>FR989933.1:6174382-6774382 GCA_905404155.3 Plebejus argus
TAAATTATCTTACGGAGATTCGAGAGCTTATAACATTCTAACTCGAGGAAGAGTCGAGACTCGAGAACCCCTGCCCCTCTAGACAAATGGCAAAACGCTAACGCTAACTCTAACGTTACAAAATGTATGCGATTTGACATAAGTCATCGCTTCGCTAGCGAAAACTAATGTCAAATCCCATGCATTTTGTAACGTTAGCGTTAGCGTTAGCGTTTTGCCACTTGTCTACAGGTCCTGTTACACTTTAGGTCACGTAGCTTAGGATGTAGTTGTAATTGTTAGGAATCTTAAAGGCCTAATGACAGGCAACATAAAATTCGTATAGCGCAATAAAAACCATCTTACCGCTATTAAGGGAAATAGCGTTGTTCTATAACATGTCAATTTCAGAATATAACTAGACAGGTATTTTTTGATATATCGATCGACAAAGTGTGTAAAACAAATACAAAATAAATACAAAATTCAGACCATCTATTGATCTAGTCTCTAGATCTTTTGTAACCCTGGTCTCAAGACTATAGCTGAAGCTCAAAATCTATGGCAAAAGATTCCAAACATGGCTAGGCATATAATATGCCCGATAGTGATGATGTCTAGTGTAACTGTACATAACCGATGGCAAGCTACCGTGACCACCGCCCGGCTGGATATAGCATTAATCTGACAGCTAGTAACTTCATACATAATGTCGCTAGAAGACGGTTCCTGGTTTCCATTTCACCATAATATTCTCATATTCCATGACTTTGAATACTGATATCCAAAATCTCGATTTAAAAATGTATTAGAAGTATATATTATATTATAATAATTAATAAGCCATATATTTAAAAGCCAGCAACGCACCTGCAGCTCTTCTGATATTGCGAGTCTCCATGGGTGACGGTAGTTGCTTTCCATCAGGAGACACGTTTGCTCGTTTGCCCCCTTATTTTATATAAAAATATATCTTCTTAGGCTTCGACAAACATTTGCGGTAGGTTCTATCATACCCGCAACTCTTAAGTGCGGGGTGTAGAGCACCATGGGGTTTTAGTGGGCAGATCGTAACGCCTGGAGAGTCCCACATTATACCCCAGCAGATATCCCCAATTCGCTGGGGATACGTGAAGCATTTCCCCATGTTAATGAGGCTTAGACAAACAAAAAAACTCATATCACAAAGTCAACTACTTTAGCTTCTTGAAGAAGAATGTCTCCATGTAATCACCCATTATTAAACCAAAGTTAGTTGTTTTCATGGGTTACCAAACCGAAATGTCCAAACCTTAGCTTATTATTAGAAGATTCACTTCTAGAAGGCCACGACCAACAGCGAGTGGGAAACGGCTAGACGAGACGATTATATCAGTTCATTAAATTGCATAATTCGTTGTAATTACTGGTTATAGTTGTTACATTTAGTCATTTCTAGGTATGAGTGTAATTATTCTAGAGTTTATTTTGTCGAATTAATAACACTTTTTAAGTAGGTGTAGACACTAATGTTATTTTTGTTTTTTCAATGTGTCAACTGCCTTCCCTCAAGAATCTTCGATAAACCTTAGCAGGTTGGCAACTGCTTCTAATAATCTAATACATTATATTGGATCTCACAACCTTCAAAGTTCTCTCCTTAAGATCCCTCTTATACAGGGGTACAGTAAAATTTGAACGAAGAAACTATTGCCATCACGCTTCACCCTGCGCTGGCACGTGTATGATAGAGACAGATACAGTAAATCGAGGTTACGTATTCCTCTGATTCCTCCTTCAAAATAGAGCCTATCTAATTAATTTATTTTTTAATATCTTCAGAAAGGATGATTCTATGCCTCTACGTTTTTATTTTACCTAAAAGATCTTTCAAATTCGTTTTATGGTCGGTTGATTGGCGGGGTACGGAAAATTCATTTTTTGCGATTTTTGAAGGGTCATATTTTTTATTTATTAGTAAATTAAAAAAAATCGGACGTAGAGGCATAGCTTTCACAGATCCCAATAATAAATAAAAAAATCATTTGTCTAGACGCATTATCCAGAGAGGAAATTGAGGAATACATTTGTATGGAAAAAAAGTGTTAGCGTATGCTCTTAAAGACAAAAAGTGTATGATCGAAAACTCAATAGACCACTCATATTGCACTAAAAAATATTTAAAGTTCCAATGACGTTGACCTCATCTCAACTCAGTCACGTTAATAAACATGCCTCGCCATCGGTCATATTATACTTGAAGGTCCTTCATAATAATTATAATCCTACGTACGCGTATCGTATGTACAGTTACTAACACAATAGAAAGTAAATTTCACCCTGCCTCCTCACCGGTCCGTCCAGATTCCATGCCCTACGTTTTATTCTCATTGCAATCAGTGCATCATACAATTTTAATAGTCATCAAAACAATAATTTAGGGCTCTATCTGTCTCTTTCTCTCTTTGATCGTCACTGACTTACGGCCGTTCCCAATATTTTTTTTTTTTTTTCTTATTATGGCACTACGGCTATTGAACCATGGCCAGTGTCGAGTATATATAAATGGCGGGAAAACTATATTCTTCTTGTCACAATTTTCACAGCATCGTTTTTCTTCATCGTCATTCGTCACGTCCAAAGTCTAGTCAGAGTTTAAATAAAAGTCAATGCAGTCAATGAGTCAAGTCGGTTGATTCAGTAAAAGCGGTAGACGCTTTACCGAAACTTTCGGTGGAGTTTTGGCGGGAACACAAAATAGCACGTTTCTGAATATTGCATCACTTTCCTACACTTGTGCACAATAACGAATATCTAATGGTTAATATCCTACCAATATTACACATTAAAAACCCAGATAACACAATTTTAGGAAAATAATACAAAAACACAACATCACCCTCTCACATTCCCGACAAAACTCCAATCTTCCCAATATTCAATCTATCTCTGGTTTGACATACGACCGATCGCAGCTGATATTGAATTGACATAAAATATATTAAGGCCGTCACAGACTTAGCTATAATATATATTAATATACCGTACTAAACACACTGAGACCAGAAATATATATTATAGCTGAGTGTGTGGTCACGCGAAAATTGTATAGAAAATATATATTAATATGCCTAGCTATAAATATATTAATATATATTATAGCTAGGTGTGTGACGGCCTTTATGTCTCTAATGAGAGCTATTCCTATCTCTAGTAGGGCAAAACCAGAGATAGATCAAATATTGGGAACGGCCGTTAGAGAAGTTTGCGTTCTTCAGTTCCTCAAATGAACGAATTTATAAGGGTCAACTTTTGTTATATTTGTCGGAGAATCATTGTCCCCGTCATCATTGCTGCCAGTGTTAGGGATTCTAGTGGGCGTCATTTTGGGTAAATGCGGGCACAAAACAATAATAATTATTGTCACTTGTATTCACAGGTTTATTATAAACGATTACACAACACTTTACACTATTACAGCACTTTCACACAATTCACTACAATTCTAAAATCAAACTCAAATTCCAAAATGAGCAGTGAGTTCGGGGCACCAATCTTACTTTAGTTAGCACAAACTAGCCACGATCCAACTCGATCGACTGCTCACACTCGAATGTGCTCTCCAGACTGTCCACCCCTCTAAAGTAAAGATGGCGCCTCGACCCCACTCAAGGCACGCGCGCCCTCTGCTCTGATTGGTCCATTACAATTTAATTCAAACCAAGATATTTAGAGCTAGTAAAAATATGACAAACTAAATTAAATTTAATTAAGAATTTTACAATGATCACTGAATTTTACAATCATTTCTAAAGCAATATAATCGTGAAGAATCAACACTTCAAACAATCAGAAAATAACTAGACTCATGACTACTCATGACTTCCTCCGACATTTAGGAATCAAACATAACTAATTCATGACTTCCTCTAAAATTTAGCAATCAGAAATCAACTAGACTCATGACTTCCCCCGACACGGCCGTCCTGACGTATCACACGTCCTCGTGTGATGTTGAAGGCCGTGCATCATCAGCATCTGTAAAGAAAAAAAAAAAAAACCAATGCAATAATGTCTTTAGTATGCGCTCGGCCGTTCCTGACCTAGAAGAACTAGGCCACCTTGCCATAATTCTTGGGCCACCTCGCCCTCTGAAGGCCACCTCGCCTTAATTCTTGGGCCACCTCGCCCGCTAAAGGCCACCTCGCCATAATTCTTGGGCCACCTCGCCCTCTGAAGGCCACCTCGCCTTAATTCTTGGGCCACCTCGCCCTCTGAAGGCCACCTCGCCCTCTGAAGGCCACCTCGCCTTAATTTTGGGCCACCTCGCCCTGCAATGGCCACCTCGCCTTAATTTTGGGCCACAAACAAAATGAAAACTGCTCACCAAATTGCGTAAGTATCCCGGTGACAGGTTTCACACCACATACGTCCACCCGTTTAACAACGCCAGATGCGTTAGCATTTGCTGATGTCTTAGTGCATCGTGACGCTACATGACCCTCAACACCACATCTGAAGCAGGTCACAAGTGGCCGCGTCGCGACGGCCGTGTTAGAGCGTTCAGGAGTCGTAGTCGTTGGTTGCTTGTCACGTGGTCGGCTGCAGGTTTTGATTCGCCAGACAAATGTCAGCTGTTGCCAGCCATGCCCGGGCGTCAGTGTCCGTATCTTCAGGTCGAAACTCAGGAAGAGTTATGTTCCTATCTTCCAAGTTCGGTGGGTTAGTTAGTGCCTCTACGAGTAGCCTCATGCTGGTTTGTTGCGCTTCAAACAAGGCTCGCCATCCGTCAGTTGCTTCCGTTGGTTCGCTTATATTTTGTGCCTGCACCGATCCCACTTCTGATGTCGGAGAATCATTGTCCCCGTCATCATTGCTGCCAGTGTTAGGGATTCTAGTGGGCGTCATTTTGGGTAAATGCGGGCACAAAACACAATAATAATTATTGTCACTTGTATTCACAGGTTTATTATAAACGATTACACAACACTTTACACTATTACAGCACTTTCACACAATTCACTACAATTCTAAAATCAAACTCAAATTCCAAAATGAGCAGTGAGTTCGGGGCACCAATCTTACTTTAGTTAGCACAAACTAGCCACGATCCAACTCGATCGACTGCTCACACTCGAATGTGCTCTCCAGACTGTCCACCCCTCTAAAGTAAAGATGGCGCCTCGACCCCACTCAAGGCACGCGCGCCCTCTGCTCTGATTGGTCCATTACAATTTAATTCAAACCAAGATATTTAGAGCTAGTAAAAATATGACAAACTAAATTAAATTTAATTAAGAATTTTACAATGATCACTGAATTTTACAATCATTTCTAAAGCAATATAATCGTGAAGAATCAACACTTCAAACAATCAGAAAATAACTAGACTCATGACTACTCATGACTTCCTCCGACATTTAGGAATCAAACATAACTAATTCATGACTTCCTCTAAAATTTAGCAATCAGAAATCAACTAGACTCATGACTTCCCCCGACATATTTATTGAATAAAAATTGAGCCAATATTTGAAAAATATTTGAAAAATCACATCAAATAATAATATTTGCACTGAACGCGAAAACCGTAATAATTAAGACATTTCCAAATAATATTACGTAGAATTTGAATAAAATAACCGTTTTGTATTATTTTTACTTTCTAATAATTTACTTTATGAGCGCAAACGCAAATTTCAGAATAAAACAGGTTTCATGGCTGCACACTTTCTTGCTCAATCCGTTAAGTGGCGATCTCAGTCGCTCACCTTCTTAGATATTATATTAACACATATTTCATGACCACATTTAGACAGGTATTGCACACAACTTAGAGGTCAATTTTGTTTACCGTTCAATGTGCCTCGAGCGTAAAATGAAGACGTAACTTTAGGGAAAAAAAATTTAAATATTTGTACTAAGTATAGATTTGTTGGCATTAATTTTAAATATTAATGCTATAATATTATAAATAGCTTAAAATTTTCTTCTTTATCTGCATAATATTACATAGGTACCTTACTAGGAGAAACTACTTACCATAGAAACTAAAATTCAAATTCTAAACAATAGGGTACACGGTTTTTAACATTTAATTATATTGTAATTATTATTATTATATTTATTCCACTACAAAATCTGCAAGTTTTCTTAACTATGGACAATATTCGTGTAAGCCAAATAAATATTTATGTACTCTACTTATATGCTTATGCTACTTGTGGTAAGTAACAACAATCGACTACTTAACGAAATAAGCCGCATGCTAAGCCGCACGTCTTCACACGGAAATCGAAATAGACGAGATTACAAAACGTTTATACAATAATTGAGCAATATGTTTATACAGAATACAAATCAGAGTTGACACTGGTCTAATAGTGACGTAATATTTGAGGTTCACTTTTATATAATTGTTTAATTGTCTCGTCACATACCCCTGTTATAAACTTATAAGTTATAACTGATGCCATAACCATTATTAATATTTTAAATTCTTGGGTTCTCTTCAACTTATATTACAATCCGATAATTTTGTGAAGGAGTTACCTGCCGATATTGTATGAAAACTTGTCTACACTCTACCATTGACAGATAATATTATTATGTAACATTATATTAAATTTTATTAAAATATATTTTGCCTATTATTTTTTTTAAATTTTATATCAATATACTGGCCTATATTGTCTTTGTCATCTTATGGCAGAGTATCAACAAACATGTAATTTAAATTAACATTATACTAGTGAATAAATATTATATTGATTTATCAAAATCCAAAGTATGGGGTAAGTTTTGTAAACTTCCCCCATACTTTGGATTCCTTCGAGAACAGTCTACAACTAAAAGTTAGGTCCATAAACTCATTATATGCGACTTTCTCATGTGAAAGAAAACAATAAGTATATCAATTTAATGTCAATCGCTTGCCCGTTTCACATTGCGCATCAAAGGAATTTAAACTTTATTTTAACGGGATTAGAGTCAAAAATGTGCACCCACGTGAGCTCGCAGAATTGAAGGCGTCCCCGTTGGGTGGTCAATCCGAATAAGTCGGTCATGATTTTGATCGGACGCGTCGGACATGCGCCCGCGCACGTACACCTGTTGACTGCAGCTTTACTTATGATTAATTTAACCCAGATTCAAGCAAGGACTAAACATTAAGAGATGATAAAAGCTGACTTTAAAAGACCTGAATAATTTTAATACTGCGCAGGAATATGACCAAACAACGCCCAATTCTAAATTGAGCTCTCGAAGAAACTGAAGTTGGCACGACAATTAATACAACGTCTGAAATGACGTCAGTAGGCTTTGGCCTAACCGAGGATAGCACCCCGGCCGGTCAAAGGATTTACCTTTGAAGTTTTGCCTCCATATTCATAATTCTCATAAAACTTTCAGAAGATCTTTTGTTCGCTCTTCTTGAACTAAACATAAATTTGGAAGGTCAAGGGGTTGCGCTTTTTGGGAAAATATTTTTAAATCATCAACATATTATTGAAATACCTAATGTTTTCACGTTCCCGTTAAGTTCATGTTTGCCAAAAACTCGTTATCAATGATCACACAAGTCTTGAAGCTTAAAGTTTTAATGATTATAGCAGCACTAATCACGCATTGTGAGCGGTTTATATATTTTCTAATCAGAAGTTATAATATCTTATAAAAACCAACTTTCAGTAAAACTTAAGCGTTTCCCAAATTCCTTTACAAATTTTATACAGAGCATATACAATCGCTCTATTCGTGTTTTGAATATTGATCTATATATCCTATCAGAATGGCTGACATCAAATGTTGATAGTTTAGGGCATCGTTCCACTGAATAAGGACGCTGTATATACATTTTATAGACATGTTACATACTTATGATGTCATTAAGCTATATTTGCCGGATGAATGTGCTCGGAATGATTTAAACTGGTACACTTTTCTATTCCCCAAGGAACTTTGCAATTAATAATGTATTTTAAGTTAGGCAATGATATGTTTTAGGAATACTTTTGTCATACTATAATTAAATATCTTTGCTTTAAAAGTCAACGCGCCTTAAAGCAGCCACAAGAATTTTATTTATTATTTGACTCGGTCGCCGCGCTCAAAGCTCGCGATAAAATCTATGCAATAGCTTAAAAAATTAATGAACAGGCCATAGCAACGATGGATATTCCACCCGGATATGTGCATAGCAAACCACGTAAACTACCAAGTATTTTGCCTGCCCAATGCTAATACTTTATATTATTTATCTTATATCTTTAAACGAGCAATTCTTGTATAATATATTATATAATTGGAATCTCGGAATCAGCTCCAACGATTTTCATGAAATTTAGTATATAGGGGGTTTCGGGGGCGATAAATCTATCTAGCTAGGAATCATTTTTAGAAACTGTCATTTTATTCATGTTTTATCGAATACCGAGCAAAGCTCGGTCTAATAGCTAGTGTGGTTAATTATTGATTCATTAAGAACATCATAATAATTATGTAAGTGTGTCACGCTACTCCGCCTATGAAAAGTGAATTTGTGTTCCCGTCATTGTGTGGACCCACGTAACCATACAACAATGACTTCAAGCTCGAAACCTCCGAGGTTTTACCTTTGAGCATGTACTACCATAGAAATTTACTCATAGACAGACGACGGATCTATGTTATTTGGCCGGGTTAAGCCAAGTTTTGATCTGTTGGGTGAGCTTGAAATAACCTGACCAAATAATGTAGGTGTTCCAACTGCCTGTTTATTTTTGGTATTAACAAAATTTGATATATAGAAATATCTCTCCAAATATACGTTTATATTCGAATTATGCAACATGCAAGAGACTAAAGGTTAGTAAGCGTACAGACGCGAAAATGGCAGTGCAATTATTTCAATACTAGGCCACGACAAGTAAATGCAGAATTCAGAGATGCGGTTTAATATTTCACAGCACAAAAATAAGATATTCAGTTCAAGGTTTTAATAAATTATTAAGGTAGGTTTTTACAAAAATAATAGATCATTAAAATATCTTTAGAATATAAAATATCACAATATTATGTTATTTCGTAACAAAATCATGTCAATAAAACTTAGTCTAAAACTGGAATGCTAATTAGATTCTAATGTCTCTGTGTCCTATTGCATTCCTGTATGTTTCTTAATTTTATGACAAAGACTATATTTTAAAATAGCAGATAGAAAGGCCAAATTAGTAATGTTTAATTCGAGCTACAGGATCAATGTACTACAACTTTCAAGTCATTTTTGTCTCATAATAATAATATTAATAGTTGAAAAAAAAAACTAAAAACATGCTTTTTATAAAAAACCAAACTAAACTGGCCGTTTAAAGTGGGTCAAAATCGCGCCCAAGGAAGTCGTTTACAAACAAACATACAAATTGAAAAATTTAATAATTATATCAAATTAATGTATTGTCATCGGTCCTCGTTAAATCTACAAAGTTTGAACGAAATCTGGCAATTTAAAGTGGGTCAAAATCGCGCCCAAAGAAGTCGGTTACAAACAAATATACAGGTGAAGCTAATAAAAAGCGTATAAAAATAACAAACATAATTAATTACAATCCTTTCAATATTAACTAACCATTTACTTTTTGGCCGCCTAGATAAGATTCAGGTCCTATTTCACCACTTCCTGATAAAGTGCCGGATAGGCTATCCACAACTTTTTTGACAGATTCTCCATATTTCATCTGTCAAGTTAAGTGGTGGATAGCCTATGCGGCACTTATCGGTAAGTCGTGAAACAGGCCTTCTGACTGATTAAACACGGGGGTAAAATAACAGCGAACGGAAAATAACCCCAGCAATGTTATGCGTATAAACATTATGCAATGTGCAATATTGGCACACGACATTTTAGTAGTGAAGTCAGGTCACCTGTCAGCAGTGACCTTAAGAGGCTGGTCACTACGACCCATGACTTCCGCAGAATATAATGTATTGAATCATCGGTGTCGAAATGTTCTTGCGTAGGTATAATAGTGACTATAAACTACTGGGTGTATAATCATTGAAACACTAGCCAATGTTTAAACAAACTCCTAGAAATGTTCTATAAATTCAAAGAATACTTTATTTTAGTATTGGTTAAAATAAATCACAAATATTTTATTATGTTTATAATAAATCTAGACAATTTTTCATCGCAAAATTATGTAAACGATACAAATTATCTAACTTTGTTTGAATCTCTCGCCCACGGCCCACTCTCAAACACGGCGCATACAAAAGACATCAACGCGTTACATAAAATTGTTAAAATATCAACTTTTTATAGACTTTTATTGGATGGTTAATTTAAAGGTTTTAAAAAGACATTCAAACATAATTTAATATTTGTACACAGATAAGAAATAGGAATATCCTTAATTTAATTATGTTGTAAAAAAACACTTAATGATTTCTATATAATATTTCACTCTTGATATTATGTCACACCCAGTGGCGGGGCAAGACCTAAATTTGATGTGGGCAAGAAATATCTTGTGAGGCCCCCTGAAATATATTTTGCGAGGACCCCTGATGGATGACGCAAGAGGACGAATTTGTTGAGAGAAAGAATTTTTTGACACTCAAACTTTTAATTATAAAACTTTTTATTTAAGAATATTTGAGTACTAGCTGTCCCGGCAAACGTTGTTTTGCCATTTAAAGTATATTTTATCATCAGTTGATACATGTTTTACCCCCTCTTTTGTCCCCTAAGAGGGTGTGGGGGGGAAGGTCATACACCAGATGTTAAGTTGAAAAACACAGTTAATACCTAATATGAAGTAAGTCCACTAAAGAAAAATGTTGTATACAAAATCTGACCCCTCTTTGGTCCCCAGAGAGGGTTGAGAGGAGAGGGGGGGGGGGGGTTTTTATACACCAGATGTTGAGTTGGAAGAAGACAAATATAATATATCTGCGAAAACCACACTCAAATCGGATCAGTATTTTTCGTGTGATGCTGGAACAAACATACAGACAGACAGAAAGAGTGACAGACAGACAGACACACAAAAAACTAACCACATTTTTGGCTTATATAGCGATGTAGTGACAAAGGTGTAATTTCGGGTGTCATTTCATATCTTTTATGTACAGAATTTTCATTTCTACAACAGAATATTGTCTTCCTCTCGCACGCGCTTTGGTGACGCCCACTATCGTAATATTTTAATTTCGCCATAATTTCAAAACCAAACGTCCAATTTTAATCATTCAAAGACCAAATATTATCTACATAAACTGTACTTAGTGATAAAATAATTTATTTTGATAAGGATTAATAGCGTGAATAAAATATATCCGTTTAAATTTAGTCCAAAAAAAATTCAGGATTTTTAAATAAATAAATGGTTATTGTGCCTCACTCGACATAGATAGGTATAGTGTGTCGCGGACTTTTTTGTAGATATTTATAAGATCTACAATTACTTAGAACATTTTATGGTTCTATCTTTTATAGTTTAGGCAGCGTACGCAAAATAAGTAACTTTTCTAGCTGATTTTTTACACCTTGCGTCCGAAAAACTCAAATATCTTACGGAACCCTACTTTTTTCCAAAATAAAATATAGCCTATGTTCAGCAGAAATAATGTGAGATTCCAATAGCAAAAGAATTTTTCAAATCGGTCCAGTAGTTTCGGAGCCTATTCGACTCAAACAAACAAACAAATCTTTCCTCTTTATAATAGTAGTGTTGTGGGAATAATACGTGGAGGCCCAAAGGAAGATCTTCCGACCGAGCGAGGTGTTATGCCCGGTCAGGCCGGAGCCCACGTGATACATTTCAGCTGTCGTATATATACTGACGTGCTCAGAAAACTTCGATAGCGCGATGCAGGAATGTTAGGCGAATGTGGGTACCGCCACATCACTCCCCCCCGAAGACCGGAGGTCGAATCTTGAAGTCTTTTCGCTTGAGTCGCCAGTGCCAGTGAGTTCCAGTGAGTCGGAACTGTAAGCTGCTGCACGGGATCCAGTGGGTCGGATAAGCTGCCGTGCGGGGCCGATGCTACGTGCTGACCAGGAGAGATGTGCTCTGCTTGCTGACCGGTCGGTGTAGTGAGAAAACCCGATGATGCCGATGCGGAGTCGCCCAGGCCGCGGTACATTGCGGCGGCTAGTGGACGATGTAACCGATGAGGCGATGCTGGCTGGCGCGGTGCGGAGGGGTGGGGAATGATGATGATGAAGGAAGCGTGTTCTGTCGAGGGTCACCAATGTGGGAATAATACGTGGAGGCCCAAAGGAAGATCTTCCGACCGAGCGAGGTGTTATGCCCGGTCAGGCCGGAGCCCACGTGATACATTTCAGCTGTCGTATATATACTGACGTGCTCAGAAAACTTCGATAGCGCGATGCAGGAATGTTAGGCGAATGTGGGTACCGCCACAGTGTAGATAAACAATTCTATATTTAAAAATATCTAGGCAAATGATTTTTTATACATTATTGGGATCTGTGAAAGCTATGCCTCTACGTCCGATTTTTTTTTAATTTACTAATAAATAAAAATATGACCCTTCAAAAATCGCAAAAAATGAATGTTCCGTACCCCGCCAATCAACCGGCCATAAAACGAATTTGAAAGATCTTTTAGGTAAAATAAAAACGTAGAGGCATAGACTCATCCTTTCTGAAGATATTAAAAAAAATAATTAGATAGGCTCTATTTTGAAGGAGGAATCAGAGGAATACGTAACCTCGATTTACTGTATCTGTCTCTATCACAATACACGTGCCAGCGCAGGGTGAAGCGTGATGGCAATAGTTTCTTCGTTCAAATTTTACTGTACCCGCGTTCCCTCTTAATCCTTAAAAAAAACCTCGTAGTGCAAGGGGCACGAGGCCCCTTAGACCGCGAGGCCGTGGTTGGTCGCCCACGTCGCCTACGCCTTACGCCGCCTCTGGTCACACTTAAACTTTTGCTTAAACTTTGCTAAAATTAAGCTATACAATTATTTAACGCCAATATTGGTGACAAAGCTAGCACCTCTACATTGATGTGATGTCACACACGACCGGCCACCAATTACACGGTATTAGGATGTTTGTGTAGCCGTGCCGAACGGGAGACAATCACAAGACCATATTGTGTGTTTGCATGCCTATTTAATTACTATATTTGAATGAGTGTACGATTTCATACATGTCTGCGAAGCTATTGTTTTCTTTTTGCTAATAATTTTAAAATGTGACGATGATCGAATGTAATAATAATTATTAAACATGTGATATTGATTCTTAATGAGACTTTTTAATTTATAAAAGAATAGAGATATATTACAGATCTTCTGTGATAAAAAAAATACAACAGTTTTATTTAACCATTTATTTCAATTGTTTTCAGTATTTAATTCAAAGCTTCATTCACAAAGTTTTGTTGGTAAATTTATTTAGAACTTAGCCACGAAAATTAGAATGAGTGAAAGTGCGTACTCGGTATAGTGGTATTACACAAGTTGTTCACATTAATTATTAACACTAGCGCAGTGAGAGTGTAACACGAATTCGTCACCACCGATGTCTATCACATATAGGCTACATTTAATTGAAATGAAATGAAATGAAATATCTTTTATTCAAAATAGGTATCATGAATACACTTTTTGAACGTCAGAAGTCTACGTTGCCTATCACCGGTATTTGTTTAGATTACTGTACAATCACACACTATGTTATCTTCTATCCATACTTACTATTATAAATGCAAAAGTGTCTGTTACCTGTTCACGCTTAAACCGGTGAACTGATTTTGCTGTTTGGCATGGAGATGCTCGAGTCCCGGGAAAGGACATAGGCTACTTTTTGTCGGGTTAAAATGAACGGTTCCCGCGCGATAAACAATATTCTTGACAAGAATTTCTTGTACCTCTAAGATCTTTATAAATATAAGTCATTTAAGAGCCACAAATAAATACACCTAGGGGAGCTCTCTCTCAATAGGGGATCGGTGCACTCCTTCTACATTTAAACTATACTTAACTGTGCGAATGCACCTAGGTTTCCGCATTTTTAGGGTTCCGTATCCAAAATGGCAAAAAGGAACCCTTATAGATTCGTCATGTCTGTCTGTCTGTCTGTCTGTCTGTCTGTCTGTCTGTCTGTCCGTCCGTCCGTATGTCACAGCCACTTTTCTCCGAAACTATTAGAGCTATACTATTGAAACTTGGTAAGCAGATGTATTCTGTAAACCGCATTAAGATTTTGATGCAAAAATGGAAAAAATATTAAAAATTTTAGGGGTCCCCATAGGTACAACTGAAACAAAAAAAATTTTTTTTCATCTAACCTATGCGTGTGGGTTATCTATGGATAGGTCTCCAAAAATCATATTGAGGTTTCTCATATCATTTTTTTCTAACCTGAATAGTTTGCGAGAGAGACTCTTCCAAAGTGGAAAAATGTGTGTTCCCCCCCCCCCCCCTCTAATTTCTAAAGTAGAGGCATGATAATTCTAAAAAAAATATATGATGTAGATTACTATAACGTGTAGATTACTAAAACTACCAACGAAAATTGGTTTGAACGAGATCTAGCCAGTAGTTTTTTTTATACGTCATAAATAGTAAACCTTAATCTAAATTTCATTAAATCGACTGAAATATAAAAATAAATCAAAAACCTTTTCATTTCATAAAAATAAACCTTATTGCTGCTGCGGAACCCTTCATGGGCGAGTCCAACTCGCACTTGGCCGCTTTTTTGTAAAAAGGGTTCCAAAGTTTTTCGCTCGCGTATATAGATACCTATTCCGAACCATCAACTATAACGTAATTTCTAAACTGCTCTTATAAAGTAATGAAAATAACGATATTTTGGCGGAGAAAGTTAGTCAATAGACAGAACGACACGAGATCTTTACGTGACCGTCCGAAATATAGCGAGTAGACATCGAACACTTTTTATATTACGCAATTAAAATCTATCTAGACAATACATTACAATATGAATGTCTTACGAATTAATATTACCTACATACATTTTGTTATATTGAAGTTACATCCAGTGTTTTGCTATGATAGTATTATGACACTGTACATGTGCGCACTTATTTGTGTAAAACTGGAACTCCAAGTAAAAATTTAAATAAATATAACATTCAAAATTTACACCTCGCATTACATGAGCGTGAATGATTTTAATTGCGTGCTTAAAAAATTGTATCGACATACTTACAAAACGAAAAAAAACATTTTACAGCAATTAATAAGCAAGTAACGGTAAATACTGCAAAACAAACTGTTACAAGGCTAGCGACCTTTACTTCTGCAACTCGCACAGATGTCGCTACCACTAAATTGTAGTTATTACAAAAAAATATTGGCAGCTTCCGTCGGCGTTTTGCTATTTCATAACTTCTCTTCAAAGGGTTGTTTGTTTTACATGCCAATTTCTACCATTACCTCAACTATCGGTCGTATTTCACACTGAAGGATAGGTACTGCTTACTGCAATGTCTCGGCATAAATTACCTGCAACAAAAAAACTTCATTTATCAAATTGTATGTTATAATGATTTATGTTACATATGTAATTTCGCACAACGACATCGCAATAATTATAATGCATAATGTATTTGTCGCTAGCGCCTCCTCAACAGACATTGCTAACCATGCGTGGAAATAGAGTTATTTATGCTGGGACATATCGCTAGATCTTATCGCAATAAAACACGTCATGTGTAGGTACCTATTTAATATAATATTGTGATGCTTGCTAAATCATTAAGTAATATTTCCTTTGTCTCGTTTCAGAAAACGATTTCAAGAGACAAGAAAACTGTTGCGCGGCTCATCATGGGTCAAGAGCAGTCGTACAACAGCACCTACTCCAATGTGTCAGTGAAGCGGTACTCGGAGAGGTACGAGGATCCCGTCCAGTACAGAGTCAACAGAAACTACCAGACCAGCGAGCGGGACTCGGAGTACAGGCGCTACAGAGCCCGACGGAGCGCCGACAGCTCCAGAAGCGACAACTCCTCGACCGAGAGCAGCGGATACAGAAGCGGCTCGAGCTCGTATGAAAGGGACTCCGATGCGTCCTACAAGAGTGACTACTACAGTCCGTCGTTGTATAAAAATAAACACTACAAGGGAATAAACAAGGAGTTATACAAGCCCGTCAAGATCCCGAAAGAGAAGCAGTACAAAGTGATACTCTTCGACGACAAGCCCGAAATCAAAAGCGCCCGACTAAAGAGCTACCTCTGCGAGACAAGCCAGGAGAAATATCAGACGGACACGCTGACGCCGATGAAGACCGGCATCAGAAATTATACACCAAAAATTATATCGGCCGAGGATCACATAAAAAATACAGAGCATTAAATCAAAGACATTTAGTACGTAGAATAAGCTGTAAATACGTGTTACTTTTATACTGTAAGTTAGTAAATGTATTGGGAAACTAAAGATGGAGGCGGCTGGAGCGCTGGCGAGCTTGGCACCATCGCCCATCACCGTACTTGGGCTGATACCGCTGTTGGCGCTAGGGATCACCTACTTCAGATACCAGCAGTTCGATCCAGAGTCGTTTATCACCGATGCCAATGTTGTAAGTAACTATCATTTATTACACATCTATCGTATTAATAATAATTTAGTTTATTTTGCATAAAAAATGATCAAATAAATTTTAGGATAATTTTATTTTAATCTCTATGTTTTATAATAATAATTTGTGACTTAGATACAATTATTGAACAATTAAATAAAGGAAAAAAAATATTATGTTGTCAACGCTCCGTTAATTTTAATTATACTTCGTTGCTGCATCCTATGAGATTTAATAAACCTGTAGTCCGAATTTTGTGGTACTGCATCATCACACGCCATTTAGATATTATTTATTTAATTTAAAACTGAAAAAAGACAATCAATTGGTTTTATAGTACTTCCGCCTTGCTTTCCTAGATGGCGGTGTTAGTTCGTCCGTCATTCGTTTTTCGTGTGCGGCATCGTCAACACGTTGTCCTTTTTAAATTAATTTCTACAGTGTTAAAGTGTTATAATTAGTGTAAATCGCCGAATAATATTGGAAAAAGGAAGAATAAGGATGATTACGAACATATTCGCCGCAAAATACGGCGATTGGAAGTAAAATTACGCTGCAACAAAGGAAAAGGTACCAAACTACCCGCATTAATTTTTAAAAATATTATGAATTTTTTCTTTGTTCTCAGCTATGGCATGGTAACGATACGTTAAAAAAGGACTATCTTAACGGGTTAATACGTGATATTAACCAGATAGTCAACCTTTTGTACCTTAATGGGGTAATACGCGATATTATCCAGGTTACAAACTGAGTCGTGATGATACGTGATATCATCCTGAAAGCAACTTTATGCTTTTGCTTATTCACACCGGACAAGATCCGAGTCATCAGCGTCTTCCTCCCGGGAAGGCCGCTGCGATAACGAGCACTCATCCGACGACAAAAGGCGCGATGAAGACATCGACGCGCGGGAGCCTCAATCTTGCTGTGGAACTCCACAATCTTTAGCCGACGTCGAAGACGTGGATTATATGGAGTCGGCCGCGCCTGCACCGGCGTCGCCGCAGGCCGCACCGCCGACATCAGCGCCGCTGAGCCAACCAGAAGCCACCGTGCCAGTAGATCCTAACCAAGAATCTACTCCCAGGTTACCACTTGAAATACTAAATATTCTTGGCAAGGCCAATAAAACAGAGAAAGCCCTAGGCGAACGCATTCCCACCGAACTCTCTGAACGTTGGGGTAAAATCTTGGTCGATGGTTTGGCTAAGGAATACAAGGAGTCGCTTGTGGCGAAGATTCTTATACCGACTAACTTTTCGCTGTCACAAGCGTCTAAACTCAATCAAGAGGTAGCCGCAGTTCTACAGCAGGCTGCAAAAACCGATAATTTTTTTTTTATAATACAATCCAAGGCGTAAAAAGCGACGTCTACCTTTTCGGTGAAAAGCGCTAGCAACAAGCACTGCCGGGCAACTCCCGAGCTCCTCCTCGTCAGCAGTACGCGAGGCCAGCGCCAGCAGCGCCGGCCCGCCCGCACGAGCCGCAGCCGTCGACACGTCGGCGAGGAGGGCCCAGCAGCCCCCGCGCCGCGGCCGCCCCTACGCGAGCGCCAGACCGAGCAACGACAGGAGACGCCGCTACTAGAGGTACCTCACGCTGGCCGCATCCAATTCTTTTTACGCAATTGGCTTCTAATAACCTCCGACAGCACGGTGCAGTGCTGTCTTATGCTAAAGGATATTATAAAATACCCTTCTGCATTGAGTTATAAGTCCCTTCTGTAAGCCACCTTACCAACGTGTGGAACCAAGTAATCCACCTTTTACAAAGAGTCAGATGAGCAAAGCAATAAGTGAACTCAAACAATTAGGTGCTATTTCAGTATGTAATGAAAATTTGCCAGACCAATTTATTTCATACATTTTTCTTACACCGAAAAGTATCGGTGGGTTAAGATTTATATTCAACTCAAAATTACTTAAATACATTTTTAATTTGCACGTAATCAACTTTTAAAATGGAAGATATTCGCACTGCTATAAAATTGGTCTTTTCAAATGCCTATATTCCTCATATCTCAATCTCAAAATATCTCAATCGATCTCAAGGAATTGCTTGTGCGGTGTGCCGATTCATACATTACATAAATTTATTATTATTATTATTATTATTTTTTGAGATTTCGATTTCATGATAATCTTTGTGAATTTAACTGCCTTCCTGTACGGCTTAAGTTCTGTGCCATTTATATTTGTAAAGCTTCAAAAGCCTCTTTTTATGTGGTCAAGAAAGCAGGGCCATCTAGTGGTCGAAATTCGAATCGAAATCTAAAGATTATGCTACTATATAATATATTAAGGTCAAAATTGAAACAATTAGGTTTTATTATCAACTTTGAGAAAACTAGTATGACGCCTTCACAACTTTGTAGATTTATTGGCTTTGACCAATGATATTATATTAGCTTTGACATAATATTAAATAGGTACTCAAGTCATGCAGTTACTCCAGAAATTTTCTAACTAGCCAACGAAATCCATAACAAAGCGCGATTTCGCGAAGTTCATTGGCACTTATAATTTCAGCATGACCAGCAATAGCATACAGCCGTGTAGTTGTATATTCTTTGATACAACTGGCCGCGTACTAAATACTTTGAACGAGAAGTTTTTAGCTTCACAAAAATGTAATAATAATTTTGATTCCATCATGCCTGTAAAACCTTATGTGTACCACCAGTTGGTGGTGCAATATTATTTTTAATAGAATAAAGTAAGCTTTTTAATAGAATAAACACAAGTTTATACGAGCTGGAGATCTTCACAGACTCGTCACTCACCGGCTGGGGCGCCGCGCCGCGTGCGACGGAGTAGTAACTAGATGCCATTGGTCTGCGGATGAAGCTCGCCATCATAACAATTATCTCGAATTATTGGCTGCCTAGGGATTGAAATCATTTTTCATTTCATCGTTGTGATAATATTTTAAATGTCTTACTAAGAATAAATAATACTACTGCCATAATTATATTATCTTATATATTAATATTATAATGTGAAGTATTCAATTTCATCATCTCAATGAAATCGCGAGAGATATATGGCAGTAGTGCGAGAAACAACGCATATATAATTTATTTGCTTCTTATTTATATAAAAACACAGACGCTGACCAGGCGTCTAGGTAGGTACGTAACGTAACGATAGGAACTTACTAAAGATCTTATTGAGCTTCGGTCAACCT
Source organism: Plebejus argus (assembly GCA_905404155.3). Lineage (NCBI taxonomy): Eukaryota > Metazoa > Arthropoda > Insecta > Lepidoptera > Lycaenidae > Plebejus > Plebejus argus. The sequence continues at coordinate 6,194,103 of FR989933.1, forward strand.
GACAACCTGATGGCTGATACCGTACTTACTCGCGTTGTGCTTTAATAATAAGTGCTATATTATTATCTGCTAAGATATTATGTCTCTTGGAAACAAGACCCAGGTGCCTTCATCATCCTTGCTTTTACAATTTCATGGCACGATTATTTTTTCTATGCCTTTCCGCCATTCGCGCTCATACTGTCTTAGGAAAATTATAGAAGAGGAAGCGACTGGTAAATTAGTCGTTCCGTACTGGCCGTCGTGTCTCGGCCGTGTTTTCCACTGTTTTGATCGCTTCTCAAATCTGACGAGATTTATTTTAGGCCAGATAAAACCTTCTGGCGTGCGCAGTATTGTGCGGAAAGTCTACCTAAGACGCTGAATACCGAAGATGTCTATTGACAATTTCATACTAAAACCGTTATCGGGAGGTACAATTAATCAGTATGATACAGGATTAAAATTGGTTTAATTTTTGTCAAATTAATAATATTGATTTGTATTAAGGATCCGTAGCTGATATAATATTATTACGAATTCTTAAATTTTAACAGAAAAACTTAATGAAAAAGCAAGTTGCGGAATGTTAAATTGTTATAGGTCTAGACTCTAGTTTGTCTCTAATCATTATTAATAATCATTGCGAGTTTCTTACGCCGGTTCTTCTCGCGCGCCGGGCTAGTTCTCGAACCGGTGGTAGGCACCAGTAGTATCAACGTTCTGAAAGCATTTTTTTAAAATCTATTCAGAAATAAAACAATTTTTATTTTATTTATTTTATTGGTAAATCCCGTTGCAATAACGATCCTAAGATTTTTTAAAGGAGTTTTTAGGAGTAAGCCCAGCTTCCTAAAGTATTCATTTTTAAGGGAACCTTATAAACTTTTGGAGTACGTATCTAAATTTTATCCGTAAGATTCTATACTTATTATCATTAGAAATTTTATAAAAAAAAAAAAAAAAAAAAATGGTAACTCATTCTAATATTATAATAATTATATATAATAATTCAACTCGTTGTCGACGGGACAACGGGTGCAGACGTTATCACTCATAAGAACAGAAGACGTTAATTCCGAAAATTCACGTATCGTAATCACTATCAATATAATTATTCATCAAGCCCCAGCTAAAGCTTTATCTGTGTACCTAGATAAGACAAAAGAGCTGAGAAATGGCCCAGCTACTGATAAGCTCATTTTAACAACTAGAAAGCCTTTTCATAATGCCAGTTCCCAATCTATAAGTCGCTGGATAAAGAGTGTCCTCAAGGACAGTGGCATAGAGATTGGCGTTTATTCAGCGCACAGCACGCGACACGCCCCCACGTCGGCGGCGCGCCGCGCGGGAGTCTCCGTCGACATCATCAAGCGATGCGCTGGCTGGGCCGGCTCATCACTTTGTTTTGCTAAGTTTTATAACTTACCTTTACCAGATTTAGCTTTCGCAGAAGCTATTTTTAATGTTAATTCTGATTCATAGCATATCCAAACTAATTAAGTAGTATTATTATTTAGAAGTACAATACTTTATTAAATAAAAATTGTTATCATGTCTATAATGTTATACCTATCATTTTAAATTCCGTAATTAATTAACTTAATGTAATTAATCTGGTATTTTATCATTCCGCAATTACGCGCTGAACATCTACAGGTTTATTAAATCTCATAGGATGCAGCAACGAAGTATAATTTGTGGTTAATTGAACTTACCTTAAGTGAACTTCAACCAAAATTATGCGAGTTGCTGCATCCGTAGAGATTTAAAATCCCACCCCACCCACTTCTCTTAGTTTGTTGCCCCTATTCTTTACTTGCGGAATGATAAAATGTTATGAATTATCCTCTCTAAAAAGAATGACGGACGAACTAACACCGCCATCTAGGAAAGCAAGGCGGAAGTACTATAAAACCAATTGATTGTCTTTTTTCAGTTTTAAATTAAATAAATAATATCTAAATGGCGTGTGATGATGCAGTACCACAAAATTCGGACTACAGGTTTATTAAATCTCTACGGATGCAGCAACTCGCATAATTTTGGTTGAAGTTCACTTAAGGTAAGTTCAATTAACCACAAATTATTTTCTAATTTCAGATCATGCCAATTTACGACTTCGTCATAGTTGGTGGAGGATCGGCGGGTGCAGTGGTAGCGTCACGATTATCAGAAATCGGTAATTGGACGGTGCTGCTTCTGGAGGCTGGGCAGGACGAGAACGAAATATCAGACATCCCCGCGCTGGCTGGTTACACACAGCTATCGGAAATGGATTGGAAATTTCAAACCACACCGTCACACAATCGATCGTACTGTCTCGCTATGAACGGGGATCGCTGTAATTGGCCGAGAGGCAAAGTACTAGGCGGAAGTAGCGTCCTGAATGCGATGGTGTACGTGAGAGGCAACCGCAACGATTACGACTTGTGGGAGGCACTCGGTAATCCCGGCTGGTCGTACGAAGATGTACTTCCTTACTTCCTAAAGTCTGAGGACAACAGAAACCCGTACTTGTTGAATACACCGTACCATTCATCCGGAGGCTATCTAACAGTACAAGAATCGCCGTGGAGAACACCGTTATCCGTAACGTTTTTACGAGGAGGTATAGAACTAGGTTACGAGTTTCGAGACATAAACGGGGAAAAACAAACAGGGTTTATGCTAACGCAGGCGACCATGCGGCGCGGAAGTCGGTGTAGCACGGCTAAGGCATTTTTGAGGCCAGTTCGGCACAGAAATAACCTGCACGTCGCGCTGGGTTCCCAGGTGACTAGAATTTTAATAAACCCCGTTAAAAAACAAGCGTACGGAGTCGAATTCTATCGGAACGGTGAAAGGCACAAAGTTCGAATAAAACGAGAAGTTATAATGTCGGCCGGAGCATTAGCGACACCGCAATTAATGATGTTGAGCGGAATCGGGCCCGCAGACCATTTAAAAGAACACGGCATTCCATTAGTCGCCAATCTGAAAGTGGGTCACAACTTGCAAGACCATGTCGGACTCGGAGGACTCACTTTTGTCGTAAACAAACCGGTTACTTTTAAAAAGGACCGATTTCAAACATTCGCGGTGGCAATGAACTATATTCTATACGAAAAAGGTCCGATGACGACACAAGGAGTGGAAGGCTTAGCTTTCGTAAACACGAAATACGCTCCGCCCTCCGGCGACTGGCCCGACATACAATTCCACTTTGCGCCTAGCTCGGTCAATTCGGACGGCGGCGAGCAAATTCGTAAAATTCTTAATCTACGAGATCGCGTGTACAATACCGTGTACAAGCCTATAGAGAATGCCGAAACCTGGACCATTCTCCCACTGCTGCTACGTCCGAAGAGCTCCGGCTGGGTAAAACTAAGAAGCAGGAACCCCTTCCAACCGCCGTCGTTGGAACCAAATTATTTCGCGTTCAAGGAGGATATCCAAGTGCTGACAGAGGGTATAAAGATAGCGTTCGCGTTGTCCAACACGACGGCTTTCCAAGTGTACGGCTCACGACCTCACACCATTCCGTTACCCGGTTGTCAACATCACGTATTGTTTAGCGACGAGTACTGGGAGTGTAGTCTTAAGCATTTCACTTTTACGATATACCATCCGACGGGGACCTGCAAGATGGGTCCCAAGCACGACCAGAGCGCGGTGGTGGACCCCAGGCTGCGGGTGCACGGTGTCGCCAACCTGAGGGTGGTGGACGCCAGCGTGATGCCCACCATCATAAGCGGTAATCCCAATGCACCGGTTATAATGATCGCGGAGAAAGCATCGGACATGATCAAAGAAGATTGGCTCGTATTATGACAGCGTTAGTTTTGTGATGTGAATAGTCATTTGACATTAAGAACTATTTATATAACAAAGTACTTGAAATTGTTTATTATTAAACAATTACGTTTAAGTATATGATGTATATAATATGTTAAGATAAATCTATTGTACTTAATATACGTTTTTTTTATAATATTTGCGTTTGTGTCCCAGTCTTAAAATTTAAATAGAAACTATACATAATCTTAAAAAATATTTTGTTTTGGTTAAAAATAGAATTAAGATTTATTTACAAACGTTCCTAATAGTTAAACGTAAAATTATTCTAATTTTTACAAGATTTAACTCAAAAAGATACAAAGAGATAAAATCAAGTCGTGATCTCACCAAACTTTTAACAATAAGCCATAAGCGACAAAAATGCTAGAAACATTTCAATGACCATTCGAAATAGAGAAATTATAATGCGAAACTCGATCAAGTTGCATCTAAGAGAAATAAACTTTCTAAAGTATGCAGCTACTGTGTACTTTACAGCCTCATTTTAAGCTTTACTTTCTTAACAATAGATGGCGTCGTATTCGCTGTGGTAAAGCGCCATCTGTTTGGTAAATCTAACAACGGTATGAAACCTATGTAACTGTTTACGTGCAGGCGCAGTCAATTGCGAGTGTAAGTTATCTAGTCCACCGACAGATGTCCAAGTAACGTTTACGATAAAAAATGTTAAACAGCTGCTAGGCGTGCCTGAAATAAGTTCAAGGCAAAAGCAATACTATGATGAAATATTTTGACATTTCCAAGGAAATTCATCAGTTTTTTATTCGTGCTTTTTGTGCGAACAATATAAACACGCATAATTTTGATAACTTAAATAATATTTATAGACAAAACCGCATTTATAGCGGACTAGCTGTCCTGGCAAACGTTGTTTTGCCATTTAAAGTATTTCTACTTCATTAGTTGTTACAAAATTTTACCCCCTCTTTTGTCCCCTTAGAGAGGTGGGGGAGGGGATTATTATACACGTTAAGTTGGAAGAAGACAAATATATCTACGAAAACCGCATTCAAATCGGATCAGTAGTTTTCGTGTGATGGTGGAACAAACATACATACAGACAGACAGACAAAAAAACTAACCACATTTTTGGCTTCTATAGAGATGTAGTGACACCCCCCGCTTATTATTTTTTGAATATCTTTAATGTACAGAATTTCCATTTCTACAGTTTTATTATATACATAGACTAGAAATGTCAACAGTTGTTACTGTTGATTTTACCACGTCCGCGTCCGTAGAAAAATTGTATAAAAATTTCATCATACATTATACTCAGACTCTACTAATGAGGTAACCTATTATATTTTGGTCGTCTTTAGAAATAACTATATGACACCGCAAGCTCCGTTGTGCTGTGTGCCGTGTGCCGATATTCTAATCTAATCTAACCTTACATTTTCAGAGAAAAAAGGCATATTTTTGGCCTATGGCCTTACACGGGATTAACTTAATATATATACTTACTTAAAGTATCTCCATAACAAATTTCAGCAAAATCTGTTCATCCGTTTGTGCGTGAAGAGAAAACGGAACAGACAGATAAAATATTTATAATAATATTAGTATTGATACAGATTAAGTGGAGAGTGAACGTGACTCTCCACTGCTGCCGCGACCCACGTCAGATAAAATATCTTTTTTCGTAGCTCTCCCCAATATTGTCCGATTAGAATAACAATTCACAACACGTGTGACTTTAGGGGAGAGGGCCAGGTTGTCGTTGCTTATCTCCAAACCAACTAGCAACAGACTAGCTGTTATAGTCACGATGACTAATCTAACTACCATGTCTTAACCAGACCCTGTAGCTTAGACCCTTTCGAGAAAAAAAAACGCTGCCGCGAAGAACAAATAATAATTGTCTAATATATTCCATTGTAATATGAATTAGATAATTGTTGTAACTGAAACCTGCTTGTATGCAACCAACAGGTTCCAAAGCCAGCGGACTGTGCACTTCCTGTATTACACAATTGAAATTTATTGCGATCCATTGATCGGATTCTAATTTTACTCTATGTTTATAGCCTAATTATTTAATTTTCTTTTGAATAAATCCTAATTATGTAATATTATTTCATTTACTTTTAATTTGCCAAAAAATATATTACATACTTCACTACAAAAGCATCAAAGCGCCTGATAACGAGTATAACATATATTGTTTAAGAGAGTACATTATTATTTCCAGAAAAAAAAACTAATTTACTATATTTTATCCCGACCATCTGTATGATAATTGTTATGTAGCATTATTCTACTACTGCTGAGTACAGTAGCTCTACCATGAGTTTAAAGCTGTAGTTTTTAATCGATACTCGATACCGACTACGTAAATTTTTAGTATGGCAAATTTCACAGCGCCTCTTAGCGGTCACTTGCAGAACTAAAATCGCCGTACTAAATATTTACGATTTACGTAATCGGTATCGAGTATCGATAAATACTATTATAGCTTTAAACTCATGGTAGAGCTACAGGACTCCAGTGCTTCTTTTGCTCCTATCACTTCCGATTATATGAACAGACTGGAATAATGCGAAGCCATAAAGGATCGTGACAAACAGTGAACACTCAGTGATGCAGGTTTGGGTACGAATAAAGATACCTTAAACTGAATAAGATAACAGTTAAACAATATTGATCACATGTTACCCCTCTTCACTGTTCATTGGTGGAGTGGTTACTTCGCTCGGGAAAACCATACTAATATTACAAATACGAAAGTGTGTATATTTCTTCACACCCAAACCGCCGAACCGATTTAGCTGAAATTTTGTATGGATTTGTGTCCCGGGAAAGGACATAGGATACTTATTATCCTGGACGGCTCCCGCGCGATTTTGGCACAACAGAGTTGCAGGCGTCTAGTCTATCTATATTCTATATAATATCTATATCTATATAATATACTCTATACAGTGTGAAATTTTAATGGTTGTTTTCCCGCAGTAAAATAATTCTATCTTAGTAGTACAATAGATTTGTGAAGTTTTTTTTGTTCAAATCAAAAAAAAATTCGGTCGGGTCCATAGTAACTCGCGCCTATCGGCATAAAGTTTCCATAGTACGTCATACAAAATATTTTGTATTTTCAACAAAAAATAACATGCATGGTTCGATAGTACTACTATAGGTAAATCGTTCTGCTGCGGGAAAACAACCACTAAAATTTCACGTTGTATAGTTAAAATTAAACTGTAGAAATGGAAATTCTGTACATTAAAGATATTCAAAAAATGATAAGCGGGGGTGTCACTACATCGCTATAGATAGAAATGGAAATTCTGTACATTAAAGATATTCAAAAAATGATAAGCGGGGGTGTCACTACATCGCTATAGAAGCCAAAAATGTGGTTAGTTTTTTGTCTGTCTGTCTGTCTGTATGTTTGTTCCAGCATCACACGAAAACTACTGATCCGATTTGAATGCGGTTTTCGCGGATATATTTGTCTTCTCCAACTTAACATCTGGTGTACAAAAAATTTCCCCCCACCCCTCTAAAGGGATAAAAGAGGGGGTCAGATTTTGTATCAAACTTGTTTCTTTAATGAACTTACTTCATATTATGTATTAACTGTGTTTTCCAACTTAACATCTGGTGTATAAAATTTCCCCCCACCCCTCTTAAGTCTTAGGGGACAAAAAGGGAGTAAGATTTTGTATCAACTGATGAAGTAGAAAATACTTTAAATGTCAAAACAACGTTTGCCGGGACAGCTAGTACTGTATAAAGTTTAACCATCCACAACGCAAAGGCCTAAAATATATCCATCAAAATGTTGATCACGTGACGTCAATATCTATTTGTACAGGCACCTGCTATAAACCCATTCACGTTCACAACACAAAACACTAGCGACCCACATTTGCGCCATAGCACAAGATCAATTATATAACAGTTTGTATGGGCGCACCGCGCTCCGGACCTACGTAAGTGATCTATGTTATTTAGACTGTGTCTAATTAAATATTGCCTTACTCAGGTGTAAATAAGAGCACATGGCGCCAGACTTAACAACAATTAAATATTCAAATTATTTAATAATACACATAATAATATACAAGAGTAAGAGTACAAAGTAAGCAATGAAGAAGGTGTTACATTATTGTTAAGCAATTAGTCCATCCGTGTCGTTGATGTCGTTGACATCACATGATGTACCTACATCACGTGGTCTCATCAGTCATCACAGTTGTACTTGTGTTATGGCGATCAGACAACAGATAGACTAATTGCTCAACAATAATGTAACACCTTACAACTATTTGGTACTACTAATATATATTCTGTGCTACTATTTCAATCTAGAATGTAGAGCGCACAGCCAAAGAAATAGGTTATTTGAACTAACGTTCCTACTTTATATTAATTACCGTCATAGCATAAACCTCCTGACGCAGACAAACAAAAAAGTGATTTAAAAAATATTTAAAAAGTGATAAGTACCAAAAATATCTTTAGGGACTTATTTGCGACTCATGTCTATATTCCAATAGCCAATATCCTTTAAAATTTTTGGAACATAATATACATATTATGTTCCAAAAATTGTAAAGGACCTGACTATGGCCACGTACAACAAACAGGTTGATAACAGGTCAATCTGTCGGCATAATGAACGTAGAACAATGTACAAAAAGCAGCGCGCGCCTCGTGAAAGCTCCCGACTGCTGTGACGTAAGCACGTTACTGAGAACTTTCGATTTCTGGATAAAATCGAAACCGTTTCCTTACTACTATGAATAGTTCGTGATATCGAATTTTAAATTTGGATACTATACAGTTGATACTTGCAATAGTTAATACTGGTTATCTCTACAAAACTATGGAGTGAATGTTATTATTAGCATTTTGGATCAAAATGTAGAGCACGCATATTTTAGAAAAAGCATGGAATAAAGTAGGTATTTAATCAGATAATAAAAAGTGGCGTAAATGTAATGCCTCTGTAATAAGTAATGTAAACAAAATCTGTCATGCTCTTAGTATTACCAAGGTCGAACTCAAATTCCCTGTTAGAATTAAAACCTTTTTAAATTTTTTTTTTCGGTTTTCGTCTACCATGCAGGTCTTTAAAAAATTCACCCCACATTGAAAGGATTTTTCAGAGACAAAACTTCCGGAAGCTATATATTTTTATCACTAATTAGGCGTCTGTGAAACAGGCTCTTCCGGGGTAAATTTAATGATTATTTAACTTTAATTTAATAAATATTTTAACACAAATTTTAAACGTTGTGTGAAACTCTTCAGGAGAGCTTAGTTATCATTATATCTTTGAGTGCGGCCGTAAGACTCAGGCACAATTTCACCAACAACTGATAAAGTTAATGCTCAAATTAGTATCACGTTACCTCTTTCGTTTTTCATATGAATGAAAGAGAAGACATGACATTTTAATAAACTGTTAACACTATCAGACGTTGGAGAAATTGGGCCTTAAGATTAATCAAAGTGGGTGTTATGTCTGTATTCTGTATTTAGTTGATGACGACTGATAGATACAATTTGTAACAGCTAACCTCAATCACTCAAATTAAACTCTACTTGTGGACCTAGCGCCAAACATAACACATTATATCACCGCCAAAGCGCCTACAGCTGTTATACACGACACATGCTAATTAGAAGCTACTTGTAAAAGTATTATAGGCATTAAATCCATGGTCCAGTGGTCTAGAACTCTAGAGCGTCGCTCTTGACTCGGAGGTCGTGGGTTCGATTCCCGAGTTGGAAAGATTTTGTTATTTCCAAGTTTGGTTAAGACAATGCAGGCTGACCACCTGATTGTCTGACAAGTTGATCCATGCATGATAGGCATCTAAAAAGTCGGTCCTGCGTCTGATCTCTCGCCAGTCGCGTCGGTCTTGTGTCGGGTTATGAGAGTAAAGGAATAATAAATAAAAAATAAAAAATAAAAATTCTTTATTGCAGCAAAAATATACAGAACTTCCAAAAAAATATTACAGGTTTTTTTTTTTTTTTTTGCTGTTCAAAGTTACCAAGATGACCAACTGTAGCTCTCACACTAATAGAGAGTGCTCTTGTGTACTACGCACACACCTGGGCACTATAAAATTACTCCTGCGTACCTGGCTTGGTGGTTTCAATGAAACCGGTCACCGTCACCGAAACCGGTGTGTTGACTTGTTGACTTCATAAGTTATTGAGTAATAGTCGATCAACTAAAAAAAATGTATTCGGCGAAGTATAAAGGAACTTTTCGTTCAAATTCCTTTGAGATGATGTTGTTAGTAGTGTAAAACATGTTATAATTAATGTACATTCATTAACCATACAAAAATTTTCAAAGACTAGCGGTGCTACGGAACCCTACATTGCGCGTGGCCCGACACACACTTGGCCGGTTTTTTCAAGTTGGAAAAGTACAGTTTTAAGCCAAATTGAGCGTGAAAGGTGTAAACGCTCTTAAAAGTAGATATTTAAGCATATTATAATATAGTACTAGAGATCGCCCAATGGTCGAAATTCGACCTCAGATAAAAAAATTAATTACAAAATATTGACTTTATTATTTTTTAGACATAGGTAATTCCTGCGACAGTCTCAGTTTTTTTTAATGAAATAAGGGGGCAAACGAGCAAACGGGTCACCTGATGGAAAGCAACTTCCGTCGCCCATGGACACTCGCAGCATCAGAAGAGCTGCAGGTGCGTTGCCGGCCTTTTAAGAGGGAATAGGGTAATAGGGGAGGGTAGGGATGGGAAGGGAAGGGAATAGGGTAGGGGATTGGGCCTCCGGTAAACTCACTCACTCGGCGAAACACAGCGCAAGCGCTGTTTCACGCCGGTTTTCTGTGAGGACTAATAAAGTCAAGTGATGACAGACTGGCCGTGTAATAATTATTGTCTAAAAGGGCCCATTCACTATCCTGCATGGCAGTCCGCCGTGCCGTCCGCCGGCTTAGGCTTTGTCCACATCAGCTGTATCATGATCGCGTATCAGATCTCCGTCGCGTAGCATAAAAGCGTATCATGATCGCTAGTGTGAATGCAAAATGATCGCGATCATCACGTACATTTCTACTTCTACAAAAGAATAATTATTTCGAAATAATATTAGCTTGATGCACTCCTTCACCATATAAACTATAACTTTGCAAAATTTCATTCGCCTACGTTTCCCCATTTTTCGTAAAAAGGGTTACAAAGTTTTTCGCTCGCGTATTTTAATATTATATAGATATCAACCTTCGTAATTTTTTACTGATGGCAACCCCTAAAAAAATCTTAAATTTTGAATTACAGAATTAAAAATTCATTATTTAACTAGAATAATTTCCTGACTATTTTTGTTTATCGACAGTACTTATTGTTTCAGCGATAGCGTATTATTTTATCTTATTTTCAAAAAAACAGAAACATAACTAATTCCGTAATTTAGAATTTACTGCACCCAAAAACATCTTGAAAAACATTGTGCAAACTAGGAAAGTCCAAAACCTCCTAAGGCCTAAGCTCACCTGTCGAAACCTCGCGGTATTTTGTAATGCGATCATACGCGTGAAATTCGCGTCCACTTCCTAGGCGGCTCGGTGTTACAAAACCGTGGCATTCGCGGCGGGCGTCGGGTCCAACCCCGACCCACAGCTCCACATAGACCGTAACATGTTACGTCTCCCGGCGTTGCACCATCGGCGTCGCCTCCGCCGCGCCAGTCGACACCGCGTACTCGCCCGCGTCGCCCGCGATACATACCGATCGCTAATTGCTATTCTAGTAAGTTTGTTTACATCCCAATTCAAATTAAAAAAATGTTTTTTTTTAATTAAAAAAATGTTTTTTTTTAATTCCATTCGCAGTGATCGGTATTACAGATGTTATGTGCCGATGTTATAATCTTAGCTAACCTAACGTAACGTCTAGATGTGTTACATAAAATCTGGATAGCACGCGGACTATGTAACCTATTCGATTACTTTTCAATTTAAAAGTTAATTCATTTAAAAGTTTAATATTTAAGTTTTAATATATTCAAAGACGTATGTACATAATTAAATTTTACAAAATTTCTGCATCGAAAGCGTGACACGAAAAAAATATTTGAAAGAAAATATTCCGCGAAATTAAATTTGACTTGGTCAGTGGTTACATCATAATATTTTCAATTTTGTTAAATAATAAACTTACTGAATATTAAACTCAATGTGACCTCTAAAAAAATAAACATTCAATATAACTGAAACATTATTTCAAGTCAACACTCTATTTCATGAGAACTAAATAATTTAATAAGTAAACTTAATGAATTTAATAAGTATTCTTTTAATCTTCTAAATTAGAGCTATCAGAGAGCTTTACATGTCATTAGAAACTAAGCTAGTAGCAGCAATAACTGATATCGAATAACAAAATTACGTTCATAATAAATTGATATCTTTACTCATATTTTAATATATTTTACTTTTCTCAGTTTAGTTTTCACATAAAACTTATGTAAATAAAGCTTATTTAAGTGTCGAACACCTAGTAGTTACAAAAACCTAAAATCATTTACGTTATCTAAGACATCAATGGTTTTAGTAAGATTTTTAAATCAGGATTACCCAATTGCCCAATCATCCTACATAGCATCCCGAGTCATATCATCCTACCTTTACAGCTCCAAGGTCCTACAGCAACAGTGACATTTCGTGAGTGTCTTCAGCAGTGACGTCGATTTTTAACCGGGCAGTAAGAGTGACGTCACACTTCTCCACCGAGCAGCACCAGTGACGTCACACTTCTCCACCGGGCAGCACCAGTGACGTCACACTTGTCAGCCGGCCGTTGGTGACGTCAGAGCTCTTAACCGGGCTTACCAGAGTGCACCAGTGGGACATTAAGCCACAATCAGTGGACAGTCAGTGACCGGTTATCTAAACGAGTTGACGCAAGAGGACAGCATCAGACATGACTGTGAGTATTACCCAACTGACGCTAATTGTTTCCGTCTGGAACTATCTTAATAATGGTGTCATCAACTCATCAGTGGTTACTTTCGTTCTTTAATGTTCAACCAAAACCAAATGAAAAATTGAAGTAGGTAAATGATTCTGATAGTAGTTGAATCATGAAAATCCTTTCTATAATAGCTTCTCATGCCCATTTTTGGTTAGTAGATGATTTATTAACAACCGAACCATGCAGGAGTTATTCTAAAGTGGCCAAGAGTACCTATGCCTCAATACTCAAGGTCATTCTCTATTCCTTAGTGTAGGCACAGAATAAATAATAGTACTCCGTACAGAAGTTTATCTTAGAAAATGTATCCAACGAAATGTCTTCTTTAAATCTATAAACATATGGTACCATTTAGAATGACTCAGAGTTCAGCGCCTGTTCGTTTATTTACCTACAAAAATTTATTAAAAGCCAATTTCATTCTTATGCCTACGGATAACGATCCATATTACACTGAACCTATACATTGAGCGGCCCGCTCGAATGTACTATTGTGCCGCTAGGGCAGCTAGGGCTGAATGTACCAAAATAAATAAAAGCGGCCAAGTGCGAGTTGGACTCGCCCATGGAGGGTTCCGCAGCAGCAATAAGGTTTATTTTTATGAAATTAAAATATTTTTGATTTATTTTTATATTTCAGTCGATTTAATGAAATTTAGATTAAGGTTTACTATTTATGACGTATAAAAGAAACTACTGGCTAGATCTCGTTCAAACCAATTTTCGTTGGTAGTTTTTATAGTAATCTACATCATATATTGTTTTTAGAATTATCATGCCCCTACTTTAGAAATTAGAGGGGGGGGACACACATTTTTCCACTTTGGAAGAGTCTCTTTTGCAAACTATTCAGGTTAGAAAAAAATGATATAAGAAACCTCAATATGATTTTTGGAATCATTTTGAGGTCATCAAAATCTTAGTGCGGTTCACAGACTACATCTACTTACCAAGTTTCAATAGTATAGCTCTAATAGTTTCGGAGAAAAGTGGCTGTGACATACGGACGGACGGACGGACGGACGGACGGACGGACGGACGGACGGACGGACGGACGGACGGACAGACATGACGAATCTATAAGGGTTCCTTTTTTGCCATTTTGGCTACGGAACCCTAAAAATACCTGCGCGCGGTGCGCTATTAATATTATCATGGTATTATAAACCATAAACTACTTTTTGTGATGATTAATGGAAATTTCTTTAGATAATTATTATATTCAGTTTAATGAGAGTAATTAAGTTAAAAAAAATCGAAAATGGCGTAACAGACGTGCCAATAGAGCAACCAAAAAGATACGGGCGAAATACTTTGTTAAGAATGCTCCAACCGGAGAATTAGCAGGTCGGATGTCTGTCAGTACGAATATCGACGTTAATAGCATTAAAATAAGATTCATATTAGCGCGCCTTGTACAGTGGCGGTTACGACGCTCGCCGCGTTCTTGATATTATGGCGAAAATGTATGAAAAAATTTTTTTGTATATTTATTTTCCACAGTTCAGTGTACTTAGATATTAAGGTACCTAATCAGACCCCGTTTTTTCATATTTTGCGGTTATTGTGATGGTTAAAACGTATTTTATGTGAAAATTTTGTATGCGGCTATAGAATTTTTATGGTACAGTCGTGGAGATGAATATATTATCTTTCATTTGAAACCAAAATATCCTTGCAGTTTAACTCCTAATTCTTTAATAGGGGAATCGGAAAATCGCTGATATTTGTAATAGCGTCCTTAAAGGCCGTCACAGACCTAGCTATAATATATATTAACATATTTATAGCTAGGCATATTAATATATATTTTCTATACAATTTTCGCGTGACCACACACTCAGCTATAATATATATTTCTGGTCTCAGTGTGTTTAGTACGGTATATTAATATATATTATAGCTAGGTCTGTGACGGCCTTAAGTATATTATTTTAAGGAAGTGACTAAATAAGTATGTCACCGTGGCAACGTCCATCGCGTATACGGCAAAACAACGGGACAGCTAGTATACTTAATATTATATTATTATGATTTATGTTTAATGTATTAATACCTATAATATAATGTAATAAAATGTACCTATTCAAAGTACAATTAATAATACTTTGCAGAGTCATATTATATTACTTACTTTTCAGCGTCCTTAGGTAACCAAAAAAAAAGATAAATTTGTATCGCAATCAGTTTTTAAACATTTGAATACAGCACCATACTTTTTACGGTGTTTCTTTTTATTTTCCATTTTAATAAAAACAGTTCAAAACTTAAAAAGTATGTCCGTCGCTGCTCGCTCGCGCGCGGCGCAGCCCCACTGAATTATACCCTGCGCAAGGGCAGCCGCGCGTAGGTATATTTTCGATACCTACGCGCGGAGTGAGACAGGCCTGGTGTAGGTCAGATACTCCGACATGACTGATAGAATATCATGCAAAAGACCTACATTTTATCGTCAACAATCAAGTTCCAGCATTGTCTTGACAAAATTTAATTCAATTTATAAACCACGATCTACATTAGTCGAGTCAAGCTCTAAACCATCAAAGCGTTTGTGATAATAATAATAATAATAACGAATTAACAGACAAATCGATAAGGATTTGGAAAACAGTGTCAACACATTTTAAATAAAATTTTAGTACAACACAAATGCCTCTAATTAAAAAGTCAAGGACGAAATTTTTACCAATTAAATAGGGTAACTGGTAAGGCTCAGACCGGTATCAACGACCTATATACACATGTATACAGTAAAAAGTACCATGAATAAAGACATAATACCGAGACTTTCTCGTACACAATTATGTAGACGCAGATTGTTCGTTGATGTCTTTTCTATGGGCGATACATTATATGAACTGACGTTGCCTTAACGTATTTCTTGTGCAGGCAATTACACTGAAATGTTGCACATTAAATCAATATGGTTCGTAGTTAATTGTACCTTATATTACACTAGATTGAACCCGCAACTCCGGTGCGCCAAAATTCGTTCGTGAAAAACGTACACTTTTCCGGGTTTAAGTTTCAGGTTCAGCGGTTTGGGCTTGAAGAGGTAACGGACCGACAGACCGACTGACAGACAGACAGACACACTTTCGCATTTATAATATTAGTATGAATATGGATTGTATGTATAGTATGGAACTTTTTTGTATAAAAATTTGAATGAAAAAAAATGTGTCTGTCATAATCAATGTTTGACATACTATTTTGTTGCTATACCAATTCAAAAACTAATGTAAAACATCGGAAAAAAGACTCCACCTTACAATATTCCTTATAATTCCTTGCAGCTCGCGCACGAAGTATAATAATACATAAATTAATAAACCAACCTTAAAACACATTTTTTAAGAATACCAGTGTCCAGTAGATATTGCAAAATATACACAGTTTATAACTTTTAAAGTTACAAAATAGCCGTATTAAAATTTTAAATGCTCGGCGCTTGCGCATACCTTTATAAACGTATGTTACAAATATATAAGGTTAGGTTTAAGCCGTAGGTGTTACGTCTATTACATAAAACAAGATTTTAATAATGATTTGCATAAAGAGTTATGCTCTGATAGCTTTTGTCTTTTATAGTTCATTGAAATCGTTGGCAATTGCAAATGTTTATAACAACGACAATAATTGTGACGGAGTACCGCCGAGTTTTGGATACTTTATTACTAATCATCCACAGATACAATGAGTCCCACACACCCGTGATAGAAATGTCCAAACACCAAGAGACGCGAAAAGGCATTTTGTTGCACGTGCATACAAATATGTTATACAATATAGAATCGACCTAGTAAGACAAGACTAATTAACGCTAACGAAAGTTTTGTTAGGCTATGTAACACTAGCTCATTTCTATTTCCTGGAAAACCTGAGCGTGGAAAATAGATTCCACGGTAGCCATGCGCCCGCGCATAATACGAGCTGAAATTATGTAAAGAAAATGCGTGAAGTTATGACACAATGCTGGCATATTGTAATGAACTCTATATTTTGTTAAAGCGACGTGACGCGCTGTTCGTAAACACTTTAACAATAAAAATGTGGGAAAAAACTTTTACGGCTTGAAAAGATTTGGTTGACAAACAGACAATAATTGTTTACACGAATACGTGCGCAGAAAAGAAAATCACCCGGGAATAGTGTAAATTTTCCTACGGTGAAAAGTAGCTCGTGGTCAACATAATGTGTAAGTCAAAATTCAATAAAATCGCTAGTCATTTCTGGGATTATTCGATACAAATTGCAAACTAACAAAACTTTTCATATAATGGAATTAGTATCTACAGCATGACTGGTGAGTCAATACCGATATTTAAGGAGAGTATTCAGTACTCGATTCTCATTATAAATATGTAATAAAAGTTCTTAATTTTTTTTTTGAATTTCCCAAAAATTTATGAATCATGGATACCAAGTAAATTACGCGGCTAGGCAAGTATTCAT
This sequence comes from Plebejus argus, assembly GCA_905404155.3. Lineage (NCBI taxonomy): Eukaryota > Metazoa > Arthropoda > Insecta > Lepidoptera > Lycaenidae > Plebejus > Plebejus argus. The sequence goes on from FR989933.1 coordinate 6,211,349, forward strand.
ACTATGTGGCCGGTGCAGAGGCGTGCGCTACTAAAGAAACACCACACAACTACCCCTCCCGCTCGGGGTGTCCATGCGTTGGGTAAATAATTATTTAACTTTAAGCTACATTTACTCAGTGATCAATTGATATTATTTTTTTATATTATTTTTTTCCAACTAATATAATAGCCAAATATCACGTCCTCAAGTATTGAACATGTCTCACCAGTCACGCAGTATAAAAATCATAAGGGAGATTCGAAATTTGAAAATAAAAAGATGCAAACAGGTTTTAATAAAAAAATAACTATTTGATATTGAAAAAAATCTTGCAACCTTTTTCAATTGGTAAAGCTTCGATCACTTATTAATGATAAAACGAACTTACCTGTACGTGAAGTTCTATCATAATTATGCGAGCTGCTCAATTCGAAGCGATTAATATTTAACTTGTAGTACTGTCTTCATTTACCGGCCTTAACACGAAGAGTTTAAATCATATTTCAAATCTGCAACTAAAAATAAGTCAAAAAACAAGTCATTTACAGTTTAGTTTCATACCACTCCCAAATTTCCCTCTCTACAACCAGTTGGAGTAGGGGAGTGGGGAGAGTAGTGGTGGTTCTCTCAGTGGCATTCGGACTTCATTAGTTTAAAGATAAAGAAAAAATCTAAAATACAGACTTCAAGTAGGGTGGGAAATTTCGTGGAGGGAATACAATATTAATCGCTTCGAATTGAGCAGCTCGCATAATTATGATAGAACTTCACGTACAGGTAAGTTCGTTTTATCATTAATTATGCTTCGCTGCTCAATTCTCGCGATTAATATTTAACTTGTAGATGTTTAAAGATATTTGAAGTCTGTATCCCTTGAATGAAAGGAGATTACCAAAAGATCAATCAATTTTATTATCATACATACAATATGAATAATAATTTACAAGTATGCATACAACTAACTTGTATGCGAATCAAGAATAGATCTAGCAAAAGAATATTTTCTATAAGTAAAATTCTCTATTATAAAACCTTGCAAAGACTGACGACGACGTGCTCCAACCAGCAGTTTTCCTTATAACGTCTACGCTTACTCTCAAAGATTTTGCCTTAGAAGTAGAGGCGTGGCGAGTACTGTGAGAATTGAATATGCTAACCTCGACACCACTCTTTTGGAATACGTCTCTTATATCCAATGACTCAAGTTTTTTTTTTTTTTTTTTGTGTAGCTTTCTGTAACTTATGAATAAATTATCACAAGAGTTTCGAATTAACTCAGTTTTAGATCAATAGCTAGATAATTTCAATAGAAATCATAATATTTGGTTTTGAAGTTTTAATAATTATATTAGGAATTTTGATAATGATTTTGGATCGTTTTTAAACAACAGGTTACTTAATTTAATGTTTGAAATGGTTTGAATTCTATGCCCAGTGACAAGAGCTAGCAAGGTGATAACCTTTTTCGACAAGATTTCCAAATTTAAACCATTATTAGAATAAAGAGTCGAGAGATAATGTAGGACAATAGAGGTATCCCAAGTAAATTCATATTTCGGCTTTGGGGTCTGGATCGAAAAAAAAAATCTTTTTATAAACCTTAAAATTCGGTCGTCGTTCATTATGTTAGAAAATAAAAAGGATAAACCAAATTTACAACAATTTAGATTACCGTAGCTATAGCCGGCATTATACAACTTAAACTTAAAGTGAGAACTATTGTACTGCTTCTGAGTATTAGGAGCCAAAGAAATCATCATTATATCGATAGGAGAAGGTGGTTCACTTCTTAACGTTTCCCTGATAATTATATTCCTGTAACCAGGGTAAGGTTTCGGAGTAGACTGTGACCTGGAATATTCACATAGTAACAGTAACAGGTTACTATTTGGCTTAAAATAAATAATTTGTAATATTATTAAGCGTTTAAAAAACAGGAAGCCAGGGCTGTGTAGGCTAATAGGGCACCACAACAATCCCAGTAAGGTCAGCAATGATTTTATTAAAGTATTTTTAAAATTAAAGCAAACGGAGAAAAGCGTAGAAAAAATATTCACTCCAGTGTATAGTAAAAGCGTCAATGCAAAAAGCGACCGGGTCTGGCTTCCACGATACATATTTAAGTATAACACTTTGTATTTGAACGGCTGGCAAGTAAGACTATTTGAGGTGTACCAAGATTTTTGACTATATGCGAAAAAGCAAACTCGGCGAGTTCCCACTCGGTATCCGATTTTATTCTACATGATTCAAAATCGTCAATGTACAGTTTTCAGTAGATTTTATATATGAAGCGAAAATAAATAATTATGATCTACATAATTGCCTTTTATTAAATAAATAATTATGATCTACATAATTGCCTTCACAAAATTTCCAAATTTCTTTCGAAATATTATGCCAAATGTGGAAAATGGACACCCATTCGATTAATGCATGCGACAGCTGCAGTTGTATTATCTATACGAAATACGAAATAATATTTGACGGTTGCAAATATCTTTTAATTGCAAATATTTCTAGCGCAAAGAAAGCTGCCAATAGTTCTAAAACATTAATGTGATAATGTTTTTCTACACTCGTCCAGAAACCATTAGCTCTAACACCATTAAATGTATCGCCCCATCTAGGATGCATTGGATCCATTGGATGCATCAGAAAATATGGCTTAATCATAATGACTTTTCCTAATATGACTCACAGAACGATTCTTACTCCACCATTTTAAGTATTCACTAATAAGTGATTTCTTTAATTGTATTATATAGTCATAGTTATTATGTATTTTTAAATGTAAATATTTCTGCCTTTCAAAGATTTTTGTGTGTAACCATCCATATTCTATGTCAGGCCAAACAGATATTAGTAAACTAGTAAACTTAGCAAAGTCTCTCAGACTACACTCTCAGACACATCAATTAACTCGGCTTCATGAGCTTAGTAATAATAAGAGGTGCTGCATTTAGGCCAAATGGTAAACAATTAAATTCATAAGTTAATTTTTGAAGATCAAATCTTAACCGATTCAATGTGGCGCATATTTCTTATACATCGGATGTATAGGAATTAAAAAATAATAAGCGTCTTTTTAAAATCTGCCGGCGCTAAATAACTATCTTGATTTATTACCTTAATGGCAGTTCTTAAGTCCTCCATTTTAAAATGGGGCGGTTTTATAAAAAGATTGTGTTTCTTTAAATTTAAAATTAGCCTGTGCTCGCCATTTGGCTTAGGTATCAGAAAAATTTAAGATAGGAAATCACCTTTTGACCTAACACAAGGTGAAATAGCACCCTTATATAAGAGTTTCTTCATTTCAATTTGGATATTTTGTATGTTTTCCAATTGATTAAAATTATTTGTTGGATAGCTTGTTTGAAATGGAGCACTTGTAAAAAAACCTTATATGATAATATTTCATCAAGCCCCAAGCGGCCACATCCGGCCGCGATAACAATGAAAAAACTATTGTGTCTCATTTTTCCACGATCGATGGGATATTACATGACTTTGTAAGCTTGCACCAAACTGTAGAAAAATATCTAGGTCTACCAGATAAAGTGGTTACCTGTAACGTTAAGACGTCCTGCTTTTGTAAGGGGCATTGCCCCGACAGACATGCCTCGAATTGTGTCTGTGTGAAAGGGTGGTGCTGCTGGCCGCGAGGCCAAAGCGCGTGCTACCGTTGTCTTCACACCGGCCACCTGGCATCGAGCTGCCAGTCCCCGGTAGACCGTAGCGGGAAGTTTCCGTTGCGGGAAGCCGGGGCACAAAGCCGCCGACTGCGCGGAGGAGCCCAGCTGTTTCCACTGCGCAGAGCTCGACAGAGAGAGCAACCACGTGCTGGGGACTAACGGCTGTATTATTATTTCACAGCAGCCAACAAGCCTCCCGGCACGAGGAAGAAGCGCAAGGCCCTCCAAGGCTCGGCCGTGAAACGGCCTGGAGCCGATAAAGCCGGGGCGACTAAAGTCGCCTCCGCTATGGAGGTGGAAGCCTAGGCCTGGGGACGGCTGATCGGGGGATCATCGCCCACAATATAGGCCCGAGAAGATAGGCTACCCTGGTGCCCGGGGAGCTTCTCCGTGAAGGCAGGCGGCGGCAAGAGCTGCCGCAGGGTATTGTGGTGCCGGAAGCGGCAAGCGCTGCGAAGGACGCGGCTGAATGCGTCGCGATCCCGCTTCTTTCGCGAGTAGCGTTGATGAGGGCATGGGCCGGAGGGAGTCCGACATATAACTGCCCCTTCCCCCGAGGGGGCGGGGGATGCGTAAAAATAGTTATTGGAAAATCTTTTTAAAGTTTTTGTTTACCTTCCACCAACCAAAAACCATAATAATATTCTGAAATCTAGTAGCTATATTTCCATGTATGTATTATCTTTGCCTAAAGGAGATTCATCTTTCGGAGAATCGCCTAACAAAGCCAAAATATTTTCATCGAAGCTTATTTCCGGTTCCAATACATTATTTCACTACTTCCACTAACACTACTAACGTAGTCTAAGAAAAATTGTTACTATCTTAATAACTATAACACTTATGGACGTATTGTCCGAAATAAATGATTATTATTATTATTATTTTTGTCAGTTGGAACCGGAGCTGACTCCACATCCTGAGGAGTAGTTGGCACAATAGGATCCTCCATTTCATCTGATTCGTTGCCGAATATTTCACAGTTTTTCCGGAATAAATTCTTTTTCAGAATCCAGGAAGAAATAAAATACTTTTTGTTACGAATAACATGACTGTGCAAATAAAATATCAAACTTACCTTAATTATTATTGAAGGTGAAGTTGTTTGTTGAAGGCAATGGTCCCAAAAACCATTCGCATCAATTATCTGTGAAGGCAACAGTCCCAATTATTAAACCAATAACGTACTGTTCGCATCACTTATATTTTGGTCCCGAATCAATTTGTTTACTGAAGGTAATGGTCCCGAAAACCATTCGCATCAATTATCCGTGAAGGCAACAGTCCCAATTATTAAACCAATAACGTACTGTTCGCATCACTAATATTTTGGTCCCGCATCAATTTGTTTACTGAAGGTAATGGTCCCGAAAACTATTCGCATCAATTATCCGTGAAGGCAACAGTCCCAATTATTAAACCAATAACGTACTGTTCGCATCACTTTTTACGAGCCTTATGCTTGAATCACTCGAGCAACGTCAAATTTTCTTAAGTAAATATGCTTCCGTATCACGACTTCTTTTCCTTTTTCCCATCTTCAAAGCTTTTAAATTCACTCACTGCACTATTTCACTATTTTCCGTAATTTACGTGTTGCGGCCGCTGCACGAAAACAGATAATGAAGTCCGAATGCCACTGAGAGAACCACCACTACTCTCCCCACTCCCCTACTCCAACTGGTTGTAGAGAGGGAAATTTGGGAGTGGTATGAAACTAAACTGTAAATGACTTGTTTTTTGACTTATTTTTAGTTGCAGATTTGAAATATGATTTAAACTCTTCGTGTTAAGGCCGGTAAATGAAGACAGTACTACAAGTTAAATATTAATCGCGAGAATTGAGCAGCGAAGCATAATATAAGTGATCGAAGTGGTAAAGTTAAAAAAACTACATTGTGTTAAAAGATTTATATCGATTCCGTAAGCAGTGGTGCTTTGAAACAATAAATAGAATGTAGCAAAATATTAATTTAACATGTTGTCGATAAATAGAGCTTTCAGCAAATTTTATGGAACAGTAAGTAACATAATATAGGTCAAGTAACATACCGTTCATTACATAATAACGACTCCTCATAGCGCACCGGCCATATAGATGTCGGATTATTATATAACAGTTAAGCAAAGCCGTGACTCCACGTGTAAATTTTCGACATTGTTTACAAAATGTTTAATTACTAAAATGCTATTTAGTATTAAATATTATATTCTCAATCTTTATTGTATCGTTTACACAAGAAACATTAATTCAGTATGTTTTATCTCGTACTTGATGTAGTCTACAACGAAATGATGCGCAGAAATTCGTTTCTCGCGAGGATCCTTACATTTTATACAGGGTGTAACAAAAATAGGTCATAATACTTTAGGGTGTGTGTCCCATATATAGAGATTACAGTCAAAGTAGCAGCGTTGAAAGAGATACTTTTTAGGGTTACGTAGTCAAAATGGCAAAAAAGGAACCCTTATAGATTCGTCATGTCTGTCTGTCTGTCTGTCTGTCTGTCTGTCTGTCTGTCTGTCTGTTTGTCTGTCTGTCCGTCCGTATGTCACAGCCACTTTTCTCCGAAACTATTAGAGCTATACTATTGAAACTTGGTAAGTAGATGTAGTCTGTGAACCGCATTAAGATTTTGATGCAAAAATAGAAAAATTATTAAAAATTTTAGGGGGTTTTTCTGATATCATTTTTTTCTAACCTGAATAGTTTGCGAGAGAGGCTCTTCCAAAGTGGTAAAATGTGTGTCGTCCCCCCATGTAAAGTATGATAATTCTAAAAAATATATATGATGTAGATTACTATAAAAACTACCAACGAAAATTAGTTTGAACGAGATCTAGCCAGTAGTTTTTTATACGTCATAAAAATGGTAAACCTTAATCAAAATTTCATTAAATCGACTGAAATATAAAAATAAATCAAAAACATTTTAATTTCATAAAAATAAACCTTATTGCTGCTGCGGAACCCTTCATGGGCGAGTCCAACTAGCACTTGGCCGCTTTTTTTACTTTTGTATAGGCAAATTTCAGACGCTGGACCGCTTGCCCATACAAATCACAAATAAAAAAATTGCTCTTTCAGCGCTGTTACTTTCAAAGTAGACTCTATATAAGGAACACATACACACCATAAACTCTAAAGTTTTTCACTTAGTTTTGTTACACCCTGTAATCTGTATATTTAGGAACAAATAAAATATACAAAATTTTACTTAATTTGGTTTAGCGATTTAGTATAAATTATAAAGAGCTATCAGACAAACCGACACACTTTCGTAATTACGAGTATATAATATTATAGTGTCTGCAGTATCTAATCCATGAAAGTCATATTTTCACGCTTTACCTCTTCTGGACCTGAGTGATAAACACGTACAATTGATTTTTTCATACATGCATTTTCGAGTTTAGATACGAGTACTAAAAATCGTCCATACTAATATGACTTATAAATGCGAAAGTATGTCTGTCTGTCCGTCTGTCTATCTGTGTGTATGTTTGTTACCTTTTCACGGCTTTCACGATTTTGCTGAAATTTTGGTATGAGTAATGGATATGTCGCAGTCGACTGGTTAAAAAAGCCATTCAATCAAACTGCTATACGCAAACGTTGTTTAGCCGACTTGTTGACTGTAACGTTCAACACTATAGCTAGATGACGCTTAGCCTTAGCCTGGTTAAATGGTTAAGGTAACCATTAGTTTAGTGCTATTATTACACAACCGTAATGATTACAAGCAGATTAATTGTATTCTAACTCATTTTGAACACATTTGTAATAAATACCTTGGTGATGCATTTCATAATTCCGTAATTTCTCCTCGAATATAAGTTTAAATTTTGATTCACTCGTATGTGCCCCCATAATCTGTCTCTTTAATAATACTTGTAACGTATATTTACGATAAATATCGTAATACGAGTACAACCACAAAACGCCGGATAATTGACGCCATATTGTAAACAAAACGCACCTAGCGCCACGGTGGTGATCGCTAAACTTATTCAATCAAACGGCGGCTTTTGAATCAGCTGTAGTGTTGAATATTTTGAGCGACTTAAATATTCAATTAAAAAGCTAGACGTGTGATTGTATGGCGTTGTTCAGTCAAATGTCTAGCTGTTTGATTGAACGGATATTTAAACCAGTTGGCTGCGACAGATATACTGTGAGTCCCGGGAAAGGACATGGGATACTTTTTATCCCTATATATCTGTCGCAGTCATCTGGTTCAATCTGTGATTCGATTGAATGACTAGTGTATTCATTGAATGACACCGTTCTATTGAATGACTGAAGGACAACTAATCAAGACGCTGACTGTAACGTTTAACGTCTTGACTAAACGTCATCATAGTGAAGTCGTTAAATGGTATGCTATGATTTTTTTTAAGTATTTGTTGGTGGCGTAATAATAGGTTAATCTAGAAACTGACTTCAATTATGAGGCGACGGCTACTTCTGGGTGGTTTACAAAAAAATAACCACGATGGCTAAGGCGGGAGCTTTGCTGCGCTACGCTCCCGCCTTGCCATCTAACCTAACCAAATCCAATCGTATTGGACAGACGGAGTAATAAATACATTGCTATTAATTACCTAAGAATTATATACTGTTCTTATAATTTCCTATTCCGTTAAAAACAAATACATTCAATTACCTGACTGATTTCATATCCGCTCTCTTCAAAGGGCTATGTTAAAAATCGCTAACTAGTTGAACGTTGAGTGACGATTGTTCAATCAACGTTCGGCCGAGTCATTCAATTGAATGGAGTCATTCAATGAATGCGCTAGTCATTCAATCGAACCGCAGATTGAACTAGATGACTGCGACATATCCATAGGATAGAAAAGTGAACGGTTCCCGCGCGATAAACGAATTTTAGCGCAACGGAGTCAAAGAAAATAATATACACTAGAGTTGCGGACATCAACTAGTTTTCTATAAAACGACCTCTGTGGCTCAGTAGATAGCACGTTGGTAGCTTAAGGTGACGCCATGTTAAAGTAAAAAACCGTGTTGGATGTGTTTTAGATTGCTTGTTTTCTATGCGAGGCTGGCCCAGCCTCTCATAGAAAACAAGCAATGGAACAGCAAAAAATGGAAAGGGCGTAGCGACAAAATGGTTTTTGTCGCGTAATTTAAAAACCATAAATATATTTCAAATAATCTATATACAAATTAAAGTGTATGCTTGAACCAATCTATGTACAAAATTTGGAAGCTTATATCACTCTCCTCTGTTGGCAAAATAGGAATCCCTTTTTTACAGAGGTCTTTTTGATTGATTATTCTGTTATAAAAGTTGACCAATCGTGTTTTGCTATGGGTAATTCAAAGACAAAGACATGATGAATACTGAGAAGAACTGCTGAGAAAAATGGACATCGCTACAGCCAAATTATTAAGGCGTCACCTTAAGCCGGGGGTCGCGGGTTCGAGTCCCGCCGACGGAACAAAAAGTTTTCAAAGTTCCTGGGTCATGGATGTGTATTAAATATATTAATCATATAATAAAAATCTTAAATATATTATGTATAGTATAAAAGTATTAAATATATTTCCGCTGTCTGGTACCCGTAACACAAGTCCTTCAGATACTTACCACGGGGCCAGATTGACGTGGTGTGAAGCATCCATAGATATTATTATATTATTATAATTATTATAAAACACCATAATGACATACATTCCGAACTAACTCTACATTGTAATCAGCGAATCAATTTCACGCATAATTTTTATTTAAACAAAGACAATAAAAGTCAGTCACACTTTTCAAGATTAGAGCGATTTACCAAAACCAACTAAGTCGAATGACGCCGCGGTATGCCTGTTAGTTACGTAAACATCGATTCTATGGAATTGCGTAAATTATACTTTTTTCCATCTGTAGACTCGATATGTAAAACAATTGTGTAAATTGTGTAACTAAATGTATAGAGAGCACCGAAATGTACAAAGCACAACGCTCTTACAACAAAAACTATTACTTTATACAAAATTAGGTTAAATAATATGATGTTCTCATTCTATTACATCTCTAAGTTTCAAATATTTCGACAGACAGTAAACCCTCGATCACAGATTCTTGGAAATCTATTGTTCTTTTTTTGTTATCGCGGTCGCGTGCGACCGCTTGGGGCCTGAAAGGGGCTTTTCATTATCATGGTCCTCTTCAACTAGATATAGATGATTTAGGGGTCGTATGGATGCGTTCTTTTGTCGAAAACTTGATGACTATGGCGTATTTTTTAATCGGGCTCTCCAGTCTCCACACATTCCCACCACTGTTACATCTCTTATGTCTCAGGATCGACAGCGGTTTCCAACCACGAAAACCCTTTGTTATGATGTCATGGAGCCCGAGGGACATGCTAATGCTGTCTTCAGTTTCGGGACCCGCAACGAAATTAATCAGAAGAAAAATAGGAGTAGGAAGAATTCCAGATCTCCTCCCCATATATGTAAAGCGGGAGACAGCACAAAGTTGCAGTGACCGAAAGTCAAAGAACTGAAGGGGAAGCACCACGGTAATTAATTGTTATTAACGTTTATACGTTAATAACAATTAACAATGGTGACTATGGAGTATATTCAAAAATTTTATGTTATATTCTGTAGTTCCGTACAAATAATAAGGTATAAACAAATAGGTTGAGCAGACATAAGTACAAGTTATGTAATAAACACCAGTATTTGCATGCCGCTAAAGACTTATCTTTTTAAACACGCACTTTGTATTGTCTTTTTGTCAGCGAGCACGCAACCATCTCTATTCACCACCATAGAAATGTTTAAAAATTAATTTGAATAGAAGGCGTAAAAATATGAGTATGATCGGTCGAATTATTCGAACTCGGAGTTGCCTGCATGAAATAGTAACTCCAAATTTTTGCAGCACTTTATGTATACGAGGGCGGGTCAATAAGTCCGTGACTTTTTAAATTTCTGGGGGGTTATTACGACCTCTTATATCCAGCCAGTTTCCAGCCAGTTTACAAGCCGTGTCTATGCAACGGCCTGTAAACTGGCCTGTAAACTGGCTGGATATAAGAGCTCGTAATTGCCCCCCTGACCTATTTACTGAAAAAGCAACAACTCCTGTCAACAGGCATCTGTCAGTTAACTCCTATGAAAATTTGAACTTGCTGCGTCAGTTAGTTTGTGTTTGACAGCTATCTTTATTTATCAGACTACGTAGGTGGTTGATGATAAAAAAAATGCTAAATAACTCTCGATCATGTCAGCTACGAGTAAGTCAAACAAAAAATAACAAAATCAAAATCAGTCCACCCGTTTGGATGCTACGATGCCAACGACAGAAACACACAGTCACGTTAAGTTTATAACACGTGGGTGTCGGGCGGGGTGTTAAAAAGGCTACTAATTTTGAAAAAAGAAATAGGAATATTAATAATTCTTAAAAAATCGGGACTATTCTCGAAGAATCCGTTTACGTGCAATACCGGGTGCGGTTAACCAGCGGATGGTCGAGAAGAATACAAATTGTCCTTACATAACTCGCCGGCTAAGTGACGCGCACGTCGTGGTAAACGATTGTGAAACTTTATGTTAGCGGGTAATACTGGCAGTGGCGTGGAGTTCTATAACTCTATTTTTGTTTCTCATACTCTTAGGGTGAACATTGATATTTCTTCTGTAAAATTTTCGGCACTTCGCTGTAATCTTGGCAACTTTTCTGATGGTCCACGTGAAAACTCGTGAAAGCGCTAGCGAGAATGTAATCCTTGGATTATTATGTGGTTTTTCAAATGTTTTTCAATCAAAGCCACTTCATTTACCTTTAAACCTATCTACAAATGCTAATTAAGCCGAAACAAATTAAAATATCCTTGAAATATTGTATTTTACAAATATACTACTCGTATACCTTTTAGACGTCGTCCCGAATTACGTGGGGTTCGTGAGACCCCAGCGCACTTTGTGCACGTCTGTTCGTTGCATCGGTGACGCAAATGCTAAACCACTGTTGCCAATCGGTAAGGCAACGTCGTAACTCTAGTAGGTAGCTACTAGAGTCGAAAAACCCCACACGCATTTAAATAAAGTTATGAACATTTTTGTATGTCTGGATCGTCTGGGGTTGTTGAAGCCCCACGTGGTCCACGAAGGGTTAAATTTATGCTAATGAAATATTGTTTTGATTTATATACCATAGATGACGATGACTGTGCAGTTAGAGAGATTGCACATCATATTATATTGTGTAAACACTGTCGTCGTGTAACGTGTTAACCATTTCCAATATTAGATGCTAAAACAATGGACCAAGTGCCAAAAACTATTGTCTATTTCCCAATCGGTTTTCTTTAGTACCTACCAGCTAAATTATTTCGGAGGTTGCAGCAAATGTGGAGTTCAGTTTGAGAGTATAAGGTGCTACAGTATAATATATGGTTTTTTAATTGCCTATACTTAATATTTGCTTTTAAATATTTATGAATTTATACTTTTAATCTTCGAAAATGAATATTAAATTCTTAAGGTTATCAATTTTCGATTACTTAGAAAACTAAATAGTAACAGCGAGCATACATAATCAAAATCGTAGCATGAGCGATCAACTCCAAATAACGTGCAGATAAATACACAACAAAAGCCAACACGCCGTTTTAAATAATAGGAACTGTTTTACTTACATAACATAATGAAGCAACACATTTTAGTGATCGTTAAGTAGTGACCACGATAACTACCATTCTAAATAACTAAACCTATACAATATACATAATGATTGGGCACTTTCCAATAACAAATTGAATAATTCCCCAGCGTGTAGATACCAACAGAGTAACACCTCGACACGTAACTGATCTTACAAATGCTAAATCATCATCCACAAGGACTTCCGACTTGTAATAACATTTTCTTTATAAAATCCATTTAAATGGAAACTAGGATACGATGTGTCTTATGGTTAGCGATGATCGTAATACCTTGGAAACCCTTGACAAAGTGACTGAAAGTAAGCGGTGACTGTAGTAGTAACTGGTACTCTAGAAACTATTGAATTTTTGCAATTGAATCCCTATTTTACTTATGCCCGGTTTCTGAGGTTTTTTGACTGGAGTTTATCCTTTCACTAGCGTTGTTGATTGGTTAATTTTTTGACGCCAGCCAATCAAAAGCGATAGTGAAAAGATCCGGTCAAAAAACTTCAGAAACTGGGCATTAGCCACGGCATCACCTAGGTGGGACAAATATTGATGGATTTGAAGCAGATAATGTAGAGTCGACCACAATAATTTTATAATTCTTAAGGTATAGATTATATCAGCTTATCACAATATAAAAATACACGTCTTCTGTGGCATAGTATAATATTACAAGTAGTAAGGCCCAGCAAGTAGCTAATAAGCAATAACATTAGTATAAACATTTACTAATCAAAATATTCGGTAGAAAAAAAACATCATTTAAGCTTAACTCACATTACAGTTTACACCGACTCAACGCCAACCCAACTCACAGCATGGCATGGAAATTTAAGCTAAAGAGCAAAATTATTTGTCTAATGCCGTGGCCGCACATGCGTCTATCGTCACGAAGCTTCGTGCTATGAGACGATACCATTGGACATTTTTTTTTTTCATTGTCCAATGGAATTGTCTCTTAGCACGAAGCTTCGTGACGAGAAACGCAGGTGTGGCCCGGGCATTACTCACATCGCGTGGACAGCCAGTTGGCGACTCGTCGTCAACTAGTCGTTCGCTTGTTAGTAAATTAAGTCCTAAGTAACACCACATAAAGCTGATGATTAAATGCCATTATGTGAGTTAGGTTGGAGTGGAGTCCGTGTAATATGCGATGACCATAAATCTAAGCTCCTAGCCGATTGTCCGATGAAATTGCATCAACAAAGAAGATCAGTTACATAATGGGGTAAGCGCGGTGTAGTCACCAATCGGAACACAGTTCGGAATGTCATCGAACACTGTCATGACATAACGGTGAAATTAACGCGGCGGCCTTCACCGACTGACACCGCCAATCAGGTCAATATGTTGTTTATTATAGAACCTGATAGAATCATAATATTTCCCTAACTATTTGAACAGTAGCGAAAATATTTAGGTAGGCATTACCCTATTTTTTTTATTAAACAATTTTACTGCCGCATTTAGAGACGCATATTAATTACTTAACAGTAATTAAATGAAGACTTTGATAGATCATGGGTTCCCAACCAGTGGCTTATTGTAAAAATCTTGATTTAATTATTACAGTTATTAGGTTTGCAGTTCAACGAACAGTGTCCAGCAATTTTTTTTAATTACGGATTTCTCCTATGCAAGATACATTGCAGGTGAAATAATGATTTAGACCCAGTCAAAATATCTGTATATATTTTGTATTTTGATCTGGTTATAAGTGCAAGTTGCAGGATTCACATTCTGTAGTAGGTAAGCACAAAATTATTCTCAATCATTTATTATAAACAAGAGGTCGAAATTCGACCTCAAATAAAAAATTAAAAATTTCAAACAACGCTATTCCATTTAGTCAGGGAGCCCTACGACAATTTTTTTTATGACTATTTTGATAAGTCAAACAACATTTTTATTTTCGAAAAATCTCGAAAGTGGTTGCTAACAGAGATAGAAAGGATTTCATACTTTGACTTGATGGTCCTAAAATATGGATTGTTATATATGTATTTGTAGGACAAGGTGACTCTTAAATTATATAACTATTAACCTACTAATATACAAAAGATCAGCTGGTTAGGGTTCCGTTTTAGGGTACAGTAGTCAACCAAGTTTTGTTGATTACAGAATCCTAAAACGGAACCCTAACCAGCAAATTTTTTGTATATTGGTGGATTTTGTATTTGATTTTGTATATTGGTGGATTTATTTGAGGAGTGCATCGAGCTAATATTATTTTGAAATTATGCTTTTATCATAATTTTTTTTAACAAATAAAACATTACACATATTATACTACAACACACACACTAGGAAATTTTAATTGGTAAGTAGATACACTTCTTAATCTTAAATACTGTTAGACAATAGCTAAGTGCACATTATGCCCTTTCATCTTCAATTTTCATAATCTTTTGACATTTCGAATGTCAAAAGATTATGAAAATTGAAGATGAAAGGGCACAATGTGGACATAGTTAATTATTATTACACGGCCAGTTTGTCATCATTTGACTTCATTAATCTGAGACTGTCGCAGGAATTATGTCTAAAAATAATTAAGTCAGTATTTTGACAATAGAATATCATTGATAGAAAAGCGTTGTTGAAACTTACAATCATCTTATAATTCAATTTTTTATTTGAGGTGGAATTTCGGCCATTGAGCGATCTCTAGTTATAATAATTTTATAAACGTACGTAAATGTGGTAATGTCACGCTGCATATAACACTAACATTCTGTAGAAAGTTCGACAAACGTCCTTCACCCACAGACACAGATATTAACTCGACAAGTCGCAGACATCAAATTTGAATAAAATCTCATACGAGGCCGCGCCGCGGTCCGCACGGACGCGTCCGGTGAGCCAGACATTATAATATTATGTAGTGTTTTGCAGATTTTTATTGAAAAAAAAAAAAGTATTTTACAACATTTTGCACGTTGCAATAGAGCTACATTTGGACAGTTAAATTTCCGCACGAAAAGTTAAGATTTTCTGAAATAAAAACTATTCACAACCCTTTTGCGCTCAGGAAAGGACTTACTATGTAGATAACACCTTCAGGTGGTCTTCAAACCTCCTCTTCATTATCGGCGTTTGGAAAACGATCACAGATCACAGGCGGACAAACAGATTCGGAGTCACATTCCGATACTTAGAATGGATAATGTGGTTAAAAATATAATTGTTTGAAATATTTTAACTTAATCTTGAGCAACAATAACCTGATATTTGGAACGCTTCAGTTTTTTTCCCATTTAACAAGGAACGATCTGGGTCGAATGAAGACCAAAACTAAAATACTGCATTAGATTAGCAGAATAGGAGTACCGAGCTTTCACGAGATATAAAGACTCAGAACCGCTCTTCCGAGTTCCGCGCCTCCAGGAAATAAAACTTACGTAACGCAATTGCCAATCACTCATTACTCTTATTAGTATTGCATTAGCGTTTCATATTCGCCTAATGACGTATGCTAATGATGGCAGCCGGTGTCGCAACGGCACAATCATTATCATTATAAACTATATCCTGTGACCATCACCAAGTGATGACAGGTTTTAGGGCAAAACACCAATTAGATATAGTGTAAAAAGAATTAAATATAGACGAAACTTACATTACAGTGTCAGTAAATCATTCGACTCAGTCTGGTTGGACTGATGATTGTCTAATTTCAATTTAATTTGTTAGATTTTATGAGGCAAACAGAGGATTTTTAATAAATAAATTATACATACTTAGTATTGCAATATTTTCAATACATAGACAGAAATTAAAAATTAAAAAAATATCGCTACGTTTCTGTTTTTGAAAAGTAATGATTTATTAATTTATTTTACTATTATTATTATTTATTATTACTTTGTAAAGGGGCTTAAAGCTACGTACGTAACAAATTTTTGCTATTTTAATCAAGAAGGCACGCGGTGTATTAAATTAGCTCAAACGTAAGTAGATACAGGTTGTGCTAAATCCGCGTTTTGCTACCTCGAGGACGTAGGCGCGCAATGTTTATAACCTCAGCAGGCTTAGCATAACAACATTAGAAACGGGAGAGAATGGCCATACTGAAAGATTTTAGTGACAAAATGGCGGATTTCCTTTGTATTCCTATGTATTCCTTTGTATCCTTTGTCAATTTGTCTATTGTTCCGTAGAAAGAAACCGCTTCTATGTATTCTATCTACCACTGACTATGCTGAATCACCTCAAGTTGACGCCTGAGAATTTAGGAATTTCTAACATAGTCAGTAGGCCCGCCGCGCCGCCGCCCGCCTTCTTTGGGAGTACAGAGATGTTTTTTTGATGGGAAAATTTTTGGTGTAAATAGTTTATTTTTAACACATTGGTAGTGCAAAACTTTTGACAATGACTCCGCCATAATAAATTTAGTTCGTAACATTACACTTAGGCAAAAAAGTAGCCCAGGTCCTCCCCAGGGGCCTATAATATGACCTTATAAATGCACTTCGACTTTCACACTATTTGTTTCCAGGAAAACCGTTTTTGTGAAATCTTCTTGCAACACACTACATTTATCATATTTTATTATTTATCTTTACTTATTAGGCAACTTTTTAAAATTAGAACGTCCCAGTTCCTTTTCAAGGGCTTCTTACCTTTCTCCAGCCAATGGCCTTCAAAATGTCGCAATTGTTGACTTACTCTACCACTTTACTCTCAATCGTACCTAAAACAAAAAAAATACATGTTACTAATCTTGAAGACTCAATAAAA
This sequence comes from Plebejus argus, assembly GCA_905404155.3. Classification (NCBI taxonomy): domain Eukaryota; kingdom Metazoa; phylum Arthropoda; class Insecta; order Lepidoptera; family Lycaenidae; genus Plebejus; species Plebejus argus. The sequence goes on from FR989933.1 coordinate 6,228,454, forward strand.
TTACCTACCATTATCATGGATGCTAGACTAGGCATAAAAATTATTTTTCTTCTTCCTATAGGTACTAAATAAAAAAGAAGAAGATAAAAATATATAAGTGCGACCGCCGACCGCACACCTGAGACACGACTGTAGTTAGTCAGACTATCGCATAGTAAAATGCACTAGCGGCCGTTCCCAATATTTGATCTATCTCTTACTTGAGATAGGAATAGCTCACATTAGACATTAGCTCCATATATTTTATGTCAATTCTATGTCAGCTGCGATCGGTTGTATGTCAAACTAGAGATAGATTGAATATAGGGAACGGCCATTATGCGACACAAGAACTGCCCGCGACAAGTCTAACGGCTGTCGGCTTCTCTTTGAAGTGTATGCAAGCGCGCACATCTACGACAAAACTGTCTAACCACAATAGACATAACTACCAGTAGTTCAACTGCAAAGCAAAGAGACGGACGGGACGGGTTTCAATATATTATTATATCAAATACGGCGGGTTTCACCATAAAGTTAATAGGTAAGTACACCTAGCGGAATAGAGAAACAAAGGCCTGAGCAAGCGAGATGTCACTATCAGTAACACTGCGTGGTAAAAAGAGACGTGTGATACATGACAGCATCACTCTTTTTTTGACGTCCATCAGCCCGGATCAGCCCCGTTGACAATTTAATCTCATAGAATTCATGTTCAATCATGCTTGTGTAAGTGTATACGTACACATATTTTTCAAACAGATGAAAACCAATTTCGGTTACGTTTGACAGCTCGAGTCTGTTGCTCTATTCCGCTAGTAATAATCTTTATGAGTTTCACTAAGATTATGAATGGAATATGCCTCGCGCTGGCTGACATAATTTATTTTTAAATACTTTTAGATTTCAAAATTAGATTCTGACAATTTTAATCACATGTGTCAAAACATAAACAATAATACGACCAAAAAGAGGAACACGACCAGCGATCCAAGTACTATCTTTCCCGTCGAAGGTCAAAATCATAACCCTCCTTTTCGCTTCGCCGTAGTCGGGTAAATAAAATTACATAATATTGAAAGTTTAACTTATAACTGGTTATATTAGTTAAGAAATTTAACCTTAAACTTCACCTTTTTAAAGTCTTTAGAGCCTTCTCATTCACTTGGGGAGTTAGCTGTTAACTACATTACATTGAATCCCACAACACTCACACAATGTTACATTATGAATTATGATACAGATTTTAATATAAGTTTTTTTTTCATTCCAGATACAACCGCCGAGGACGCGTATCAGTTCTTATGGTGACATATAATAATATGTCGAATCGTCACCCATCAATTGTGATAACGTTAAAAGATATGAAAAGTGAACCGCCTGATCGAAGAGAGATTTGTTTGAGAACCTAGTCAAAAACATTATATTTTTATACCAAAAAAATGGCAATACACGTACTTCTAGCATCGACTGCACTGAAGACGGTCAGTGTGACCAGTTTATGGTTGATTCCCCTGCTTTTGGGCGCTTTTACGTACCACAACTACAATTCCTACGATCCTGAATCCAGAATACAAGACCGGGAGCCGAAGAAGGAGTATGACTTTATTGTGGTCGGCGGGGGATCGGCTGGCGCCGTCGTCGCAAACCGCTTAACAGAAATAAGCGGTTGGAACACTCTTTTATTGGAAAGTGGTAAATTTCAATTTTGTCTTTGCTATATAGGTAAGTACGTAGAAGGAAAAAGAAAACAAAAATTAATCGTTACTAATATCAAAATATTGCCTGGTTTAATTTTTTGTTTGTATCCATTGCAAGATGTGCATCTTCACAAAATCTTTTAGCGCACAAGAAGCGCCGAGCAAAAATTTCAAGGTATAAAACTACTAGTTGTAAAATCGTAATTTATTATGTGTTGTTACAGCAAAAGTTCATGTAAAGTGTCAATAAGTAAGAAAAAAACTTAAGAATTTTCCGTATATTGCGTTAAAAAATATTAAATAAGCAATTTCTTGACAAAAAAGTTAAATCAAATTATCGATCTTTAATGTCATGGGCTCATGGCGAACGCCCGACCTTTTAATAAAACTTATTTGAGTAATTTTGAACGTTTTTCAGGTCCAGACGAGAACGAGATCACCGACGTCCCAGCTCTGGCCGGCTACCTTCAGCTGACGAAGCTAGACTGGCAGTACAAGACGGAGCCAACGAACTACGCTTGCCTGGGTTTCAAGAAGCGACGGTGTAGTTGGCCGAGAGGAAAGGTATTTTTTCGTAAAAATACATTTTTTATTTATCTACTTGTATTTAAGATGAGAGAATAAATTAATCAATTAATCAAAGGTCATGGATGTGTATTAAATATATTTATCATATAATAAAAATCTTAAATATATGTATAGTATAAAAGTATTAAATATATTTCCGTTGTCTGGTACCTGTAACACAAGTCCTTCAGGTACTTAGCATGGGGCCAGACTGACGTGGTGTGAAGCGTCCATAGATATTATTATTATTTATTATTATTATTAAAAATATAAATTTAATCCGATGTAGTCCAAAAGCAGTAAAAATTTAATAAAAATCGTAAGCCTAACAGCATTTTAGTGTTAATTTAAAAATTAATACAAATCTTTTCTATTTTCAGGTGCTCGGCGGGTCAAGCGTTTTGAACTACATGATTTATGTGAGGGGAAATCGTTACGACTTCGACCAATGGGAATCGTTCGGAAATCCAGGCTGGGCCTATCGAGATGTACTCAAATACTTCATCAAATCCGAGGACAACAGAAATCCATACCTATCCAAAAATAAATACCACGGTCGAGGTGGATACTTGACAGTGCAAGAAGCTCCGTGGAGGACACCTCTAGTCGCTGCCTTCGTGGAGTCGGGTGTAGAAATCGGCTACGAAAACAGAGACATAAATGGAGCCATTCAAACTGGATTTATGATGGCTCAAGGGACAATAAGAAGAGGGTCTAGATGCAGTACCGCAAAAGCGTTCCTGAGACCTGTGCGAACACGAAGGAATTTAGACATATCATTAAACTCACAAGCGACTAGAGTACTTATAAACCCATTAACTTTAAAAGCTTACGGAGTGGAATACGTGAAGCACGGCGTAAAAAGAGTCGTTTACGCCAAGAAGGAGGTTATATTATCTGCAGGCGCCATTAACAGCCCGCAGCTGCTCATGTTGTCCGGTATCGGACCAAAGGATCATTTGAGGGAAATCGGGATTCCAGTATTAAAAGATTTGCCCGTCGGGGAGAATCTACAGGACCACGTCGGTGTGGGCGGTTTAACTTTTCTAGTCGACAAGCCTGTTGCGATCGTGCAAAATCGCCTGCAAGCATTCCCAGTCACGATGAACTACGTCGTCAACGAGAGAGGTCCCATGACCGTTCTCGGTGGTTTAGAGGGAATCGCCTTTGTCAATACAAAATACGCGAACAGCTCCGGTTTATGGCCGGACATACAATTTCACATGGCACCAGCGTCGTTTTCGTCGGACAACGGTCAGGTAGTTCGAAAAATATTAGGACTGACTGATGAACTATACAATACAGTCTATAAACCGATAGTGAATAAGGACGCCTGGACGATAATGCCTCTGCTGTTGCGACCGAACACGAGAGGGTACGTTCGGCTAAAATCGTCGAACCCCTTCGACTACCCGATTATGAACCCTCGATACCACGAGGATCGTCTGGACGTGAATCGGCTTGTCGAGGGTATAAAGATTGCCTTGCAAGTCGCCAACGGAAAAGCTTTCAAGCAGTTCGGTTCCAGGCTCTACATGAAGCCGCTGCCGAACTGTAAGCAGTTCAAATTCATGTCGGACGAGTACATAGAGTGCCAAGTGAGAACGATCAGTATGACGATATACCATCAGTGCGGAACGGCGAAGATGGGGCCGTCCTGGGACCCCGGCGCCGTAGTCGACCCCCGGCTCAGGGTGCACGGTATAGAGGGGCTCAGAGTCATAGACGCTAGCATAATGCCGACCATAGTGAGCGGTAACACTAACGCCGCGGTCATCATGATCGGTGAGAAAGGGAGTGATCTAATAAAACAAGACTGGTTGAATCGAAAAAGGTGACAATAGGAGGTGACATAGATAGGGCCCTTGTGTAAATATTGTAAATAGTGTAGCGTTGTATATAATTTAAGTAAGGATAACCAAATTGTATATTTAGAGATTTTATATAAAATCAGTTCATTTTAGCTCTATTAAAATAAATTATGAAAAATTATATACTCACTATGAAATTATAATATCATCATGGATGACCTAACTTTATAAAAAAAACTTCTTTTGAATTTAAGAATTCCAAATATGTATTCGTACATATCATGATTTGTCGTTAAAGTTTGATTTGTTTATATAAAAAAAAACTCAGAGTAAAGTTATACTTAGGTATTTACTTAAAGTTTTTAAATTCGATACAATTATTGTTATGGAATTTACTTTTGTTTTTAATTTAAATATTTGCCTTCGGAAACATTTAAATAAAAACATGTTCTTCTTCCGCTCTTGTTGTAAGTACCTACGAGTACAATCCGGCCAAAATATCTATCGACTTCGCTGGTTGCAATTCCAGCCAACATATTATGTAACTTTCATGAATATAAACTTTATTGCTTATGGTCACAATAATTTTGATGTTTTTACTTTTTAAAACACAATTTAAAAGCTGTAATGTCAATATTTTGAAGTTTATACTTTTTTAATTGACTTTTAAAAGTTCAATCGTGAAAATTGTGACCATAAGCAATGAAGTTGAGGTTCATCAAAGTTACATAATAACCGCCGTACTCAGAGACATTTAATTATGATTGACCTTCAATCTATTGAAGAGTTTGACAGTTAATGTATGGGGCTTATGTCAAAATTTAGAATTAATTACATTTATGTGATTAATGTTCCACTGTGAGTGTTGCACCCTGCCTCGGCCGATCTTACGACGTCATTAATTAACCAGGTACACATTACATTTATATTTTGACAAGATTGTACGTGAATGCCTATAAAACCACCGAATGATGTTCACTCTTGTGTTGATTGCTACATTTGCTACGAAAATGTATGTAAAATGTCATTAAAACTTCATGACCTGTTACTTGTTTAATTTATTGGGAAAGCCCAACCCTATACCTAACGTAAGGTAGATACCGATTACCGGATATTCGTTTGCTTATGAATTACCTTCTTTCTATAAAAAGATATTATAATATGACGGAATGACCAAGTGCGGACCACGAACGGGAAAAACCCATGGCCTCGATGCCTTAAATAAGGCGTCTGTGACGTAAAAGTATAAAAAAGTTAATCGTATATTAAAGCAAGAAATACACGGTCGTCAACAGCGGTTGACGACCACGCAAAATCTATAATGAAAAACTAGTTGACAACACGTTGGCAATCGTGTGGCTGGCAACGCGCATACTATTTTTTGCAGTTGACGACCGCCGTTGGCGACCGTGTATTTCATACTTTAACGTAAATAATTATTTATGGCTGACGAATATTGTTTTGGGATTTTTGGAAAACTATTTACAAAACAGTGTTTAAGCTACCATTGGAAGTTTGGAAAAGAAAGGCTCTTCAAATTGTACAGGTATATTTTACTGTATTATTTAGATCGGGGACAGGAAATAGTAAGAGAAGTAACGGGCTTCCAAAAGGTTCCCATAGCTATGTAACGAAAATAGTAATTCGACAATATAGTAAATTGTTTGAATAAAATGTCAAGATCTGACAAGTATTCCTGCTAACTTGGACGAGATGTAATTTTTTCAATATTGCCGAATTGCAATGTTAGTTTAACTTTTAGACCTCAACCATTTGAAATAGATCGCAGGAAGTCAGAAAAAAGATACCACCAGGGACCAACTACTCTCAAGGATTGGAGTGACACCTGTGGACGCTGTGACTGACGACGACGACGACTAAAATAGCAAAGAAACGATCGAACTTGGATCGGGCCAGGACGAACATGGTGCGCTTCGAACACTGATGTCTATTATACAAGTACGCTGGATTGCTGATACAGACCTGCTTTTTGTGCCTATTTGAAGCGGAATCAGCGCCCCCATTATACGGGTAGAGAACTAAATTTGATGTAACCACAACCAATAACAACAGTTGTCATCACTAGTATTAGTTCCAAATACTCTCACTACTGCTATCAGCGCCAACATGGCGGCTTTCAAACGTCATTTTTACGTCAGATTTAGTTCTCTACCCGAATAATGGGGGCGCTGATTCCGCTTCAAATAGGCACAAAAAATAGCTGTCATTTCAAAGGCTATCAGCAATCCAGCGTACTTGTAGGTATAGAGATCAGTGGCTTCGAAACAAGTTAATGGCACGTTTAGACGTGCGCGTTTTCTGCGCGTACGCGGTGTCTGATTGATTAAGAAAATAAGCTTTATGTAATGAGCATTATATTAATAATTGTTTTATTAAGCACTAGCTTTTGCCCGCAACTTCGTCCGCATTAACATAGTATAATAACACGGATGGATAGTTTTCCCCTTTTTGTGGTTCCTTATACAAAGAGTAAAAACGGGACCCTATTTAAGCAAAAGTCAAACGTCTTTCATTCGACGGTCGGAAAAAGACGGTCTTTTATTCAAACTTTTAACCCCTATTCCACCCCTTTAGGGGCAGGTTTTCCAGAAACGCCCTTTTTGTTTTTAACAGTAGCCCAAAAAAAAACTTCATGTTTCTAACTCAAGAAATTGCGGACTTTCTTCGAACTTTCAACCCCTATTTCACCCCCTTGGGTTGAATTTCCAAAATTCCTTCCTTAGTCTACTTAATAAAACAACCCTATTCACCAAACGTGACTGTAACCTTAAGAGTTTTTGCTCAGCGATGATAAATCAGTCAGGACATGTTATTTTATAAGTAGAGTAGATAAAAACGATTATTGTGAGTTAAATCTTAAAAGGTAGACATATGTACTATCATGGCCATTTTTAGGGTTCCGTAGTCAACAAGTTCCTTGTTGTCCTTATAGTTTCGGTCTGTCCGTCCGTCTGTCCGTCTGTCCGTCTGTCTGTCTGTCTGTCTGTCTGTCCGCGGTTTTGCTCAGAGACTATAGGACCTACAAAGCTGTTATTTGGCATGAATATACATATTAATAATGTCTACGAAATGGTACATAAAATATTTTTTTTTTTATGGTACCTCCCCTACACATCAAGCGGGGTTGAATTTTTTTTTCGCGCCCACCCCATCGTGTGGGGTGTCGTTGGATAGGTTTTTTAAAAATATTATGAGTATTCATAGATCATTTTCCGGTTTAGGGATCCATTTGTAAAATATTAAGTTTTGAACCCGTGCGAGTTTCTTACGCCGGTTCTTCTCGCCGGGTTAGTTCCCGAGCCGGTGGTAGGCATCAATGTAGATCCGACGTTCAGAGAGCATTTGAAAAAATTTATTCTCAATAAAAAAAATTTGAGTTTTTGAGTTTTTTCTTTTTTTTTTTTAAGGTAGAAAAAATCGTTGGAGTCCAGTGTCCCCCCCTTCTACCAGCTAAACGGTTGCTTCTGAAAATGTGAAAAAATTCACGGGAGTAGGAAATTTATGCTGAATTTAAAAGGAAAACTATCACGACTAAGTTGACTTCATAAGTTATTGAGTAATAGTCGATCGACTAAAAAAAATGTATTCGGCGAAGTATAAAGGAACTTTTCGTTCAAATTCCTTTGAGATGAAGTTGTTATTACAGTGTAAAACATGTTATAAATGTACATTTATTGACCATACAAAAATTTTCAAAAACTAGCGGTGCTACGGAACCCTACGTTGCGCGTGGCGAGACACGCACTTGGCCGGTTTTATTTTAGATCATTTAAGAGTAATAATTCTTTCTTCCATAATTTTTTGGTATCTTGGACCGTTTTTGCAACGCGAACGCAGGCAAGGGAAGCTCCCAAAGATGAAAAATTTTCCCCGCCTTTTTCCACATTTTCCTCTGTTTCTTCGTTCTTAAAAGTCACAGCGTAATGTTATATAGCCTATAGCCTTCCTCGATAAATGGGCTATCTAACACTGAAAGAATTTTCCTGAGATTAACGCGTTCAAACAAACAAACTGATCGGAATTATAATATTAAGTATAGATAAAATTTAGAGCACACCACTGGCCAGAAAACTAGTGTCGATTTTTTTTAACTAACAATGAAGGTTATAGATCCACTTCTGCATAGTAGGCATCAAATTAGGCAAATTTTGAAATACGCACGTCGCATAGGATCACAAAAAATATTGAATGGCACGATTATGATTTAACTGAAGATTTCTTCAGAAAAAGGGCACATTAATATGAAAGGGTTTACCGTCCCTGGTATGTAGCATAGTCCGTCAGACATTATTGTTATTATTTAAGTAATAATAAAAATGTCCGCCGGACATTTTTATTATTTTCGTGAGGCGGCCAGAACCATGGGACCAGAACCAGGTCTACCGTGGGAGAGCCATGCTTCGGCACGAATGAGCCAGCTCGATCGGAGAAATACCCCGGCCCCGCAGAAAACCGGCGTGAAACAGCGCTTGCGCTGTGTTTCGTCGAGTGAGTGAGTTTACCGGAGGCCCAATCCCCTACCCTTTTCCCTTCCCTAACTTATTTCTTTCCCTACCCTCCCCTACCCTTATATTCCCTCGTAAAAGGCCGGCGACGCACCTGCAGCTCTTCTGATGCTGCGAGTGTCCATGGGCGACGGAAGTTGCTGTCCATTAGGTGAACCGTTTGCTCGTTTGCCCCCCTTTTTTCATAAAAAAAACAAGAAACCAGTTCGATCATCCGTTTGTACTTAGTGTTGATAAAAATAGCGTTAGCAATAATAATTAATTGTTAAATACCCATTCGCAATAATAAAATTAATCGTACGTGCTAAAAAATACGATTGCTAATATTATCGTGCGTAGCATAATAGTCTGCGATCATGATAAGAATCACGTCCGCGCTGTTTTGCACCGCGGTGCTAACTGTTAATGAATTGCTATTTTTCACTCGATGCGAAATAATAATACTCGAATCGAGCGGTGCGATGCAAACCGCATGCCGCATTTTTAGCAAATAGCAAATCAATAATACTTAGCATGCTGTGACATCAAAATTAGCGTTTTAAGAATGCTCCAACCGGAGAATTAGCAGGTCGGATGTCTGTCAGTACGAATATCGACGTTAATGACATTAAAATAAGATTCATATTAGCGCGCCTTGTACAGTGGCGGTTACGACGCTCGCCGCGTTCTTGATATGGCGAAAATGTATGAAAAAATTTGAGAAATTTTCTTATTTTTCTTATAACTGGAAAAGTTGTTTATTTTTATATAAAATTTTTAGCGGACTTTATAGAGGACTAAATAAGCAACAATTTTTTTGTATTTTATTTTCCTCAGTTCAGTGTATTTAGATATTAAGGTACCTAATCAGACCCCATTTTTTTCACATTTTGCGATTATTGTGATGGTTAAAACGTATTTTATGTGAAAATTTTGTATGCGGCTATAGAATTTTTATGGTACAGTCGTGGAGATGAATATATTATCTTTCATTTGAAACCAAAATATCCTCGCAGTTTGACTCCTAATTCTTTAATAGGGTACCAGAAAATCGCTGATATTTGTAATAGCGTCCTTAATGAAATTGGAATTAATGTTAATGCATTAATTCCCATTACTACTTGTAGTAAGGCTTTCGAAACTCGCTCAAGTCTACCTAACTGACAACTATTAAATAAATATGTAAACAAACGAAGTAATTTTATTTGAGAATAAATAACCATTTAACATAATATTATATGACATCATAAAACATTAAATTTATATCACAATAGATTTCGTCCAGCTCTACCGACACATGACTCTTGAAAAAATTTACTTCCATCGTTAAAGTATTTTTAGTAGTAAATCATTTGTATGATAAAATTTATAATGACACTAGATGTTGCCCGCGACTTCGTCCGCGTTAACATAGTAAAATAACAAAGATGGATAATTTTCCCCTTTTTGTGGTTCCTTATACAAAGGGTAAAAACGGGACCCTATTTAAGCAAACGTCAAGCGCAAACGTCAACAAACTTTCATGTTTTTAACATAAGAAATGACAGACTTCAAACTTCCGACCCTAATTTCACCCCCTTGGGGGTAGAATTTCCAGAAACGCTTAAATATGTATCCATTCATTTTTAATCTTTAGCCCAAAAATAAAGTTTCATTTTTCTACATTTTTTTAGATCTTTAAAGAGGAATAATTCATACATATTTTTTGAGTATCTAAGACCGTTTTTGCAGCGCTCACAACGGAAGCTCTCAAATTTTTCAAATTTTCCCCGCTTTTTTTTCAACATTTTTCTGTTTCTTCGCTCCCAAAAGTCACAGCGTGATGTTATATTATAGCCTATAGCCTTCCTCGATAAATGGGCTATCTAACACCGAAAGAATTTTTCAAATCGGACGCGCTTTCAAACGCGCTAATGCGCGTTCAAACAAACAAACAAACAAATAAACTCTTCAGAATTATAATATTAGTATAGACAATTTTCGTGAGTGTTACGTCAATATTTTGTCAATTTATTATTATGTTGTAAGCAATTTAAGTCTCGGCTATTTGCCGGATAAAAGATTCAGGTACGGGCTGATGCCAAGTAACCTGATTCATTAGAAGAGTTATGATTGTGATGAGTTAAGGAATCGACGAACTATTATTATTATTATTATTATTATATTACAAGAATAATATTATTATTATCAATTATCATATATCAATTTATACAGTGTTGGAGCTAATAGGGGGTTTAACAGTTTTTTTCAAAAATGTAAAAACTAAAAGGCATTCTAGATATACGTACATAAAAACCCAGATCTTTTATTATGTAATGGAACCGCTAATTGCTGACAAATTAAAAACTTCTGTCTGTAAAAACTTCTGTCTGTAAAATATACTATAAATTTTATAGTATTAATTTGTCAGCAATTAGCGGTTCCATCACATAATAAAAGATCTGGATTTTTATGTACGTATATCTAATGCCTTTTGGTTTCTACATTTTTGAAAAAACTGTTAAACCCCCCATTAGCTCCGACACTGTATAAATTGATACATGATAATAATATTATTCTTCAAAACACCCAATACCTAAGTATGTGCTAGAAAACGCTTTATCAAAAGTATCTGTACACTAGCTGTCCCGGCAAACGTTGTTTTGCCATTTAAAGTATATTTTCTACATCACCAGTTGATACATATTTTACCCCCTCTTTTGTCCCTTAAGAGGGGTGGGGGGGGGAATGTTATACACCAGATGTTAAGTAGGAAAACACAGTTAATAACTAATATTATGAAGTAAGTCCACTAAAGAAAAAAGTTGTATACAAAATCTGACCCCTCTTTGGTCCCCAGAGAGGGTTGAGGGGGGAGGGGGGGGGGGCGATTTTTATACACCAGATGTTGAGTTGGAAGAAGACAAATATTATACTTATCTGTGAAAACCGTATGCAAATCGGATCAGTATTTTTCGTGTTAAAAAGAAAAAAGTTTGATACAAAATCTGACCCCCTCTTTTGTCCCCTTAGAGGGGTGGGAGGAAAAATTTTATACACCAGAAGTTAAGTTGGAAGAAGATGAAGATGATGATCTGCGAAAACCACATTCAAATCGGATCAGTATTTTTCGTGTGATGCTGGAACAAACATACAGACAGAAAGAGTGACAGACAGACAGACAAAAAACTAACCACATTTTTTGCTTCTATAGCGATGTAGTGACAGAGGTGCAATTTCGGGTGTCATATTTTCATGTCTTTTATGTACAGAATTTTCATTTCTACAACAGATTGTCTTCCTCCCGCACGCGCTTTGGTGACGCCCACTATCGTAATATTTTAATTTCGCCATAATTTCAAAACCAAACGTCCAATTTTAATCATTCAAAGACCAAATATTATCTACGTAAACTGTACTTAGTGATAAAATAATTTATTTTGATAAGGATTAATAGCGTGAGTAAAATATATGCCTTTAAATATAGTCCAAAAAAAATTCAGGATTTTTAAATAAATAAATGGTTATTGTGCCTCACTCGACATAGATAGGTATAGTGTGTCGCGGACTTTTTTGTAGATATATTTTATAAGGTCTACAATTACTTAGAACATTTTATGGTTCTATCTTTTATAGTTTAGGCAGCGTATGCAAAATAAGCAACTTTTCTGGCTGATTTTTTACACCTTGCGTCCGAAAAACCCAAATATCTTACGGAACCCTGCTTTTTTCCAAAATAAAATGTAGCCTATGTTCAGCAGAAATAATGTAGGATTCCAATAGCAAAAGAATTTTTCAAATCGGTGCAGTAGTTTCGGAGCCTATTCGTCCCAAACAAACAAACAAAAAATCAAATCTTTCCTCTTTATAATAGTAGTGTAGAAAATATTCTTATTTATTTACTGTCCAAAGCCTCGTGTTAGGAATCGTAAGACAAAGTCTTAAGGAAAATTTTGTATAGGAAGTTCACTAATTTAATGACCCGACAATTTTTTATAACAATATATTATCATTTATCATCAAACACCTACCTAAAACTACATCATCTCTATCCATTTCAACGACGCTCACAAGGTCACAAGCTCAAAGGCTTAAGAAAAACTGCCAAAATCACATCATTGAGCTTTGACGTAAAAATTCTAACAGAGCTTAGTTACTATTTAGTTACGTACGGGTAACAGGACACTTATTTCATTGTTGACGATTGTTTTTCTTTTAAAAAATATATATTAAGTACTAGCTGTTGCCCGCGACTTCGTCCGCGTTAGCATAATATAATAACGGAGATGGATAATTTTCTCCTTTTAAGATCCTTACTCAAAGGGTAAAAACGGGACCCGCAGCCAAGTAGGCACATATTAATCAAATGACACTGGAAAATTTTATGTTTAGTTTAGGTTATAATTTCAGTTCAATCAGTCGAAAGTCTAAGAAAATTTCTAAAAACTTTCATCCCCTATTTCATCCCCTTAGGGATGGAATTTATTAAATTCCTTTCTGAAGGGATGTCTACATCATAGTATCTTTATGCATACACAGTCTCAGCCCGATCAGTTTAAATTTGACAAAAGTTTCATGCAAAATTTCATCCCCTATTTTACCCCCTTAGGGGTGGAATTTTTAAAATCCTTTTTTAGGATATGCCTACGTCATAGTAGCTTTAAATGCATGCAAAGTCTCAGACCGATCGGTTTGAAATTGACAAAGTTTCATACAAACTGTCAACCCCAATTTCACCCCCTTGGGGGTAGAATTTCCAAAAACGCTTAAATATACATGCATTTAATTTTAATTAGTAACCCAATAATAAAGTTTCAGGTTTCTAACTTAAGAAATGACGGACTTTCATTCACACTTTCAAACCCAATTTCACCCCCTTGGGGGTAGAATTTCCAAAAACGCTTAAACACGTATTTATTCATGTTTAATCAAGAGCCCAAAAACAAAGTTTCATGTTTCTAACTCAAGAAATGACGGTCTTTCATTCAAACTTTCAACCCCAATTTCACCCCTTTGGGGGTAGAATTTTCAAAAACGCTTAAACACATATTTATTCATTTTTAATCAATAGCCCAAAAACAAAGTTTCATGTTTCTAAATTAAGAAATGACGGACTTTCATACAAACTTTCAACCCCTATTTCACCCCCTTCGGGTTAAAATTTTCGAAATTCCTTCCTTAGTGGGTGTCTACTTAATAAAACAACCCTGCTCACCAAATTTTAAGGCTGTAACTTATATATATATATATATATATAAGTTACAGCCTTAAAATATATATATATATATATATATATATATATATATATATATATATATATATATATAGAAGAAGTTAGAGAGAGCGCACATCTGAGACACGACTGAAGTTAGACAATCTTGTTTCACATAGACAAGTCAGTCTAACTACAGTCTAAAGACAGTTGTGTCTATCATGTGGCGCACACCTAAGTCAAGACTGTCTTGACTACGATGACGCAATGCATACAATTGTATATTCATTCAGTACTAGCAGAATGGAGTTCACCGAAGCTGCTGTGATAAGCATCCTAGTAATGCGTGCAAAGACAGACAACGGAAATATTGGGTACACCCCATATACAGTGAAAGATTGTTAAAGGAAAGTTCTATTTATTGTTTGATCAACTAAGGCTTTATCCCCGAAAGTTTTTCAAGTATTTTCGAATGAATGTGTCTAACTTTGATAATTTGTTGAAATTGTTGCAACCTTACATTACTTATCAAAACACTCATTTTCGCAAAGCTATACCGGCTTCTGAACGACTAAGTAAGTTTGTTAAAAAGCACAAAATAGTTGTATTACGTAATACTTACTGAAAAATATATTTTGCGTCTATTGCGAGCACTTCTGATAGATGTTATAGATATAGATAGAAAAGTTCTTATTTGGATAAAAATAACTTCAAAAATAAACGGGAAAGACTCGACGGGAAAGATAGTACTTGGATCGCTGGTCGTGTTCCTCTTTTTGGTCGTATTATTGTTTATGTTTTGACACATGTGATTAAAATTGTCAGAATCTAATTTTGAAATCTATAAGTATTTAAAAATAAATTATGTCAGCCAGCGCGAGGCACATTCCATTCATAATCTTAGTGAAACCCGACGAATTTGATATAATATATTGAAACCTGTCCCGTCCGTCTCTTTGCTTTGCAGTTGAACTACTGGTAGTTATGTCTATTGTGGTTAGACAGTTTTGTCGTAGATGTGCGCGCTTGCATACATTTCAAAGGGAAGCCGACAGTCGTTAGTCAGACTTGTCGCGACTCGCATTAGTCAACTTTGTCTATTAGACGTCTTGTCTCAGATGTGCGCATCTAGTGCATTTTGCTATGCGATAGTCTGTCTAACTACAGTCGTGTCTTAGGTGTGCGGTCGCACTTAGATATACATTTTTAATTTTTAGGGTTCCGTACCCAAAGGGTAAAAACGGGACCCTATTACTAAGACAGGACAAGGACAGACGGACAGACGGACAGACATCGATGTCTGTCCGTCTGTCCGTCTGTCTGCCTGTATGTCTTGAGGCTGTAACTCAAGAACCGCTACAGCTAGACTTTTGAAATTTTCACAGATTGTGTATATCTGTTGCCGCTATAACAACAAATACTCCCATGCAACAAACTTGATTTTTTTGCTATTTTTTCTCGATATTAATAACGGCAATATTCAAGAAATCTATACATTATAATAAAACTGTAGAAATGTGAATTCTGTACATTAAAGATATTCAAAAAATAATAAGCGGGAGGTGTCACTAGATCGCTATAGAAGCCAAAAATGTGGTTAGTTTTTTGTCTGTCTGTCTGTATGTTTGTTCCACTATCAAACGAAAACTACGGATCCGATTTGAAAGCGGTTTTCGCAAATATATTTGTCTTCTTCCAACTTAACATCTGGTGTATAAAAAAATTTCCCCCCACCCCTCTAAGGGGACAAAAGAGGGGTCAGATTTTGTATCAAACTTTTTTTTTAACACGAAAACTACTGATCCGATTTGCATACGATTTTCGCAGATATATTTGCCTTCTTCCAACTCAACATCTGGTGTATAAACTTCCCCCCCCCCCACCCCTCTAAGGGACCAAAAAGGGGGGCAGATTTTGTATCAATTTTTTTCTTTGATGGACTTACGTCATATTATTTACTGTATTTTTCAACTTAACATCAGGTGTACACAACTCCCCCCCCCCCCCCCCCCCTTAGGAGACAAAAGGGGGGGGTAAGATTTTGTATCAATTACCGATGAAGTAGAAATACTTTAAATGGCAAAACAACGTTTGCCGGGTCAACTAGTACTCAATATTATTGACACTTTAATAATTTATAATAAAATTCAAATAAATAAAATAATTAAGGATCCCATAAAATACAATTTTCAGTCTATTTTTGCTCCATTGTGGTACGGAACCCTTCGTGCGCGAGTCCAACTCGCACTTGGCTGAGAGATGTATTTTTTAAACGATTAAAAAATATTGATTATTTCACCAACAGACATGATGTGTTTCATAAATTTTTCATTGAGTAATTTTTTTGCTATTGTAGTTGAAGTTCTTCATTTGAGAACGTTCCTTCAGTGCTCATAGACCCGATACATCAGCTAAGAAACTTAAACAAAGTAGGTACTAAACTAACGCTTTTGTCGATATCCTCTTGTAATAAAAATATATTTTTTTTGTCTGTTTTTACTAATGAGCATAATATTATTCCTATGTTTTTGCTCCATTGTAATGCCAAACGGCAAAAAACTAGGAAGATAAATTATTATTTTGAAAGAGTTATATTGAAAGAGTCACCTATTGCGATTTGCGGCACAATAGACATTATTTTGTCTACTCTGATTACGGGTTCATAAATCTACTGCCGTAGAAATAAATATATCAAAATTAGATGTATATAATATGCTTAGGTGACAAAAACAATAACAGCATGCTAATATTTTAATCAGCAAGATCTCTTTCATGCGAAATTTTTATCATATCAGTCATTACGACTTAAATAAAAAATACTGGCTCGGGACAAGCTCAAAAAGTTGTTTTGTTTGACTTGAAAGTATTCATTAATCAATCAAAGTTTTTGTTAATTTTTGCTATATGTATTTCATCCGTCAGTTTTTGTGGCCAGATCCCGTGGTAAAAATAAACATTATTATTTTGCAGTAGCTAAGTAAGTACTAAGTACGCTAAAAACGTCTCGGAATCAAATCGATCGCTCTTAATTTATACACAAAGTTTAATATTATCATGTTTCTCGCAACTTTATTACGCAAAAATTTCTGAACGCACGAGAACCACACATTTTATGACAAAAGCTATTCTGTATATTTTGTCTCTGTAGACCTAAAAATCAGACAAGCGCGAGTCAAACTCGCACACGAAGAGTTCCGTACCATATGCATTATAGAGAAAAATTAGGGCAAAAGTGTTTTTATGGGAGCCCCTCTTAATTTTTAGGGTTCCGTACCCAAAGGGTAAAAAACGGGACCCTATTACTAAGACTTCGATGTCTGTCCGTCTGTCCGTCTATCCGTCTGTCTGTCTCCAGGCTGTAACTCAAGAACGGTAATAGCTAGAGAGTTGAAATTTTCACAGATTGTGTATATCTGTTGCCGCTATAGCAACAAATACTAAAAACAAAATAAAATAAATATTTAAGGGAGGCTCCCATACAACAAACCTCATTTTTAAGCCTTTTCTGCTCTATATCAATAATGGCAACAGGTAGGTACTTGAATTTGCCACAAAATCCTTAGTTATACTTGTACTTTAATATTTAATAATTATATTAAAATAAAATAAAAAATTAAGGGGGGCTCCCATACAAAAAACACAATTTTTGGTCTAATTTTGCTCTATAATGGTACGGAACCCTTCATGCGCGAGTCTTACTCGCACTTGGCCGATTTTTATTATATATAAATATTATTATTAAATATTAAAGTAAGCATAAAACTAAGGATTGTGTGAAAAATTCAAGTACCTACTACATGTTGCTATTATTGACATAGAGCAAAAAAGGCCAAAAAAAAATCACGTTTGTTGTACATGGGAGTCCCCCTTAAATATTTATTTTATTTTATTTTTAGTATTTTTTGTTATAGCGGCAACGGATATACGTACACAATCTGTGAAAATTTCAACTCTCTAGCTATTACCGTTCTTGAGTTACAGCCTGGAGACCTACAGACGGACAGACGGACAGACAACGATGTCTTAGTAATAGGGTCCCGTTTTTACCCTTTGGGTACGGAACCCTAAAAAGGGCATAAAGTGCAATTCCTTTCGAATCAATTCAGAAAATGAATTGTCAAAACTGTCAAAATAATGAATGTCAAATAATTAGTATTCAGAACTATGAATTGAATTCGAATTACAATAGACATGAATTGCATGCAAAGTAACAATTTTGCGATTTAAAAAAAAATGAATTCTATTACGATCATAATATTATGATTCTCTAAAGTGGCCATTTAAGGCCTGCTGGTCTCAAAAAAATCTACATACTTACATCTAAATGATTCAGCATTCCAAACGGATTGCAGACACTTTCGCATAATTTATAAGCATGGTAGTTAAATGATAATGCATATTCATTTTACACCTGACATTACTTTGGAATGCAATGCCAAGGTCAGAACAGGTACGTGGTAAAAAAACTTGAAATACCAGCAAGAACCTACAGAAGGATTTTCTAAAACTTGCACATCAGTCATCAACTACATCAAGGAAGTGAGTTTAGATTACATATTTTACTATATCATAGAGTAATAAATATAGATTAGTCCATGACTATATTAACCTTCAAATCTAGGCTATTAAATCCATAGCAAAACCACATTTCACGATTTTTATGAATAAAATAAAAATATATTAGCTTTACATATAGTAAGCAGAAAAAACATAAATGAACAAATCAAGAAGTTAAAACAAAATGTATATTAGATGTTACCACGAATGCAAATAGGGATTGCAATCCGGCGTCATTTTCATTCCGGACCGGATTTTAGCGGATTCCCATCAAAGAAACTGATCTTAAAAGCGAAAATCATCCTATTTTTGCTTTTTAATTCAACAAGGCTTATGCATCCCTTTTAGCTAATTTATAACAGTATTTTTAAAGCGACATAACCATTCTTTAAATACTGTAGGGCCTGAAATAAGATTTTAAATGTCAGAACAGATGTCAGAACAGAGCCTGAAATAAGATTTTAAATGTCCGTATGGTTGCTCATATTGTTTGTGTGAAGTTACACCGTATTTTTTATAAAATAAGGGGTACAAAAGAGCAAACGGTTCGCCTGATGTAAAGCAACTACCGTCGCCCATATGGACACTTGCAACCTCAAAAGAGCTGCAGCTCGTTGCCGCCTTTTAAGAGGGAATACGCTCTCTTCTTGAAGGTTTGTAGGTCGTATAGTCCGGAAATACTAATGGTGACAGTTAGTTCCAGAGTTTTACAGTGCGCGGCAGAAAGTTACGCGAAAACGCACGGTGGATGACTGCCACTCATCAAGGCGATGAGGTTGGTATATTTTTCACATGGAGCGATGGCAAAAACTTGCAGGAGGTATGATTCCGAACACACACACACACAAACACACACACACACACACACACACACATACATACACACACACACACACTCTCACACACACACACACACACACACACACACATACATTTAAATAGGTACTTAAAAAAAATTTTTGGTTTTAAATATTTTTTAGTAAATTTACTAATAAATATTTAAACATCAAAAAATAGACAAAAACATTAAAAAATATATAAATAAATAGTAAATTTACTACAAAATATTTAAATAATAAAAAATATTTTTTAGTTTATGTTGAGTGTTTTGAGTGATGTGTGTAGTGTTTTAGGCATGATGCCCGTGGTTGAGATGATGATTGGAATGGTTTTGACCATAGACTTATAATATACTGACGTAAAGACCACCTGACAATCCGAAAATGCGTGACGATTTTCGATCTGTCAATGTGTGCGTGTGCTAGTGATGTATCTTTTACTATCGATAGTATAGTCCGTTCGAGTTATTTTACCTGAGTTTCTTTAAGAAATAAATAATATGCAACTTTGGCAGATTTTGTATTTCAAATTAGGTATTTATTTTATTTGACAGAAAAAAGGTGACGATTGAAAAGTATAGATACACATTTTCGTTTGGGGTGATTTTTCAATCGTCGGATATGTTATGATATGAGGTTCTTATAAGGGTAAATAATATACACATTATAAAGTTACTTATTTATTACTCAGGTAAAAGCTATCTGAAAAATCAGCCCTTACATTATTAGAAATGCAAATATAATGTTGAAAGTAAACAACACACATAGTATATTATTTATTCTTAAATACATATCATAATACTCTCACACACCCATTACATTTTTAGATTTGTTTTATGTTATAGTTAAATACCGATAAGTATATCGATAAATTTGATTCAAGCACTAGCGTATATGTAAAAAATTTTTATGAAAAATTTTTCTTCAAAAATTGTGTAATTTAGGAACAATAGCACCTTTAGTTACGCAAAATATGAAAGTAAAAGGGAGGATTGATATTATTTTATTTGAAATACAGAACTAAAGACAGAATATAGCAGAAATAAACACATCGTAGCAATTAGGACATGAAGATTAATTACCTGTGAAATGTATATTTTTCAGGATTATTCCTATGATTTACACTGCAATCACTCACAGAACAAGTTATCATTGCTATATATAATAGTATTTGTTAAAAATAACAAACGATTTAAACAATAAATTTCAAATACTGAAAGGGCACAAAAACGCGTGTCGACTTGTGACGACCTGTCAAATAAAAGTGGTTACAGTTCACATTAAACTGCCTCTCTCTTTTCATCTTGTTATAATTCCATAAAGGATTTTCTTCTCTCTCGCACTCTTTGTTCGTCTATGCATTATAGGTTTATGGTTTTGACGGTGTTCACTTTCCACTGCGCTTTGAGCTCTATCATCTATGGTCAGGTCTGTACTATATTTTGTGAGTTTGGTTGTGTGTGAGTTAATGAGATTGTGTGAGTTAGGTATGGCTACATCTATGAGGTAAACTATTTTATTCTGTTTGTCATGGAGAGTAATGTCAGGTCTATTATGATGTACGGTCTTGTCTGTCAATATTGTCCTGTCCCAATATAGTTTATAGTCGGGTGAGTCTAGTATGATTTGAGGTGTGTATTTGTAGTGTGGTAATTTTTTTGTGATGGGGTTGTATTTGTGTGCGAGTATCTGATGTACGATTATTATTATTATTATGTTTAGACACCAAGTCTGTGAAATAACTACTTAAATAATTATGTTTTGTTATTATTTCTGGGTTTTTTCCATTATACAACATGTTAGTAACAGATGATAATTATAGTTTCATACATGCGTCATGCGTGCACAGAATTTGAGATCATTTTTAATTGTACCACTAATGAAGTCGGACAGACAGACAATGGCAACATTATATACTATACTATTAACTGCTATTAATTTAACTAAGATAATAACATTTATTTAATTTTGATTAGGGCGAGCATGGAAAAGCAGCTTGCATGTTACAAGCAGCCATTTCGACGACAAAACTGAGCACATACATGTCCACTCTCACAAAATTTCCGTCGAATACTGATGCATCGGCAGACGTGTGGACAGGCGCCGTGCGTCCGCGCTCGATCCCTTTGATCTGTGTCGAAAAACCGACACCAAACGGATGCGCGGCAGATGTATCGGCCGACGTCAAATACCTACCACAGACAAGCAAAACCCGCCGTCTACACATCGGCGGACGCATCCGCAGATACAATCTGCCAACGCGTCCGCCGATATGTAGAGGAGGCATAACGCTAACGCTAACTCTGACGTTACAAAATGTATGCGATTTGACATCAGTCATCGCTTCGTTAGCGAATACTAATGTCAAATCCCATACATTTTGTAACGTTATGCGGGGTTTACAAGGGTGACTATAGCCGCACGATTTACGCCGCACGGCGAAAATCGACTGTATAAATGGCAATTCGGCTACGCCGCATGCGGCTCAAGCCGCATGCCCCAACTTTGCGGGGCTTACGCGGGTGACTATAGCCGCATGATTTACGCCGCACGGCGAAAATCGACTGTCTAAATGGCAATTCGGCTACGGCGCATGCGGCCAGAGACATGCTACTTGCGGCTCAAGTCGCATGCCCCAAAAGTAGACTGCCAACCGACTTTTGCCGCGCGGCCAGGCCAGATGCGGCTGGTGACTAAAATCGACCGTGCAAACGCTCAGTCGCAAGCGATCGCTTGCTGCCAATACATATATTTGTTTGCACTGTAGCGAGCGCAGACCAGGGGCTGTGCACTTCTATGTCGCGGTCGGTGAAAGCTCTCCAACACATTATATTATTATAATTTATACTAGTTGCGCTGGTTCAAACTGGTTCAAATGTTTACCATTGTTAAAAAGAATCCAATATCGTAGTTTTATTTTTTGGGGTTCCGTACCCAAAAGGTAAAAACGGGACCCTATTACTTGTTAAACTAATATACTATTCTGTGCTATTACTAAGACTTCGTTGTCTGTCCGTCTGTGTATCTCCAGGCTGTATCTCAAGAACCGCTATAGCTAGACTTTTAAAATTTTCACAGATTTTACACATTTTTAAATTAACTGGGGTCGAACATCAGCTCTTCTTAAAATCTTAAAAAAAACAAGTGACATTATTCTTCATAGTTCATCCTTACCACCTGTTATAGAAACACGTTTGAGTTAGCGCTTGTGCGATGTAGGTGACGCACAGCGCCATCTATTATGAATTTTTAGAACTTACTTAATTTGAACAAAAGGCTATGGGTAAAAAGGTATGGGCTCCGTCCCCACCAACCAACAGTCTTAAAACTGATACAAATGTGGTCCTAAAGTACCCCCTATTTAATTAAAATCCTTTATCCCACGGTGCTGTGCACTAATAAATACATAAATGAGCATGTATTTTGAAATTAGTCGTCAGTGATACGTTAACAATACAGGATTATTTTTTCACCAGTACAATAAATCAACATACGTAATTGTTGTCAAAAATAAAAAATACTAGCGATTTTTGTTACTACCCCTTTGGAACAAAAAAACAAAACTATCAAGCCCCGAACTTATCCGCTAAACTACAAAAAAATGTGGATGCATTACGTATTTGAGGCAACTCGTGCGCGCGCGGCCTATGGCGCGACCGATCGCTTACCTCACCCCGCCGCCCCTTACCTCATTTCGCACCCGTTGTCGCCTTGTAATTAGTGCGCCCATGCGGTATTAGATTGGATAAAGGATAAATAATTATTAATTGAAATGAAAAAAAAAATTGTTTTTATTTGTGAAATATACTCTATTATCGATACCAATGGTGGTAAATTGTACTGGTGAAAAAATAATCCTGTATATTTGTTTAAACGTAAGATACCATGAGAAACCCATGCATTTGGGCAAAGTCGCCATAGTATAAAAATATCATCTTGACAAGATCTATCAATTGAGCTACATTTCATTTGTGTTGATGGGATGATTCCGCCCATAGTCTTTTTTGGAGAAATAGTCTAATATGCCTGCGCAGGTGTCACTCGAACGAATTGATTTTCGATTTTGTGCCGGGCAGGCCGGGGATTTTCTCGACAACTTGGTCATTCAAGAAACAACAAGTTGAAGCAAACTAGTCACAAGCGATTTTTGTAGAACTGTGTAAATGGGGTAGCGATTCGGCTTGGACAGGCGATCCGACTAGTGACTTGCCGCACGGCTAAAATCGACCCGTGTAAATCTACCTTTAGAGTTAGCGTTTTGACACTTGTCTACTGGCTCAGAACTGTCGTATAATGTGCGGCCGGGCTTAAACTAACATAAGTATTCTATTTACGAATTTTCACAAGATTTTATTTAATTGCTAACATTTAGATATTTTAGTAAAACCTCATTTTATATTCACGTAAATTATAATTTATAACATATTGTAATTTATTGCATTTGTGTACATAGTTAAGCAAAACATACAATAGATGTACCTAGCACGAATTACACATCTATTTATTTAATGAACAGACAAAATTAATAATTAGACACTGCATTAATCATATTATTATCACACTTTTTAGCTTAGTTTTATACAGTAGCATTAGCACACCTAATGCTACTGTATAAAACTGTATTTATAACCGACTTCAAAAAAAACGGCTATAGCTGGACTTCTGAAATTTTCACAGATCATGTATATCTGTTGCCGCTACAACAACAAATACTAAAAACAAAATAAAGTTAATATTTAAGGGGGGCTCCCATACAACAAACGTGATTTTTTAGGTTTTTTTGGCTCGTAATCCTTGAAATTTTCACGAAATCCTCAATTATATACGTACTTTAATATTTAATAATAAAATTAAAATAAAATAAATAATTAAGGGTGGCTCCCATACAAAAACACATTTTTTTTCCTACTTTCGCTCTATGATGGTACGGAACCCTTCGTGCGCGAGTCTGACTCGCACTTGGCCGGTTTTTTATGTTACATATTCCTATTCTGCAACGCATTACTCATCAAAACGTGTATACGTGTAACTCGCCGCCTGCTATTCATTCGATCGTTGTTTTCCAATCATTAACAACACAAACACATTATTTCAAATGACGTGCCTGACTGAGTGAGACTGACTGAGCCTAATAATACCTACAGGGTGTAACAAAACAAAACGATATTACTTTAGGGTGCGTATGAGTTTATCTTGCACAGAGTTCACTGTGTACACTGTGTCACACAAAAGTGAAAAGAGTAGACTGTAACAGTTTTTTTTTGTATGGACGAATTTAAGACGTTGCCGCGTTGGGGCGCTTACCCATACAAATCACAAAAAAATACTCTTCCAGCATTGCTGCTTTTACAATGAACTCTATATATATGGGATACATACACACCCTATAGTGAAGTGTACACCCTATAGTAAGTGAAGATATCACTTTGTTTTGTTTATACACCCTTTATAACGACTTTATAATTATACTTAATTATATTATTAAACGTTTGACCTAAAACATCTACCTTAGTTGCAACAAAATGTTATGATCTGCAGCAGCTGCTTAATTCAATCTTAATAATTTAAACCATGTTTAAAAAGTAGAAGATTATTCGACCCATCAATTTTTTGTCTGTAATATTAGCGAATGACACAATGACTTGTACCACAGCCATAATTAGTACAAGGCTTATCCCCGGTGTGTTATTAAAAAAACTGGCCAAGTCCGAGTTTAAAACTCGGATTTCGAACGAGCGTTGGGTTCCGTACTTAGCTTAATAGATATATATGTTACCGTTAGAATGCAGAATACGTTAACGTGCACATTACCTAGGTAATCCGCAGATTCCCTGATACCATCCGTTAAAGTGTAAAATTTAGTTAAAAAGGTTATATATTATATTTTGTACTTTACCTAATTAATACTCCCAATACGGGTGGTCGCCGCGGGAGTTAACGACCATAACCCTCCATGCAAAAGATTTTTTGAAAAACAAAGAAATCATAAGAAGAACCAGTGTTTGAAAATATGTACATACAATATTCGCTCTCTAAAAAATGACAGTAGAAAAATACAGTTAGATTATGCACTCAGTAACATAAATTATGATATTATTGGATTATCAGAAATAAAAATAGTCGGAGAAAGCATAATAGAGAAAAATAAGTATATACTATTTTATAGAGGAGACAAAAAGGCTAGAAATGGTGTTGGCTTCATAGTAGCATCATACTTGAAAAAATGTATTCTAGAATTTACAACATATTCTGATAGAGTCGTAAGACTCGACCTAAAACTAAAAGATGGAACTCTACTCAATATTATTCAAATATATGCACCAACAGAAAACGCAACAGAAACAATTAAAGACGTGAGTGCATGAATGAGGTATGTAACACATTTCGAATTTCGAGTAAATCGCGTTTAAAGTTTTGAAAAAACTTTTTATGATTTTTCATCACAAATCAAGTAATGGCTTTTGTTAATTGTATCAGGAGGTGTAAATATCTTCCGTTTTTATTGTTATGTTAAAAATTATATAAAAAAATCTCCATTCTAGGATAAATTAGGAAAAATGTGAAGTTACTCGGTTCTTCACTTTTAAATGCAACAAAATCTGTAAAGACTGTCAATGCATGAAGTACACATAAATCACTTTTTTTTATTGAGATGAAACAAGACTCAATTTAAAAGACAATAAATTCACGGCCAAACAGATTTAAACAAAAATGGATTATACTTTTGAAAGACGGGAAAGATTATAAGGGAATTCCGCATTAGAAAACTAAATGTAAACAAAACTGAGTTGTAGGCGTCATCTAGTAGGAATTAAGTAGAGAAAACGAGATGATGAAAGTAATAATCTCCAAAGCAAATTTCGTCGAAATCAGTTCAGCCGTTTAAGTGTTAAGAAGCATTTAAGATCATACAAACACGATTTCCCAATTTATAGTTTACTAGTAAGATCAATTAATTTTTTAAAATATCTTGGGTTTCTCAAAGTTGATAAATTATAGATTGTTTAAAATGAACCCTTACTTAATAAATAAATTTAAGTATATTAATAATAATAACTTAAATTATGCACTATTCAAATGTTACAATTAAAAGAACAATATACTAATTCAAGTTTTTATTGTGTTTTATTATACTTACTTTTAACTGCGTTTTCACGACTATGGCTTGTACGTCATAATACATAGTAAAAAAAAACAGTCAAGTACTTACAATAAAAAATTCTTTGTCGAGCATAGCTAGTTCGATTTTCAAATTTGGCCCGCGCGCTATTTTGAATTTGGAATGAAGTATCGACGCGACCAAAGAATAAATACACTAGGTACGCGACGCGACGCTATAAAGTATTAGCACAGGATAAATGCAAACAGCCAAACTGATGCCTAAATATTTTTTTATATTTCCAACAATTTAATATTATAATAAAAACAAAAACAAAATATTTTATACGTAGGTACCATTTAAGTTACGATAGGTTTTTCCAAAATTTTAATTTGTTTGGAAACAACGAAAAGCGCCTAGTCTTTAATAAAATAACTATCGTAGTAGGTATAAAAGAGTATGGATGTGTATGAAATATGCTTTGATTATTATATGTATAAATATATATTGTGTATGATATAATAAAAATCTTAAATATACAACGTTGTCTGGTACCTGTAACACAAGTCTGAAGGACTTGTGTTACAGGTACCAGACAACGTTACACACAACGGTACTTAGCACGGGGCCAGACTAACGTGATGTGAAGCGTCCATAGATATTATTATTATTTTCTTAATAATGTGTCATTATTAATATACCTACTAGAGTTTTGCCTAGAATGTGAAAGAGTACTGTTGTATTTTTTTTGTATTATTTTCCTTAAATTATTTTGTTAACTGTGTTTTATTTTAATGTGTAAAATTGGCAGAATATTAACCATTATTACATATTCGTTATCATGCACGTGCTGCAACTTCCAGGAACGTGCTTTTTGTGTCCCTCCAAAACTCCGTCAAAAGTTTCAGTATAGAGTATCAACCGACTTGACTCCTTGACTGCTTGACTTGACTTTTACTTAGACTTTGACTAGACTTTAGATATGATCATAAATGACGATAATATAGTAAAAACAAAAACGTTGATGAAAATTATTATTATGAAGAAGACTGACTATACCTTTGTATGTGGCAAAGTACACCCCCGGTGTCAGAGCCAAACGCTAACAAAAAAAAATATATACTAAATTATCTATGCCTTTGAATAATAGAACAATAAAAAAGTCGACATAATATTCCTTATTTAAAAAAAGTAAAATATTCAAGCGATCTCCCGTACTGCAACGCATATGGGATTTGTATGGGATGTAATTACCCGCTTCTTGCATAGTCATTTGGACGAACCTTGTAACTTACCTGCTTCATCATCTGGCTAACTTTGTAAGTATACGTAAAATTCTAAATTTTTTGATTGCAAATCATTTTCCAAGTCCTAAAAGCTACATTTATGCAATAAAACGTAAATTTTCAAAAATGTTACTTACCTCATTCATGCACTCATGTCTTCATTATTGTAACTGAATTTTACAAACAACTTATTCTAGCTCTACAAAACACAGGAAAAGACACCATAGTTATGGGAGATTTTAACTCAAAAATTGGGATACCTCTACCAGAGGAAAAAAACGTTTGTGGTCCCTATGGATATGGCGAAAGGAATCAAAGAGGAGATTTACTACTAAATTTTTGCTACGAAAACCAATTAATAATCACGAACACACTATTCAAGAAAAAACAGAAACAGAAATGGACGTGGAAATCTCCATCAGGGAATATACTTAACGAAGTAGACTTTATACTTGTAAAACAAAGAAACAAGGTTCACAACGTGGAAATAATCTCTACCAAATTTTCTTCTGACCACAGACGGGTAAGAATGACGTATGACGTTAACTCAAACAGGAAGAGTCGCTCATATTTTGGTTGTAAAAATAAAAATTATACCCCTGTTGAAATAGAGTCACTGAAAAATTTTATGTCCTTAAAATCGCCAAACATAGAAAAAAATAACATCAACGAAACATATAGAGCAACAATATCAGCTATAAAGGAATGTGTTACACAACTGCCAACAGAGAAAAAGAAAACCGAACCCCAAATAATAACGCAAGAAGTAAAAACACTAATCGAGGAAAGAGAACATTTAAAAGGACTACACCACAGGACAAAAGAACAAAGAAAAAGACTTAAACATCTACATAGAAAAATTGTCAAATTAATAAAATCGAATAAACATAGGATAAAAATGCAATCTCTAGAACGTGAACTTAAAAATCGAAGCTCTACAAAACTAACAAAGAAAAAATTCGATACAAAAAAAGAATGGATACACGGTATGAACAACGTCTCGGGTCAAAAAGCTACAAACAGAAGAGATATAATAAAAATTGCAACTGGCTTCTACTCTACTCTCTATTCAAACATCGACAAAACTAATCCGCAACAACATATTGAAAAAAATCAAGATGTCCCGGCCTTCCTGACACACGAAATAGAGGGAGGAATAAAAAACTTAAAGAAGAATAAGTCACCCGGGGAAGACGGAGTCTCGCCGGATACAATAGTTGCAATGTTAGAACCTCTTACACCCCTGTTGACAAAACTTTTTAATAGAATTCTCGAAAATGAAGAAATTCCCTCAGATTGGCAACATTCCATCATAACACTTCTCTACAAAAAAGGTGACCCAAACCTAATCGATAACTATAGACCCATAAGCCTACTTCCGACGCTCTACAAATTATTTTCATTAGTGATATTGTTTCGAATAACAAACGCCTTAGATGAAAAACAACCAAGAGAACAAGCAGGATTCAGGAAGGGTTTCTCTACTATAGATCACATATTTACACTGACCCAGTGCATAGAAAAATGTAGAGAGTATAATAAAACCATCTATCTGGCTTATGTAGACTACACAAAAGCGTTCGACTCTATATCCCACGAACACCTTTGGAATAGCTTAAAAGAGCAAGGGATTCCCAAAAAATACATAGCTATCCTAAAAGTGATTTATAAAAACTGCCAAGCTAAAATCAAGACTGAAATAATTGGCCCAGCTTTTCAGATAGAGCGCGGTGTGAAACAGGGGGACCCTATATCGCCAAAAATGTTCACGGCTATTCTAGAGTCAATGTTTCAGAGACTTGACTGGTCGTCACATGGGCTAAATATAAACGGAGAGCGATTAACACACTTACGCTTCGCGGACGATATTGTGATCATAGCTGAAACACACGAAAGTCTGAAACACATGCTAGAGTCGCTCGACACGGAAAGCCGAAAAATTGGTCTACACATGAACTTCAACAAAACAAAATTAATGACAAATGGTGAACAAATACCTATCCTATTAAATAATACAATAATTGAATACGTCAGCGAGTACATTTACCTGGGCCAGCAGATAGCTTTTGAAGACTCTACTTGCAAAGAGGTAGACAGGAGAATCGCTAATGCTTGGAAGAAATACTGGACAAACAAAGACGTATTTAAAAGTAAACTCCCAGTACATCTGAAGAAAAAATTGATGGACAATACCATTCTTCCTTCGCTCCTTTACGGATGTCAGACTTGGGCACTCACCAAAAATGTAATAAATAAAATTGCCACTTTTCAGAGAGCCGCAGAGCGTTCTATGCTGGGTCTAAGACTAATTGACAAAATAAAAAGCGTCGACATCAGGCAAAAAACAAAAGTCTTAGATGCAGTAACGATGCTCTGCAGGCTCAAGTGGAGATGGGCAGGCCACATCGCCAGAGCTACTGACGGCCGGTGGAGTGAGCGTATCCTCCACTGGCACCCCCGAGACGGCGCGCGCGGCCGCGGCAGGCCCCGCGCCAGATGGAGCGACGACATCGTGCAGGTGGCGGGCGCCGCCTGGACACGCACAGCACGTGACCGCAACACTTGGCACAACATGGAGGAGGCCTTTACTCATTTTTGGGCGCCTTAAAATATATATTGTAATAATTAACTTTAAAGTATGTATTGTTTATTTTTAATTTTAGGGCAAATAAAGGCTATTTTATTTATTTTATTTACTTTACCTAATTGGTTTACATTCTCTTCCTTCATAAAAGTCCTAAAAACTTTGACTTAAGGACGCTATTACAAATATCAGCGATTTTCCGGTACCCTATTAAAGAATTAGGAGTCAAACTACGAGGATATTTTGGTTTCAAATGAAAGATAATATATTCATCTCCACGACTGTACCATAAAAATTCTATAGCCGCATACAAAATTTTCACATAAAATACGTTTTAACCATCACAATAATCGCAAAATATGAAAATATGGGGTCTGATTAGGTACCTTAATATCTAAATACACTGAACTGAGGAAAATAAATATACAAAAAAATTGTTGCTTATTTAGTCCTCTATAAAGTCCGCTAAAAATTTTATATAAAAATAAACAACTTTTCCAGTTATA
Source organism: Plebejus argus (assembly GCA_905404155.3). Taxonomy (NCBI): domain Eukaryota; kingdom Metazoa; phylum Arthropoda; class Insecta; order Lepidoptera; family Lycaenidae; genus Plebejus; species Plebejus argus. The sequence continues at coordinate 6,259,078 of FR989933.1, forward strand.
AGAAAAATAAGAAAATTTTTCAAATTTTTTCATACATTTTCGCCATATCAAGAACGCGGCGAGCATCGTAACCGCCATTGTACAAGGCGCGCTAATATGAATCTTATTTTAATGTCATTAACGTCGATATTCGTACTGACAGACATCCGACCTGCTAATTAAAAAGTTGGAGCATTCTTAAGCTTGTCAACCTAAGACTGTTGTGTTGATTGGTTTTTTTCCTAAATGATACAATCTGTTACATTTTATTAGTGGAGTAACATTTTGCTTTAAAATTTTATGATTTATTCCTTTGTTTATGTACAATAAATTATATCATATAATTCTCTACAACTAACTAGCATATTTTATTCATACAAGAACCTGGTTTTATAATAAATTTATGATTTATGGTCGTTATGAGAAAAAATCGGTAACACAATAGTTTGGAAGTATCTCAAGTTACGAGTCTGAAAAAAACACGAAAATGCAAGTTTCTCGTTCATACCATACGTCTTTGGAAATGATGGTAAAGACGGCAAATGGACGAACGAAAGTGGACCACGGAACCATAAAATGGATTATGGAATATTTGTAGCTTCGCGTCTTTCTACGCAAATCGCATAAATTACATACGCTAAGATAATTGTCGTATCACGAGATATAGCTATCCTCGCACGCCTCCGCATAATAATACCCCTAACTGCAACAATATGGTAATAAACTACCGACGCGTCGCCCTCAGAATGACAATTGATGTTTTCCTCTGGTTTTAGCATTTATTACTGTGAATTTTACATTTAATTTTACATTTAGATTTCGTATTATCGTAAGGAAATTAATAAAAGTCTCATTACCTCGATTTTGGAAACGACCGCTAAATTCAAACATGAGATTTTTTTACAAAATTAAAAATTTTAAGATACCACAACAAATGCAGAAAGGAAAATGGCTGAAGGAATAAAATTTTAGTGATTGTATGTACTCAACTAAACTTTGAGCGAGATAGAGTGAGAAGAAAAAGTGAGGGCGCGAAGAAATTCATAGATGTCCAAAGACATAATTTCCATTTCTTATCTAGCAAAAGAATCTTATAAAACTTAGCATTTAAAAACTAATTATATTACGATCGTATTTTGATTTCAAGGTGACTTTAGTATTTGTAGTATAATTAAACGTACATGATAGTTCAATGAATGGTATTGTTTGGTAGGGAGAACCTTCAGTTCTGTGATTTACTATTCCAGCGGCGCAGAAGGCTCGCCTTGGCGTCTCCGGAATTATTAAGCAGGGTGATCGGGCTTTCTTTAGAATAGACCGTTGGCCGTGCTGTGTGCATAACATTATGTCATCTTATAACAATACCGTGTTGCTTGAATTTGAATACGTGCCTTGTTCGATCCGGCACATTTTCTAACCAGCAGCAAAATCATTGAGTTTAAGTAACGAAAATTATAAAATATAAAATAGAAAATTATGAATCCTTCTTACTCTAACTCATCAGCTACTATTTCTGCCTCACTTGTATGATAAAAAATGTTTGTTTTTTGGATTGTTTATCCCGAATCTTGCAAAAACTACTACTGGTCCTTTCTTAATAACTAATTTATTAAAGTGCTTTTGCATTATTTTCAATACACGAACGCTATTTATCATTATCACAAGAAAAATATTCTTCAGTTTCAACGCCCTACAAACCGGGCACGGGTCAACCAGAAAATCAATAGAATTTAATATCAAATCAAACATAATATAATATGTTTACATTGTTTACACTACGATTTACGATCCAATTACATTTTTCCACAAACTTACGTAGATATACATAATAATAAATGATAGTTAATCTGATAATAATTGTGGTTACAATTACCTCCGTTGTTTTCCTTGTCATCGCAATACAGGTTTTGGTTCTTCCAAGATCTAACCTAGAATTTTCTATTTGAGCAACAGTAGGATGCGCTACTAAGTCTACCGACTCTACCGACTCAAGAGGGTTTGATATTTGCCAAATGGACCAGACCCCACTTACCCCCCCCCCCCCCCATGACGTTAGCCGATCAGCACAAATTTTACACCAAAGCGAAAAATATTTGATAATAATATAATGTGTCAGCCGAACGAGAAGAATCTAAAAACTCTACACATTAGTCAAAATTGGTGGCTTGGTCATTTTGTTATTCGGCAGGGCTTTGAAGTTTGAACTTAATATGTAACCGTAACTAAAGAAAAATGGGCAGGCCATTTTTAGAGAGGAGTTTTTAGATTCTTCTCGTTCGGCTGACACATTATATTATTATCAAATATTTTGCCGCGCTTTGGTATAAAATTAAGGTTTTTAGATTTAGGGCTAAGTATGTAAGGTTAGAAACTTGGCTCTACATGAGATTTCACTACTTTTTGACACCACGAAGTATAATAATATTATGTTCTCATCTTGGCAACATTTTTACATGAAAATGTTTTTGGTGGGATTATATATTGCACGACATATTTGACCTATTTTCATATCTCTAGTTTCAGATATTTTTCAGCACTATTTTTTTACACATCACACACACCAATTCAATAAGTTAATCACAAAACTCTATAACAGATACTACGTTGTGTTTGAGTAGACAAGTAGCTACTTATAGATGGGGAGCTGGCAGTAAATTAGGAGCATGTGTTAGAGGCTTGCCTAATATGTTGAAAGAATCCCTTGACAATCAAGGACAAAACGTTGTGTGTCTTTGCCTTTACGGGCAGTGAAAAAAAATTTTGGGGCCAAAAACAATAAAATTTTATGGATAAATAATAAAACCGGTAGGTATACAAGAAACCTAGTCTATTTGCAGCCAGACAAATCCGGCGGTTGTTTTTTTGCTTCCAAAGGGAAAACATGTATTCAAACTTGAAATGTTCAAGGCTCAATACCATAAAGTAAAAGTCTGGTATTCCCCTCAACGTTGTAGCAAAATTCCAACGGGTACAAAATTATAGTTCTACATACATAACTCATACAGTATGATACTATAACTCTTCGTTGTACGTAAGAACAACAAGGCACAGAATTTCATACTTTAACATTTATACAGGGTGTAACAAAACTACTTTAGGGTGTGTACGTGTTCCTTGTAGAGAGTTGACTGTGAAAGTAGCAGCGCTGAAAGACCTTTTTTTTTTCACTTTTATATGGGGAAACTCGTGATGCTCGGGCACTTGCCCATACAAAAGTGAAAAAAATGTGGTCTTTCAGCGCTGCTATTTTCACAGTGAACTATCTACAAGGAACACGTACACACCCTAAAGTACTATCACTTAGAGTGAGTTGCATCAACCTACTTTAACTATAACTGTAACTTTAACCACAACAAAATGTGAAATTAACTGTCAAATCCCTAGCAAAAGTCGCCATATTTGACGATAACCTTAACCTTAACTTTAACTACGCTTCCGGTGCAATTCACCCTTAGTTTTGTTACGTCCTGTATAAAGTTATATGCCACAATTCGCCGTTTAGACTTTAAAATCTATCATCAACAGACTTTCAACTCAAAATAAGTCACACTCAAATTACTGTCCTTGCCACAATGGACAGCTCTGTGATCTTCCGGAGCTACAGACAGGCAGACAATGAGTTTCGTAACTAGAGGCTCGTCTGCCGTGAATAATGAATGCTAAACACGCCGTTAACCCTAATGTGACCCGAAGCCGAAACCTTATCCGTTTGTCTCTACACCGGCAATGTCGAGGTCAACTTACTTCGTACCGACTAAAACCAATCTGTCGATAATCGTTATAACGTGTTGCATGTGTCGCAGTCGACTGGTTAAAAAGCCATTTAATCAAACAGCTAGCCCTTTGACTAAACAACGGCATTCAATCACACGGCTATACGTCGCTTAGCTGACTTATTGACTGCAACGTTCAACACTAAAGCTAGATGACGCTTAGCCAACTGGTTAAATGGTAAATTAAGTAAGGTGACCATTAGTTTAGTGCTATTATTACACAACCGTAATGATAACAAGCAGATTAATTGTATTTAACTCATTTTGAACACAATTGCAATAAATACCTTGGTGAAGCATTAATCCCGTAATTTCTGCTCGAATATAAAGTACTTAGTTTAAATGATTCACTCGTATGTATTCACCATAAGACGAAGGGTCATCGGTGACCCAGGCCCGGCGCCAAATGAAACGTATCTCAGTTATTACGTTATTTAACGGACATTATTATTATTACACGGCCGTTATTAATTACGGACATTATTATTACACGGCCAGTCTGTCATCATTTGACTTTATTAATATTCCCCGCGTTACACCTGGCGTTGAAAACGATCAAAACGCTGAAAATGAATCCTATTTTTAGCGTTTTGATCGTTTTCAACGCCAAGTGGAACGTAGGGCTAATGTTATAATGTAACACACTAGAACTACAGAATATACATATAATTAGTACTCCCTAGAACACACACACTAGGAAAGATGACAGATTTTTAAGTGACAAGCCTATACATACGAATTAAGGCCGTCACAGACCTAGCTATAATATATATTATTAATATATTTATAGCTAGGCATATTAATATATATTTTCTATACAATTTTCGCGCGACCACACACTTAGCTATAATATATATTTCTGGTCTCAGTGTGTTTAGTACGGTATTTTAAGGTATATTAATATATATTATAGCTAAGTCTGTGACGGCCTTTATACTCTTTTATTTATGGTTGAAGTCTGTTGACAACAAGTTGACAAATTGAAAATGGATTACTGTTTTTTTTATTGAATCTTAGATACTATTAGACAATGCTTACACGGCCAGTCTGAGATCAGCTGAGTCCCAGAGACAAGAGTTGAAAAAAAATATCATAAAGTCAATATTTTTACAAAATATAGGTAGTACTAAATTAATTAAGGTGAGTACTTGTAGCTAATATTACGGTAATTCTTTACAGTTTGCTAGGTGAAAAAATACAAATTTTCAGACGTGACGGGTCACGGGGCCGGAGTTGCCGGAGTACGAATTGGGAATTTCTGGTAATTTGCGGCCAAACCTAATTGACTATCATTATTCAACCAAATCAACATGGACAATCCAGAAATGAGGTTATTTAATATCGTAGTATTACTTACTTACGCGTCTGAGGAATGATCAAATCAATTTATATAAAGTACAAAACGTTTCCCACCTTTAGTTTTAAAACGCCGTAGCTACCTGGAAAATAGTGTACACGATAAGGTACTCATTACATAAAGTTGTTTTCTTGTCAACCTTAACAAAATATAGGCACTTTCCTTGAAATCGTATCTTCGAATTTCGATACATTATTATCATTTATCACTGTAAATCGCGCAGTCGCACTGCGTTCTCGTCGCGTATTTTGTACACAATAAAACAATACAATCGTCAAAAATTCGGATTTGTTTTATTTTTGACGAAGATGTTTATCGAAGTGCATCACGTGTGCAGCGAGGTGGAACATTTGACATTTTTCTTCGCAAATCGTCGACTTCCCTCAGAGGTGCGCGTGAGTCAGTCCTGCTCGCGGTCTCGAGCATCCACAACAATTAAGGATCGATGGGCGACATTAGCCGCCTTCAACTTATATAACTTGACTTTAAAACATTAACAGCACCAGTTCTATTTGGAATGCTGATCCTCCGCACGGCTCTGCGTGCGAAAAACTTTGCTCATACGCTGTGTGATAGTGATCGTGTTTAACATAATATATTACACCGTCTGAGAACGTAAGTAATTGTTATCATCCAAAAATCTAATTGTTTTATCAATTAAAACATCGCCAGATTGTAAATAATAAAAACGAAGCTTAATATTTTAACATGATCAGTCCACGATGTATCAGAACAGTTTATAGGTTGTATGTGTGTATAATGTTGGAAATTGTTTCGACAAAAATAATATCGATACACTTCATTATTAAATATTTATCGCATAATAAAATATTTTTATACGTCTGCATCCAAAATAAATCGGAGAAAATCGAACAATATCAATATCAATAACCTGGGGTTTGGAAGCGCAAAATGAATTTAGTTTTGTTTGATTTTTATTAAAAATACCGAGATCAAAACATACTTACATTAAACAAAAATAAAATACAGAAAATAAACCTTATAGGACGACTACGAAGATTGTCTGGGCAAAGAGTGTGTTTAATAAAACACACATTTTTTTTTCTTTATAGTATACTGAAATATACAATGAATATCATATAAATATTAATTACGCGAACGAAAAACTTTGTAACCCTTTTTACGAAAAATGGGGAAACGTAGATGCATGAAATTCCGCACAGTTATAGTTTATATTATGGAGAAGGAGTGCATCGAGCTAATATTATTTTGAAATTATGCTTTTATCATACATTTTTTTACACACACACTAAGAACAAGCCTATACATGCGAAATACAAATTGTCATCGAATTTAAATACTCTTTATATATATAAAACTCAAAGGTGACTGACTGACATGGTGATCTATCAACGCACAGCCCAAACCACTAGACGGATCGGGCTAAAATTTGGCATGCAGGTAGACGTTATGACGTAGGCATCCGCTAAGAAAGGATTTTGATAAATTCTCACCCCAAGGGGTTCAAATAGGGGATGAAAGTTTGTATATAATAATATTTCTTAACGCGTGCGAAGCCGCGGGCAAAAGCTCGTATAATATATAATATCCATAATATCTATGGACGCTTCACACCACGTCAGTCTGGCCCCGTGCTAAGTACCTGAGTCCCGAAGGACTTGTGTTACGGCCTACGGGTACCAGACAACGGAAATACTTTTATATTATACATAATATATTTAAGATTTTTATTATATCATACATATATTTAATACACATCCAAGACCCAGGAACATTGAAAACTTTTTGTTCCGTCGGCGGGATTCGAACCCGCGACTCCCGGCTTACGCTACCAACGCGCCTCCAACTGAACCACAGAGGTCGTCAAAATTAATTATATATGTGTATGTACCGAAAAACGTTTATTATTATTATTATTATTATTATTATTATTATTATTATTATTATATTATAATAAAATTTAAAAATAAACATAATCTTTGCCTGCCAACGGTGACAAATAATTCATAGTAATAATAGGTAATAGGTACTAGTTTTAACAATAAGTAATACTACAGAACCAAACAAAAAGATGTTGTCCATAACAATATTTAAGACAACTCAATGATAGTGACGTTTGGTAAGTAAAAAATATTGAACAACACAACAGTATATTTCCAATTGGTGAGCGTTATCTATTTGAGGTAAGACAAACATTAATTACACAAAACTCTGTCATTTTATAATAATTATGATAAAATACTAGATTAAATTAATTACTTAACTGTATTGGGTCATTTGTGTGTGATCATAATTCAATTTGCTTTTGTATCGTTCACACTAATTGAAGAGAAACTCCCTTTACATTTTCTCTATCACGACAGTTTTAATCCTTTACCACAACTTTTCTGTAAAAACGGAACCCTAATACTAAGACTTTGTTGTCTATCCGTATGTCTGCCTGCCTGTCTCTCTGTCTCCAGACTGTCTATAGCGGTTCTTGAGATAGCTTCTGAAATTTTCACGAATTGTGTATTTCTGTTGCCGTTTTAATAACAAATACTAAAGATAAAATAAATTTAATATTTATGGGGGCTCCAAAAAAACACAAATAATCGGCCAAGTGCTAGTCGGACTCGCGCACCACCAGGGTTCCGTACCATTATAGAGCGAAAGAAAACTTGAGAGGTGTCAAGGGACACCCGGATGGAACGAAATTTCAGTTTAATATTTTTTAAATTCTTTACAAAAACCTGTATGTACACTCAAAAAACAAATAAACTATATATTATTATTATAAGTTTCAAATTTCAACGCTTTTCTATTGATACTAGAGATCGCCCAATGGTCAAAATTCGACCTAAAATTAAAAATTAAATTTTAAGTTCCAAACAACGCTTTTCTATTGATATTCTATTGTCAAAATATTAACTTTATTATTTTTTAGACATAATTCCTGCGACAGTCTCAGATTATAAAGTCAAATGATAAGTTAAACGGTATTTAAGATTCAATAAAAAAACTAAATCTATTTTCAATTTGACAACAGACATTTAACCATAAAATATAAAAAAAAAAAATATCCACAGACGAACGTATAACCTCCTCGTTTTTGGAAGTCGGTTAAAAAGAGTACAATTCGTGCGTATAGGCTGATCCTAGTGTGTGTGTTGTAGTATGTGTAATGTTTTATTTGTTAAAAAAATGTATGATAAAAGCATAATTTCATAATAATATTAGCTCGTTGAACTCTTTCGCCATATTATAGTTTTCATGATTACCAAAATACATAGATTACTAAGGGCCTGTCACACCACTTCCTGATAAGTACCGTATAGGCTATCCACCGATTAACTTAACAGATAAAGTATGGAGAATCAGTCAAAAAAGTTGTGGATAGCCTATCCGGCACTTTATCAGGAAGTGGTGAAACAGGCCCTTAATATAGAATTTAAATTTCTTAAATTTGCTAGCATTTCCATAAAATATGCCAATATTTCTATTCTTTTGCATTTCTAGAAGTCATGCTGTCTCCTCTTTATGGTGATCGCACATTTATCAGCACAAACGCAGCGCATTTTATGCTGGCGTCTCACGGCACGTATTATCACGAGCCTTCCTCAATCGGATCGGACGCGCCTGCTCGAGCCAGCCCGCGTCACCTCGAGCCAATCCCTTCACACGGCGCGTGGCTCGAGCTGGTGATATTACGCTCCGTGAGAAACCAGCATTAGAATTCGCTGTATGAAATGATGTTTAAGGTGACGCCATGTTAAAGTAAAAAACTGTGTTGGATGTGTTTTAGATTGCTTGTTTTCTATGCGAGGCTGGCCCGGCCTCTCAAAGAAAACAAGCATTGGAACAGCAAAAAATGGAAAGAGCGTAGCGACAAAATGGTTTTTGTCGCGTAATTTAAAATTACGCGACAAAAAACCATTTTGTCATAATAAGCTATGGGCAAATTAAAGTGTATACTAGAACCAATTTATGTACAAATTTTTGGAGCTTACATCACTCTCCTCTGTTGGCAAAATAGGAATCCCTTTTTTTACAGAGGTCTTTTTGATTGATTATTCTGTGTTATAAAAGTTGACCAATCGTGTTATGCTATGGGTAATTCAAAGACAAAGACATGATGAATGCTGACAGTGAACTTTAATTTCTTAGCTATTAGCTTAGTAGCGATGTCCATTTTTCTCAGCAATGACTGAGAAAAATGGACATCGCTACAGCCAAATTATCAAGGCGTCATCTAACCACGTACATTCGTCCGCACCGTACGCGCCGCATTTTGTGTACGGTCTATCTATGCGGTGCGTTCGACGCGTACGGCACGTACGCGTACGGTGCTGACAAATGTGCGATCAGCTTAAATGCAATCAAAACGTATAACAAAGCGTACACTTTACATTTTGTCAGTTATATCTAGGTATTCTCTCGCGTCGAATCGATGCACAAAACTTCACATAAAATGTAAAATTTTAAATGAGATTCCGTACCTCGTTATTTTGATTTGAGTATAATAGTCGACCCCACCTTCATGTCCTCCTGTCCTTATAACTAATGACAATTTGACACACCTTACAGTATAATGGTCTTCCTGCTACAACGTCCGGGTCGAGAAACTGGCCCCTAGCCGCAAGTGTAAACAACGTGAGTGACGCACTGCAATTAGAGGATACGGTAAAAACTACAAATTACTCATCATAATAGCCTGCTGTCAGAAATATCTAAGCACGCTAGTCCCGCCTACACACCCCGCTATCCTCCAATCGTGATTTAATGATTTCATGAATCGTGACACCGAGTATTATGCTTTGCGCTGCAGCTAATTGTGAACAATATCGCGTAACAACGGTTCCTGCATTATAGCATGAAAGTGAAGGTCGTAAGTCCAAAAAATGTTTTTGATGATTACTTAAAAATTAAATACAATACTAATATTTCCTTTAGCCATTATTTTATAAAGTGTGTGATTGTAGTATTGCAAGTTACTTAATGGCAGTAACTCAATAAGTGTAACAGTCTAACAGATATTTGTTGAAAAGCCCAGAAAGATTCATAATTTCGAAAACTATAAGTATCCAGTCAAAATAAGTGAATCGTGTTTTCCATTAGGCAAATATCATTTAAATATACAATGATTAAAGAAATCTCAGATTCATTTAAGTCAATTGTCTTCCGGGATCGTAATACTTATTAGAAAACACAGCATTTGGCAGCCCGCTCTTAACATTGCAATTTGCAACTTTAAAAAATCGGCCAAGTGCGAGTCGAACTAGCGCACGAAGGTTTCCGTATCGTTATAGATCAAAAGTAGGCTAAAATTGTGTTTATTGTATGGGATGAATAATAAATAAATGTTTATATTATTTTAATATTAATTATTTTTGATGTAGACATTAAGGCCTTTATGAAAATATCAAGTGCCTGCCTGCTGCCATTATTGATATCGAACAAAAAAGGCCAAAAAATCACGTTTGTTGTATGGATGCGCCCCTTAAATATTAATTTAATTTTGTTTTTTTAGTATTTGTTGTTATAGCGGCAACATATTATATACACAATCTGTGAATATTTCAGAAGTCTAGCTATAGCGGTTCTTGAGATACAGCATAGAGATAGACAGGCGGACAGACAACGAAGTCTTAGTAATAGGGTCCCGTTTTTACCCTTTGGATACGGAGCCCTAAAAAACTTAAGAAGCACTCAATCATTATAATTTTGTTACGGTAATTGAAAACTGCAGCTTAAAATTCAATTTTCGCTAGCTAAGTGAAGGTAAAGATTAAACGATTGACCTCATGTCTATGCATATAATATAATATCATATAATATATACTAGCTGTCCCGGCAAACGTTGATTTGCCATATTATATAAAGGCAGAAAGGCAGATAGTAAGACAGACACTCTTTTTTTCTCACAAGACTCGGCCTATATACCTATATTTTATTATATCACTAGCTGTTGCCCGCGACTCCGTCCGCGTGAACTTCAGATTATATCGCGCGGTAGTTCCCGATTCCGTGTAGGCTACATTACTGCAAATCGCAAAATTTCCTTATAGAAACACCTTCGAGTTAGCGCTTGTGCGATGTAGGTGACGGACAGCGCCAACTATTATGATTTTTTGGAACTAACACAATTTGAAGAAATTTACGCATAAACACCCCCGTACAACCCCTTTTTCCAGTTAAAAAGTGGCCTAAAACCTAAAACAATCGGTTCAGTAGCGAGCGAGACAGACAGACAGAGATACTTTCGCATTTATAATATTATTGGTATAGACAGGCCTGTCCCACTCGCGCGTGTAGGTATCGAACTGTAAGTACCCCTCTAGAGGGGCAGATCACTAGGGACTCACAAGCGAGCGGTGACACACGCGCAAGATTTTTTCGTCGCATTACATACATATATCTACGTACTGATTTAACCGCTGTGACAGAATCGTCATTAATCTGATAAATATGAACAATTGAAAAATGTCAAAGAAATATTTCAACAAGGTAATTTAAGACTTTAAAATACAAAAAAAAAAGATAAAAAATACACAAACATAGGAAATAAACCAATTTGTTACAAACAAACCACATACTGCACAGAAACCAACACAAGTTACTATGTTTAAGTTGTAAAAAGTTCCTGACCAGCTCCTGCACTATAATCGAATATAAAACGATTATAAAATATAGGTTGGGTTACTAAAATTTGATTATTACTATGAAAAAGTTTGCTATTAGTTATAGCTATAGTAATTAAAAGACTATTTTATTTTCTAAAAGGTGACAATCTTGATTTCGTCAGAAAGGGTACCTCTTACGCGATAGAAAGAGAGCGCACATGTAGGTAAATATAATTATTGTAGGCACTTAGCACTGCGCGGTCGGAATTTGAACTTTATAGTATCGTAGCATTCGAGTCGTTATTTCTTTAAACGGGTTTCGCGAGTGGGAATTCTGTTGGTTCCACTAATATATTATAATTCATAATTCATAATTCATAATTCATATCCTTTATTTCCAAGAAATTGATTATGTACAATGATGTTCTTATGTCTATAATGGGTCTTACAATTTCTACCTCAATGAGGTGTGGAAATGTTAGTTTATGCTGTTATCATAATTAATTACATACCATACCTATTACTAAATTTTTTTTACTTAATTTAAATTTACTTAATCATTTCTATAAATCAATTTGCAATTAATACAATAAAATAATCGAACAACTTCCTTGAAATTACTTAGTAATTTAGTCAATTTACTTAGATATTGAAATTAATTGTGTACATTTTTTAAATTTCCATTATTGATACAATACAATATTGAGTCATTTAATTAGTCATTCCATTAATACAATTGAGTTAAAAATTAAAATATAAATTATGTCATTTAGTCAATCTCATTTGAAATAACAATAACAGTTTAACAATAATTAATACAATAATGTCAGATAATGCCAATAATAATTATGATTAAATATAATTCAATTAAATCTTGCTATCTATTACCTACTACTTAAATTATATTATATATACCTAATACAATTATTATCTAATTATTATAAGTTAAATTTTTTTTGATTATTAAAATGTTCAAAGTATTCTTTATTACTATAGAAGCATTTGTCCAGCAACCAATCAAATAATAATTTTTTGAATTTATTTGTTACAGAGATATTTTTTATGTCTTTAGGCAACCGGTTAAAAATTTTTATTGACATGCAGTAGCTGTTCTCACTATATAATTGTTTTTTCTGACGAGGTATATAACATTTATTGCAATCCCTACTCGCATACTTATTTGCTTTTTGATTGTTGATAGTCTCAAATATATGGCTGTGTTTTTTGACGAACATGCACGTATCGAGTATGTATTGACATGGTAGGGGAAGTATTTTAAATTTTTTAAAAAGTGGCCTGCAGGGATCCAAGTATTCTGCTTTTGCCATTGCCCGAATGCATTTTTTTTGTGTCAAAAACGCATTACTTAAATCCGGAGAGTTCCCCCATAAAACAAGACCATACCTAAGTATGGACGATACATATCCATGATACGCTGTAAGAGCCGCATCTTGTGACACAGTATTTCTTATTCTTCTTAAAGCAAAGACGTATCTATTTAATTTATCACACACTTTTTTAATATGGTCTTTCCATTTTAACTTATTATCAATTGTGAATCCCAGAAATGGTGCTGAGGGCACGCATTTAATTGAGTTAGTGCAATTATTATTATTTATATTGTGTATGTCATCTGTATTAAGTGTACTGTTAAATTTAATTATATTTGTTTTGTCTATATTAATATGTAAATAATTTCGATTAAGCCATTTAGTAATTTTGTCAAGTTCACGTTTTATTTCAAAATTGATTTTATCTTTGGTAGACTTGATTAATAAAGTTGTATCGTCAGCAAACATATAGCAGCTGTGATCAGTAGCATCTGGTAATTCATTTATATATAAGAGAAACAGTATTGGACCTAAGATACTCCCTTGGGGGACACCACCTTTGCTTTTTTTGTATTTGGAACGGTGTTTGACAGCATTATGATTAATGATATTTGTAATCTCTACACATTGGGACCTATTTTTTAGATATGACCTAAACCAGAGTAGAGCGTTACCTCTAATCCCGTATTTTTCTAATTTTTTTAAGAGTAGATCGTGATTTACTAGATCAAAGGCTTTGCTCATATCCAACAAGACGGCTGCTACGTGTTCATTCTTATCGAGAGCTTCTGTTATTTCCTTTACAAGGGAAAAACATGCTAAAGTAGTGGAACTGCCTTTCGTAAAACCAAATTGTTGTTTGCTTAGGATTCCATTTCGGTTTAAATACGAGACTAATTTAATTTGCATAGCTCGCTCGAAAATTTTTGAAATAACAGGTATCATCGTAATGGGCCGATAATTCGACATGTCTGTTAAGTCTCCTTTCTTATAAATAGGCTTTACGATTGACTTCCTCATTTGACTAGGAAAGTGTCCCTGTTCGAACGACAGGTTTATTATATGGGAAAGGGGTGCACTTATGTACTTTGCCGAGAGTTTTAAACTTTTAGTGTTTATATCATCATATCCGCTTGATTTAGTGTTGCTTAGAGACATTATAATTTTGTAGATGTCATTTGGTACTAGTGGTGATAAATATATACTGTTTGGAATGTCAATGTTAGTTGTGTTATTCAGATTAGTTTTAGATGAGGTAATGTCATTTTTATTAAGTAAATTATTATTGTGATTATTGTTATTATTATTATTATTAGATTTTAATTGGTTTCTAATGTCAATGTAATAATTATTGAATAATTCCACAATTTCTAGGGGATTTGTATGTAGTTTGTCTTTATTCATTATAGATTCAATGTTATGTTTATTATTATTTTTATTATTTGCATTTTTATTAATAATTGTCCACGTTGCCTTGCATTTATTTTTTGATGTACTAATATAGTGACTGTTTTGTTTCTTTTGTGCTGTGTGTATACATTGTTTTAAGATTTTAGAGTAGCGAAGATATTTCTTTCTCAAGTAATTTTTTTGTAAGGCATCGTGAGTGTACTTAAAATATAGCGTTCTCTTTGTTATGCACGATTTTTTGATGCCTTTAGTTAACCAACGTTTGTGTGTAGAATTCTTACTAATTTTTACATTTATTTCTGGGAAACACAAGTAGTAGAACAATTTGTATAATTCATAAAAGGATTTAAATGCCTCTTCACAGTTTGTGCTATGATACACTTCTGAAAAGGTAAGGTTTTGAAGGCAATTTAAAAATTTACGAGTATTATCCTTACTAAAGTCTCGTTTCTTTATGAAGTAAAAGTCATTTCTACTAGCTCGAGTCGTCTTGTTATTTTCGGCTTTGAACGTTATTGACTGACCCGTCTCATGGTCAGAGAGTGCCAGATGATGTATATCTGTTTTGTAAGTGTTAATGTTACTTGCTATTTGGTCTATAGCGGAAGAACCTCGAGTAGGTAAATTAATGTTTATCTTTATGTTGTGATTGAGTAAAATATTTTTTAAATCTTTAACATCATTTGATTCCTTTAGTACATTTATGTTCCAATCACCGCATGCAATTATTTTCTTGTTAGTTTTGTTATTTACTTGTGTTAATAGTAGATCGAGTGAGTTAAGAAAAACTTTGGTGTTAGAGTCTGGTGTTCTATAAATACAAATTATTATTACGTTATAGTCAAGTAGTTCAAGACCACAGCATTCGAATTCACGTTCTTTAGAGATATTTTTTGCTATATCTAGTTCCTTGTAATTTAAATCTTTTCTTAGAAGAATACACGATCCACCTCTTTTTTGTGCATGTATATTCTGTGGTATTAGGTATAGATAAGATAAGTATTTTAATTTTAATAACATAATAAAATTTGCATAGTTTAATCATAAAATACACAGCAGTGTGCAGTGACCTATACTAACGAACATAAAAACACAATATAGATAGTTAACAGATAATAATTATAATTGCAACTCATTGTGCAATAACTATTATCATAGTTATATTAACCAATATTTCCTGATTCGAGTTTATCTTAGACCGACAAACCGATAAAATTTGTCATATATAGGTGTAATGAAGCTACCGATATAATTAGAGATAGATACTGTTTTGGATATGACGTCGTCCTGTGAAACACGTAAGCATTAACTTATAAGTTTTGATTTTTTTATCTAAATGTAAAATAAAAAGTTTATGCGGCTATAATGCTTCCCATTTAAATGACAGTTTGGAGTTTGGATTCTTTGTTTATATTTAGATCAAATTGAATTAAAACGAATACCATAAGATAAATTTAAACCAACTTGGACCGAATAAAATTCAGTCCATGCGTTGTGCTTTCTCTAGTAGAAAGCATATTTTTTACGATTTTATTGCAATACGTCTGCCATGTCGTGGGCCATCTGACCTTATATTGTTATGTCCGAAATGAAACATTAAACTAAAGATAAAAAGTTTTTAAAATGACGGTAACGGTTGCACGTTTTTAGGGTTCCGTACCCAAAGGGTAAAAACGGGACTGTCTCTCTGTATGTCTCCAGGCTGTAACTAAAGAACGTTAATAGCTAGAGAGCTGTAATTTTCACAGAATATGATGTATTTCTGTTGCCGCTATAACAACAAATACTAAAAAACAAAATAAATTTAAAGGGAGAGGCATTGGCTGTTAGTTTGGACATTGCGAAGGCCTTTGATCGGGTTTGGCATAAAGCGCTGCTTTCAAAGCTCCCATCATACGGGCTGCCCGAGAAATTATGTAAGTGGGTCACTAGTTTCTTAGCAGATAGAAGCATAAGGGTCGTAGTTTACGGGGAATGCTCGGAAACTCAGTCTGTTGATGCTGGTGTCCCTCAGGGCTGTGTGCTATCGCCTACCCTATTCATACTGCATATCAATGACATGTTACAGACCAACGGCATTCATTGCTATGCAGATGATAGTACAGGTGATGCTGTATATACCGGCTCCCGCAATATTTCTCGGCAAAATGTCATTGAGAGTCGAAACGAACTTGTGTCTAAAATAGAGAATTCATTGGAGAAAGTCTCTGAATGGGGTAGACGTAACTTAGTCCAATTTAACCCCGCCAAGACACAAGTCTGCGCGTTCACCACTAAAAAGTCACCAATGGTCATATATCCTCGTTTCGAGGGCACATCTTTAACCATCTCCCCTAGCATTGAGATACTTGGCGTCAACATATCGAGCGAAGTCCAGTTCCGATATCATCTAGAGGGTAAGGCCAAGTTAGCCTCGAAGAAGCTTGGTGTTCTTAACAGAGCGAGACAGTACTTCAGTCCGGACCAACGCCTACAACTCTACAAGGCGCAGGTTCGGCCTCACATGGAATATTGTTCTCATCTCTGGGCAGGGGCGCCAAAATACCAACTGCTCCCTCTGGATCGTATCCAACGAAGGGCCGCTCGAATTGTTGACTGTCATAGTGTTTCGAACAGCTTGGACCCCTTGGAATTACGCCGAGATGTAGCTTCACTCTGCATCCTCTATCGGTTGTATTACGGGGAGTGCTCTGAGGAATTGTTCGGAATCATACCACCTGCAACTTTTCGCCATCGTCCCACGCGAAAAACATACCATCCTCATCACCTTGATGAGTGGCAGTCTTCCACAGTGCGATTTTCGCGTAACTTTCTGCCGCGCACTGTAAAACTCTGGAACGAACTGTCACCAGCAGTATTTCCGGACCTATATGACCTGCAAACCTTCAAGAAAAGAGCGTATTCCCTCTTAAAAGGCCGGCAACGCACCTGCAGCTCTACGGATGTTGCGAGTGTCCATGGGCGACGGTAGTTGCTTACCATCAGGTGACCCGTTTGCTCGTTTGCCCCCTTATTTAATAAAAAAAAAAATAAATAAATATTTAAGGGAGGCTCCCATACATCAAACGTGATTTTTCAAACATTTTTGCTCGGTATCAATGATGACAACAGATTGGCACCTGATACATTCACAAAATACTCAGCTGTATTTATAATTTAATAATTAATAATAAAATTTAAATGAAATTAATAATTAAGAGGGGCTCCCATACAAAATCACATTTTTATTTTAATTACATCTATATTTTAAGGGGGAAATAAAAACGATCTAAATATGTATATAAAATCGTAAAATAATTCCCGTTGGAAACTGCACGCTCTTTTTTAAACTGGTTGGTTCCTCAAACACTTTTATTATTAATCTAATATTTTATCATTAATTTAATAAACTAAATTTAATAAACAGCCGTACTCGGAGACATTTAATTATGATTGACCTTCAATTTAATGAAGAGGTTGACAGATAATGTATGGGGCTTGTGTCAAAATTTAGAATTAATTACATTTAGAGCCGATTTTGCAATCGTCGGATAACTTTTACCTAAAGAATTAATATGACACTTTGACATTTTTTTCATATAAAATCTGTAAAAACGCCAAATTTATTCCAATGGTAAAGTTTATCTGACGATTTAAAAATCAGCCCTTAAGTAATTAATGTTCTTATCTGAATATGGCAGTAAAACAAATAATATCGGCCAAGTGCGATTCGAACTCGCGCACGAACTTAGAGCAAAGAAGGCGAAAGTAGACAAAAATTGTTTTTGTATGGGAGCCCTTAAATATTTACTTTATTTTAATTTTAATTATTAGTTATTAAAGTACAAATATAATTAAGTATTTTGTGAAAATGTCAAGTGCCTAGCTGTTATCATTATTGATTACGAGCAAAAAAGGCCAAAAAAAACACGTTTATTGGATGGGAGCCCCCCTTAAATATTAAATTTATTGTATTTTTAATATTTGTTGTTATAGCGGCAACAGATATAGTACAATATAATCTGTCAAAATTTCAGAAGTCTAGCTATAGCGGTTCTTGAGATACAGTCTGAAGACAGACAGACAGACAGACAGACAGACAGACAGACAGACAGACAGACGTCTGGACAGACAACGAAGTCTTAGTAATTGGGTCTCGTTTTTACCCTTTGGGTACGGAACCCTAAAAACAATTAACAGTAGGCCTACTACGAAACCGTTTTGAGTCTCAAACAATCGAATGAGAACGTCGCGTCCCGCTCTAACAACGTAATTTCTCGCTTGTTAGATCTAGTAGGATGCGGCATTCTCGTACGATTGTTTGAGTCTCAAAACGGTTTCGTGGTACGGCCCCAGGATCCAGTTTTAAAGCTGCGAATAGCTCAGAACGTCAGCCGAGTGCATCAGAATGTCGCTTTAACGTGTACAAGTGCCAGATCCGAAAACCGGTGACATTGAAACTTTGACATTGACATTAATACCTTTCTGGCACATTAATGTGTCACGTATATGGTACATTAATGTTACCCACTCTGGAACGACAAAGATGATTTGTACAACTTTGCAACCTAATCAACTATTTACTGTAAAAGCAATAAAATTCTGTCTTATACTGAACAGCTAATTAAACGCACTGACGCATAGAAACATTAATTTCTAAATTTAAACAAATATAAATTAATAGTGTAAATTTAAACAAACATAAATTAATTGTCTGTCATCGAGGAAAAAAAGTAATTTTATGCATTATCTATTGGCTATTATTCTACTTTTGGGGTCTAATAATAACTAAGGAAAATATAATATTCCTAACGAGTTGCGTCATGTTATAGTTACATCATTATCTTGAAAGTTTGTTCATTTTATCAAATTTTCATGGACACCGGAAAAAAAAGTAGTACTAGAAGTACCCCAATATAAATATACATACAGATTCAGAATTGCTTAATATTTTTTTAAACCCGTTTTATATTATAAGAAGAGATATTATTTTAATAATAAACTATCCATTATTTAGACAGTAAAGAAAATTTTTATAAACTAACCAATCTCGTGCATAGATTTTTTAGGGCACATGTTTAATGTACTAAAATTCAACAAAAGTGTGAAGACACTTTTGTTGAATTTGAAGTCAGAAGTTCTGACTAACTTATTATTTTTTTCTAATAAATTAAGACTTAGATTTAAATATAATAAGATTAGTAATAAAAGAAAAATTAACACTAAACATTACAGAAAAAAAATTGACAATCCTTGAAAAGTACTACCCTAAACTAAAATTATTCCTTGAGTAGGCAAGGTAAGTAATAAATAATTTTACTAAATGAGGCTTGCAAATGGCTATAAAACAAAAAAAATGTTTTATAGCAAGGTTTACGGATATTAATAATAAGTTCTGGGACAATAATAGCATCTTCGCTTCAGTTTTGTTGCAATAGGTCTAGCTACCTCTAACTCTTCCAAAATGTTTCCAAAAACTTTCAAAGTCATTAAAATTGTATATGATTTATGCAATTTGATTGTCTGTTAGTCAGCAACAAATTTTTCCACATTTTATACATAGCCAATTCAAAAAACAAACAAATAAACACATAACCAATGAGAAAAAAGTATAGACGTTAAATCACGGGTGGGGTCAGAGGTATCCCCACATAAGCAAAAATGTAACTTCTCTTAGCAGAGGAGCGACGGACTTTTTCTCACTGAAAGACCTCTCGTTGCATTGAGATTAGCCGAAAACGAGCGATCATATCTTGACAATTTAAAAAAATACCGTCAAAAAACAGCGCGTGGGGTCTGCGTAGACCCCGCCCGTGACGTTAAAGGTTAAATTATCAAATTCCATTCACAAAGAACATTAGAATTTGTTGGCATTCTTTAATTACCTCCTTAAAAATGTTCTACATTGTAACAACAAAATTAATAAGTTTATTAAGCGTGTACGTATTTTTTGCAGATGTTAAAACGACCTCGCTCGTCGGCTTACTTCGTGGTGTGGTTGCTGCTCGTTTGCCCGATCGGGACGCAATATGCCAACCCGATGTCATCGCTGCTGCAGTTCCTGCAGGAAGGAGCCAACCAGCTGGACAGCGAACCGCTCGACCAGAATACTCTTCTGAGCGAATATGACTTTATAATCGTGGGAGCGGGTACGGCCGGCTGCGTGCTCGCCAACCGCCTGACAAAAGTGAGAAAATGGAAGGTGCTGCTGTTGGAAGCCGGCACCAACGAAAACTTCTTAATGGACATTCCGATACTCGCGAACTACTTGCAAGTGACCCCGGCCAATTGGAAGTACAAAACGAAGCCGTCCGACAAATATTGCGCCGGCTTTGAAAACAAGCAGTGCAACTGGCCGCGAGGCAAAGTCATCGGTGGTTCTAGCGTCCTAAACTACATGATCTACACGAGAGGAGCGGCAAACGATTACGACAACTGGGAGGCCATGGGAAACAAAGGGTGGGGATGGGATGAAGTTCTCCCGTACTTTAAAAAAATAGAGAAGTTCAATATACCGGCATTCGATAACAAAGAATATCACGGGCAGGACGGGTTTTTGAACGTCGAATATGCGCCTTACCGGACGACCAAAGCAAAATCTTGGATCAAAGGGGCACAGGAAATGGGCTTCAAATACAACGATTACAATGGGAAAAATCCAGCGGGTATATCGTTCCTGCAGCTGTCAATGAAAAACGGCACCAGACACAGTTCCAGTCGAGCGTACTTACATCCTATAGCGAAAAGAAATAATTTGCACGTCAGCAAACTGAGTTACGTCACCAAACTTTTATTTGATGAAACTAATTCTAAGGTCATCGGCGTCGAAATAGAAAAACGTGGAATGAAGTACAAAATTTTAGCCAAAAAAGAGGTCATTTTGTCGGCAGGAGCTATCAACTCCCCGCAATTGTTAATGCTATCCGGAATAGGCCCAAAAGAACATCTAAAATCATTGAACATTCCAGTCGTGAAAGATTTAAAAGTGGGGTACAATCTTATGGATCATATTGCAGCCGGTGGTGTTCAGTTCCTTGTCCAACAGCAAAATGTGAAACTTACGTTTGGCTATATGATGAGTCACTTAGATTTAGTATTCAAGTGGATGCAAACGCACAAAGGACCATTATCGATTCCCGGTGGCTGCGAAGCTCTCATTTTCATGAATTTAGCTGACAAGTTTAATGTGACCGCTTGGCCGGACATGGAGTTGCTATTTATAACCGGCGGCCTAAACTCGGATCCACTGTTACCGGTAAACTTCGGATTTGATGACAAACTTTATTCATCAACATATGCGCCCTTGGGTGAAAAAGAAGCGTTTATGATTTTCCCCATGTTAATGCGACCGAAATCTAAAGGAAGGATTATGTTACAAAGTAAAGACCCCAAAGCACATCCAGTCTTAATACCAAATTATTTCGAGGACCCCGAAGATTTGCAAAAGATCGTGGAAGGCATCAAAGTAGCAATCGAAATCTCTAGGCAACCGGGTATGAAAAAAATTGGTGCAAAAATATATGACGTCCCAATAAAAGATTGTCTGAAATATGGTCCTTTCGGAAGCGATGCTTATTTTGCTTGTCAAGCTCAAATGTTTACTTTCACAATTTATCACCAAAGCGGGACATGTAAAATGGGTCCCGAAGAAGATCCCACGGCGGTCGTAGATAGCCGTTTGAGAGTCCACGGTATACCAAACTTACGAGTGATCGATGCGAGTATAATGCCTGAAATCGTGTCAGGTCACACGAATGCTCCAACATTCATGATAGCAGAAAAGGGTGCAGACATGATAAAAAGTGATTGGAAAGAAAGAAAATAACGTTATACAACGGAATAACTTATGTTTAGCGAATCTTTGTGACTTGTATACCTGGTGTGTAGTCGTGAAATGTTGTCAACCCACCTTATATCATAAATCGTTCAATAGCGATTCTATTTTTGTAATTATTATGAGGTTTGGGGTGTTTGATGTGCATTGAAGAGAAACAGAAACTGCACTAAACAGTTGTGTCAAGCAATCTTTTTAAAGTAGTTCCTATTTACACATAGTAAACATAATACGAAGGCAAAGTTTTAGCGTTCACCGTGGCATCTATAGTTATACCTGTATGAATTGGATGATTGCGCAATATTTTACCTGAACGCGCTTTGATTCTCCTTGTAGTTCGAGACCTCGTGGCGGAGGTTCCGGCAGATGGATCGAACATGCCAAGCATAATTATTATGTAACGGATCGTTTACTAATTACATTGTCGAGATTTTCAACTAATTCTAAATTTCGAAATAGCTAACCAAGTCTACCCCATGTTGTGAATTTCAGACGTGTGGACCTCCACATTGAGATTAACTTGGCCGATTCTCAGATTAGACATTATGTACCTAAAGCGTGACTGTGATTTAAGTCAACAGCTTGCGATATGCTTATACCATTTTGCATAGACTGTCGAGTGTAGATATATTATATTATGACATTGAGACCATAATATTATGACTTTAGAAGGCGAAGTAAAAATAAGTTTACTAAAAGACTTTGAAAATTGTTAATTTCATGATTTTCGTTTGATGACTGCGGCCATGCATCTATGCAAAAGATTTTTTTTAATCGCTTATTTATCAAATATATGATGCGTATCACAAACCGTTACTTTCTGATGATATTTAATAGTAATTTTATGTTACATCTAATATTAATTTAGTACATAATATTTATTGTAAAAATATAAAGAAGGGTATTATAATTTTAAAATATAGGCTAAAGTGTATAATAATTTAAAATACAGTTGTAAAAACTTTGTCTCTTTGTTTAATTTTTTCCTACATTAAAAACAAAACATTTTTAATACAAAATAAATATACCGACAAAATAATAATATGTATTAAAATACCGGCAGTGGTAAAACATCTTTATTGCAATTAATTATTATTTAATTTATTATATTATTAAGTTTTACTATAGACTAGCATGAATCAGGGCATGACTCATGAGTACCGAAAACTATTCCACCTCAATTTTTTATGCGATCCTCTTCAGGAGTTCTCCTGATGATATAAATGCATGTTGCCATGGTGCAACCCGGTGCCATATTGTTTAAACAAACATTGTTTAAACAACTGAAAGGAATTGTTATTTTTCAACCGGACAAAATTGTTTTATATTCTTTATTGAAATACCAATAAAAAAGGTCGTATGGCTTTTCACGATAAAGTTAATATTTTTAAAGATGTGAATGTTTAAAGATTCGAAAAATCTCAAATTTGGGTACTTCTGACCCACGAAAAATATATTTAAAAAAATAATAATGTTTAAGTAATATATATTTTTAAATTCTCTATACAATAGTTAATAATATTGTTAATAGAGATTCAAAAAAATTTCATTGTTTATATCTTTTTTTATCTTAGCAAAAGTAGACAAAAAAATGTGTTTTTTGTATGGGAGCCCTCTGTCTGTCTGTCTGTCTGTCCGTCCGTCCGTCCGTCCGTCCGTCCGTCCGTCCGTCCGTCCGTATAAAAATAAACCTTATTGCTGCTGCGGAACCCTTCATGGGCGAGTCCAACTCGCACTTGGCCGCTTTTATTTTATTTGTAACGTTAATAATATTTTTTAATCAAGCCACAAAAACAAAATCAAAATCTAGGCTGTTAACTGTTTAATACGAAAATGTTTCCGTTAGATTTTAGTATGTTAATTACTAATCTTTTATTTGCAAATCATTATCCAATGACCTGAAGATGTTTAGCTGCATAAATAGAATTAAATTATAAGAATAAACAATTAATTAATTTTGGCAAGCACTGACAATAATTAATTAAGATAATTAGATGTTTTATAATATTATTATTATATTGTAATTAACTATTAATAAAATATAAAATGCGATATGTGAGTATTCTGCATAGCACTGCTGTCTACGCCGTAGACGCTTCGTAGACTTATTTATTTATTTATTTATTTAAGGTTGCCAGCAGAATATGCATTTTAAAATTACAGTTAATGGTATACAGGAATTTTCAATTCTGATGCACACACCTTTATAGGCAACACAGCACTCGTTAGTATAGTAGTGTTAACAACAACATGCAAAATTACATTAAATAGTGTTTAAATAACAATTATAAATTATGATAAAATACGAGCATAAATTAAGAAGAAATAAAAATAAAATAAAAATAACAAATTGAATTCTGATCAAATAACATAGTTAACTCGCCAATTCAGGTAATTTACATAATAGTATACAAATTATTTAATTAAATTACAATCACATCATAAATTATTATATTATATTAAATTATTGTATTGTAATATTATAAATTAAAATTGATCGTAAAATAATTTTATTTTATACCAACGGGATAATATTGAATTATTAGTGGCTTAATTCAAAACACTCTAGGACTTTCTTCATGAAGACTTTAAAATTATCATGAAAAATGTCGATACTATTGTTCTTTGCACATGTGTAGCTATATAAATCACACATACGCTGTGGAGGGGCATGCTTCCCCACGTTTGTTCTCCAAGGAGGCCCACGCAAGATTTTACTTATAGGGTGCCGTGGTCGATTATAAGGGGCTGACAATGAAAAAAGTTCCAGAAGGTCACAGCAAGACACTTTACCATTCATTATTTTGTGAAGCATGGCAAGATCGTGTATTTTCCTCCGAACACTCAGTGGTACAATCTTGTAGAATTTTAGGCGCTGCTCGTATGGGCTCCTATGGGAAATGCCTCTGTCTGAAAAGGCCAAATGTCTGGTGAAGTGTCTTTGAACTTTTTCAATTCTCTGAGATGATTGAGCATAAGAGGGACTCCACACCGAGCTTGCGTATTCGACGTGACTGCGAACTAAAGAGTTAAAAAGCAGTATTTTTGTAGCTGGTTTGAAACCTATTGTATTTCGCTTGATGAAACCTAGCATACTAAGGGATTTATTAACGACCGAGTTGATGTGGCTATTGAATTTAAGCTTGCCATCCAACACAACGCCTAGATCGCGAACCTCATTTACCTCGTCTAATTTAGACTTGCTACAGTCTCCGTCTACGAAATATTTTGAAATCCTAGTTGCAAGTTGCAACAATTTCATAGGCGTTGTATATTTTTAAGAGAGTCAATAACCATCCTTTTTTCCAACTAGTTTTGTTTGTACTTTACAGAGTAAGTAATTAATAAGAAAAAAACAACGCCTACATTATTTTACATAGCAACATATTGGTCAAACGTAAATAGATTTTATTTTGCATGAATTAGTAAACACTCGAAAACGAAGCACATGAGTTTATCAACTATAAAGTATTATTTTCATAAAACTAAATTTTAGGCTGAAATATAAATAATCGGCCAAATGCGAGTCGGACTCGCGCACGCAGGGTACCACTATAGAGATTATTATTATTTTTAACAAAAAAATTAAAACCGACTTCCAAGGTAAAAACAATAATAATAACCTTATAATAAGAACTAATAAAATAAATAAATTAAAAATCAAAAAACCCGACTGCAAAAAATGTTAACTAAAAAGAACGAAACAAGACCTAATTCTGCCGGAGGCATCGAATCCAATATCCATGTTTTAATTGATACGACTCTTGCTTACGAGTTTCATGCCAGGATAAATAGAAGGTTACATAGAAAAATGTAGAAGAAGAAAGTGGATTATAAAATGCAGTCGGAGGCATGTCGCACCAAGTTTAACATTAATTAATCATAAATCATAAAATATTATGCCTCCGACTGCATTTTATAATCCACTTTCTTCTTCTACATTTTTCTATGTAACCTTCTATTTATCCTGGCATGAAACTCGTAAGCAAGAGTCGTATCAATTAAAACATGGATATTGGATTCGATGCCTCCGGCAGAATTAGGTCTTGTTTCGTTCTTTTTAGTTAACATTTTTTGCAGTCGGGTTTTTTGATTTTTAATTTATTTATTTTATTTGCGACTTTTTAGTTGTAGTCATCTAACCATTTCGACAATCAATCTAATACAAAATTGACTAACTACCGTGCTGATATTTCCGTGTCTATACCTAACTACAATAATTGGTTTGGTACTGTTTCAATGTATGTTTCTAGTTTTAAGTAGGTACCTAATCATTGTTTTTTTAATACTTTGTCATTGAATTTTCGTCGTTTCAGTAATGTCAGTTAATTTTTAATTAATATTGTATTTATCCATGCAGGCGGTTTTTTGTTTTTTTTTATATTATTATTAAGTACTAGCGGTCGCCTGCGGCTTCGCCCGCGTGGATGTCGGTGACCGCTGCAAAAAGTATGTCCCAGGAAAGACTCTGTCAGCAAAATGATTCCCAGGTCATTTCGCAGACTCCGACACTAACATCGAAGACGCAGTTATTATACGCAGGCTGCACCAGCCATAGTAGACTGAAGATTGTCTTCCTCTCGCACGCGCACCCCCGCCTTGGTGACGCCCACTATCGTAATATTTTAATTTCGCCATAATTTCAAAACCAAACGTCCAATTTTAATCATTCAAAGACCAAATATTATTTACATAAACTGTACTTAGTGATGGAATAATTTATTTTGATGAGGATTAAAAGAATGAGTAAATTAAATGAGTTTACATGTAGTCCAAAAAAAATTCAAGATTTTTAAATAAAAAAATGGTTATTGTGCCTCACTCGACATAGATAGGTATAGTGTGTCGCGGACTTTTTTGTAGATATTTATAAGTTCTACAATCACTTAGAACATTTTATGGTTCTATCTTTTATAGTTTAGGCAGCGTACGTAAAATAAGTATATTTTCTTGTTGTTATTTACACCTTACGTCCGAAGAACCCAAATATCTTACGGAACCCTATTTTTTTCCAAAATTAAATCCAGCCTATGTTCAGCAAAAATAATGTAGAATTCCAATGGTAAAAGAATTTTTCAAATCGGTCCAGTAGTTTCCGAGCCAAACAAACAAAAATCAAATCGTTCCTCTTTATACTATTAGTGTAGATTTATCGTTCGATTTAATATTAAAACTGCAAGTTATATACATATTTAGAATCAGTGTTTAAAATCCTTTATTTTGATACCCCACTCGATATGCTTGGTGAATTTTTATTTTTGTTTACCTCACAATATGGCGTCAAACATCCGCCATTTTGGTTTTTTCTTAATGTCACATATCTAAGAACACTTGGGCCATTAAGACAAATCTAACGATACCTCAAATATGAAAATCCGCTTAGCGGTTCTGAAGATACGAGGTAATAAAGAATATTACAAACATACAAGATACGCGCCAAACACATAACCCTCCTGGCAGTCGGGTAAAAATCCGCTTAGCGGTTCTGAAGATACGAGGTAATAAAGAATATTACAAACATACAAGATACGCGCCAAACACATAACCCTCCTGGCAGTCGGGTAAAAAGTATTAAATAATTTTTCCTATCTAATAGTGCCTTTTCTGAGTTCGGCTAAACCTCAACTATTTCTGTACTCAATCTTCATCATTTTGAAGTCGGTACCAAATAGGTATAGCTGAATCTTCAGTCTGCCAGAATATTTGAAACTTTTGGAACTGGCACCGACTTCAAAATTATGAAGATTGAGTACCTACAGAAATAGTTGAGGTTTGGGTGGGGGGAAAAATTTTTATACACCAGATGTTAAGTTGGAAGAAGACAAATATGTCTACGAAAACCGCATTCAAATCGGATCAGTAGTTTTCGTGTGATAACAAACATACAGACAGACAGACAGACAAAAACTAACCACATTTTTGGCTTCTATAGCGATCTAGTAACACCCACTTATTATTTTTTGAATATCTTTAATGTACAGAATTCACATTTCTACAGTTTTATACGTATAGAAGTATTTTTTTACTCATAAATGCGATTGTGTTTCTTATTCCTATTACGAATGTAGATTGTTTTCCTATGTAAGTACTAAGTATTTTCATACTAAGGGTTCAATTTAAATACTAGTGTAGTACTAGTATCGAATCAACTTACATCTTATCTTTCGAATCTCAGAAGTAATGTCAAATGATTTTAAACTTTATCTTCATTAATGTAATACATAGTATCGCTTGAGAAGTCTACGGCCCCGATAAAAATTGTATAAACTTACATAGGAATTCGATCTGTATTTGTATGGTATTAAGGTGCAAAATCTGAATTTGTTATGTTCAATTTTGGTGACATTGGTGACCCTGACGTGGTAATGATGATGATGATGATGAATGTGATTTGCATAGTAGCATATGCTTTCAGTTCTTTAAACATCGCCTAAGCCCCCAAACTTGTATCTATAAGGAATCCGGAGTTCTCTTAGTATCTTCGGAACCATAGTATACCTTGGTGCAAAATCTTGCGTTTTGGTAGCATATGTTTAGGATGCTTCTCATAAAACCAAAATCACCATATGTTTCCATATAAATTTTGAGGAGTTCCCTCGATTACTCATGGATCCCATCATCAGATCACCACTTTTGTGAACATGGTACCAAATTAGAGTGAAACCTAATATAACAAACTAAAAATTTTGAAAATCGGTTCACAAACGGCGGAGTAATCGTTGAGCATACACAAATAAAAATAAAAAAATATCCACAGCCGAACATATTATAACCTCCTCCTTTTTGAAAGTCGGTTAAAAAATTAGGGCAAAATTTGTATTTTTTGTATGGGAGCCCCTCTTATTTTTTTATTTTATATTAATACGAGAATTTATATATAGGATTATTATTAAATATTAAAGTAAACATAAAACTAAGGATTGTGTGAAAAATTCAAGTACTTACCTGCAGTTGCTATTATTGAAATAGAACAAAAAAAGGCCAAAAAATCACGTTTGTTGTATGGGTCGTCGCCTAAAAAGGATATCAGTAATTGCCGTGTTAAATATTTGCCCTTCATATTTGGTTTAAAAAGTGTTAAGTGTTTGCTATAAAAAATTGTCAGGGGCTTTAAGGACTTATAGCACAATATAACTTACCTACGGGCTACGACCTACGATAATATAATATTTGTTTTATGTTGGTATTGTGTAAAATTTTTAGTCAATGCCTAATTAAACAAGTTTTTAGGGTTCAAACGGTAAAAATTAAGGGTAAAAACGGGACCCTATTACTAAGACTTCGTTGTCTGTCCGTCTGTCTGTCTCCAGGCTGTAACTCAAGAACGGTAAAAGCTGGAGAGTTGAAACAGATTTTCACAGATTGTGTATATCCGTTGCCGCTATAACAACAAATACTGAAAACAAAATAAAATTAATATTTAAGGGAGCCCTCCCATACAACAAAAGGTGACTATTTGTCCTTTTTTGCTCGATATCAATAATAACAACAGGCAGGCATTCAGTAACCCAAAAATAAAGTTTCATATTTCTAACTTCAGAAATGACGGACTTTCATACAAACTTTCAACCCCTATTTCACCCCCTTCAGGTTAAAATTTCCAAAATTCCTTCCTTAGTGGGTGTCTACTAATTAAAACAACCCTGCTCACCAAATTTCGTGGCTGTAACTTTAACAGTTTTTGCTCTGCGATGATGAATCAGTCAGTCAGGACTTGTAATTTTATATCTATTAGATATAGATGTAATAAAATTAAAATATGTAAAATAAAAATTTAAGTGGGGCTCCCATACAAAAACACAACTTTTGGCCTATTTTTTCAGGTATCCAAAACTTTCGCTTTTTTCTATGACAATGTTGGCGCTGCGTTTGTTGACGCATTCAATTATTGAATGCGCCAATATGAAAGTTGAATGTCAAAAGATGATGAAAATTGAAGATGAAGGTGCACAATGTGGACATAGCTATCTCAAAAGATAATAAAAAATGGAAGATGAAAGTGCACAATGTGGACATAGCAGTCCCAGAAACAAGAGTTGAAAAAAAAATATGATAGAGTCAATATTTTTTCGCAAAATACTGGTAGTAGTCCTAATGTCATTGACACTAAGGTCGAATTTCGACCATTGGGCGATCTCTAGTAATATGAAATATTTAGACAATAACCATTTCAAGACACACACAAATGGTTTAAGGCTCACATTCGTTACTCTAGTTTTAAGTTAACCCTGGTTTAAACACTGCGTACGAAATATGTAAAATATGGTAACGTAATATTTTATATTTATCCCAGAGTTAAAAGTTTTAAACTAAACTTTGGTTAGTAAGTTTTGTTGAGCCTCAAAAATATTAAACGTACTAAATAGTAAATTTTTATGTTATCCTTCAAAAAAAATGTTAGCAATTACTAGAAGCATCAATACATTCAACCATTTTAGGCTTCGTATATTCTAATTTTAGGCCTCTGAAATATTGGTCATTCTCATTGCCCATGATTGGTTGATAATGATAGATGCCCAAAGCTTAAAAATTTGTCGAATAACCTCAGGTATTCCATCTGTCTGTCTGTCCGTCTGTCTGTCTCCAGGCTGTATCTTAAGAACCGCTATAGCTAGATTTCTGAAATTTTCACAGTTTGTGTTTATCTGTTGCAGCTATATAACAACAAATACTAAAAGTAAAATAAATTAAATATTTAAGGGGGGCTCCCATACAACAAACATGATTTTTTTGCTATTTTTTGCTCTATATCAATAATGGCAACAGGTAGGTACTTGAAATGTTTACTTATTTAATTATTTATTTAATCAAACGTAAAGTGATTTGTTTATTTAAAGTAAATATTAATAATAATCAAATATTATGAAAATCGGGGACATCTACTTTTTTTCCTGTGCACTTTTCGTGGAATGCCCCATATTAATCCAGATTCCAGAGCATTAACTACATCTATTCCGTATGAAGATTTTGCATGAGACAATAATTCATCCCTATTTACAAACTATATTACTACGATATTTGCCTAAGTATTAAAATCAATAAAACAAAACACTTGAGAGGTGTCAAGGGACACCCGAATGGAACGAAGTTATTTCTTATGTTCAAAAAACCTGTATAATACATAATATACTCTCAAAAAATATATAAAAAACGCCATCTATTGACGCCCAGGTATACTAACAAATCATATATCAACGCCCTCTGCCCCTAATATGCAGGTACTAATAAAAAAGTGTCGAGGTCAAATATTGTTCTGTCTAGCCTCCTTTCGCAACGCCGACCGCGCCATAAGGAACTTCGTTCCAATATTTTTACTTTCGTATATAGGTACGCGGTCTAAAACCCAATCGGTGAGGTAGATGTAGAGTTACGAGTACGACGCCTTTTTTTTTAGTCGCATACCATAGCTAAAGCAAAAAGCAATCGCTGTTTTTTGAAATCAATCATTTTAAAGCGGATTTTTTGTTACAACAAAGTGGCTGACTTCAGCCAGGTCAAAGAACAACCAGACTGACACGTGTATGATGATTTTTCATTTTGTTTGATGTATGGGTAATTGGGTACAGGTTATTGTACATTAGAATGTACAAAAAAAGGCCAAGTGCGAGCTGGACTCGCGCACGAAACGTTCCGTACTATTATAGTACAAAAAAAATTAGGCAAAAATAATTGTGTGTTATTGTATGGACTTTTTTAGTTAATTTTAATTTTATTTAAATCATTATAAATTATAATAATAAGGGCCTGTTTCACCACTTCTTGATAGGTGACGAATAGGCTATCCACCACTTAAGGTGACGCCACGTTAAGGTAAAAAACCGTGTTGGATGTGTTTTAGATTGCTTGTTTTCTATGCGAGGCTGGCCCGACCTCTCATTTTCGCGTAATTTAAAAACCATAAATACATTTCATATAAGCTATGGGCAAATTAAAGTGTATGCTAGAACCAATTTATGTACAAATAGAAGCTTATATCACTCTCCTCTGTTGGCAAAATAGGAATCCCTTTTTTTTACAGAGGTCTTTTTGATTGATTATTCTGTGTTATAAAAGTTGACCAATCGTGTTATGCTATGGGTAATTCAAAGACAAAGACATGATGAATACTGACAGTAAACTTCAATTTCTTAGCTTTATTCATTGCTGAGAAAAATCGACATCGACCTCACTAAAGCCAAATTATCAAGGCGTCGCGTCGCCTTAACTTGACAGATCAAGTATAGAGAATCTGTCAAAAAAGTTGTGAATAGCCTATTCGGCACTTTATCAGAAAGTGGTGAAACACGCCCTAAATATTAGTAATTATTATTAAAGTATAAGTACTACTGGGTATTTTGTAAACATTTTAAGCGCCTACCTTTTGTGACCAACTGATCATTGATATCGAGCAAAAAAATAGCAAAAAAATCATGTTTGTTTTATGAGAGCCCCACTTTAAATATTTAATTTATTTTGTTTTTAGGGTTCCGGAGTCCGGACCCAAAGGGTAAAAACGGGACCCTATGGCTAAGATTTCGATGTCTGTCCGTCTGTCCGTCTGTCTGTCTCAAGAACTGCTATATGTGTTTATCTGTTGCCGCTACAACAACATATTATATTATATACTAAAACAAAATAAATTATTTGCTATTTTTGCTCGATATATCAATAACAGCACTTGAAATATTTACGAAATACTCAGTTTTATTTGTAATTTACTTATTTGTAATAAAATTTATATAAATGAAATAATTAAGGAATACTATGGTATTCCTTAATTATTTCATTTATATAAATTTTATAATATAATAAACACAATTTTCAGCCTATGTTTGCTCTATTGTGGTACGGAACCCTTCGTTCGCGAGTCAAACTCGCAATTGGACGATTTTTAGTATTTCTTGTTATAACGGAAACAGAAATACACAATCTGTGAAAATTTCAGAAGACTAGCTATAGCGTTTTTAAGATACAGCTTGGAGACAGACGGACAAACGGACAGAAGTCTCAGTAATAGGGTCCCGTTTTACCCTTTGGGTAAGGAACCCTTAAAACAACCAACATTAGGCATACTCATACACGATACGGAGCGCTATCTGCAGGTACGTCTAAACTGGAAATTCTCAGCCTCAGGAATAGACCTGCACAGTTTTCTACCCTTCAGGGGTGAACATGGATTTCTATATATCTAAAAGAATCGTAACGTTAAAATATTTTCCTGCTTACCCTAAGGGGCAAAAATCTACATAGGTTAAACTTCTCAAGTAATCTGTAGCGTATATTATGGCTTATGAAAAGGAGTTTCAATATGGACAAAATTAAAATCGGACTATGCCTTCGCATTCATAACATGGAAAGAACACAATTTTTCCTGTTTGTGTCATAAACTTTTATCAGGTTGAGAAGCAACGGTAACAACTAACAACAGTTAGAATATTATGCAAACTAAGCTTACTATCATCATATTTATGGAATTTAAACCGTAGCCGAAATAGAGAAAAAATAAACTGTATTTTGTGGTTTCACTTTAGGCTTAATATTAAACTTATATTTTGTCTACAGATCTGAAAATATTAGTGTTTCAAGTATAAATAAAAGCGGCCAAGTGCGAGTGTGACTCGCCCATGGAGGGTTCCGCAGCAGCAATAAGGTTCATTTTTATGAAATTATAATATTTTTGATTTATTTTTATATTTCAGTCGATTTAATGAAATTTAGATTAAGGTTTACTATTTATGACGTATAAAAAAACTACTGGCTAGATCTCGTTCAAACCAATTTTCGTTGGTAGTTTTTATAGTAATCTACATCATATATTTTTTTTTGAATTATCATGCCTCTACTTTAGAAATTAGAGGGGGGGGGACACACATTTTTCCACTTTGGAAGAGTCTCTCTCGCAAACTATTCAGGTTAGAAAAAAATGATATGAGAAACCTCAATATGATTTTTGGAGACCTATCCATACATACCCCACACGCATAGGTTAGATGAAAAAAAAAATTTTTTGTTTCAGTTGTACCTATGGGGACCCCTAAAATTTTTAATATTTTTTCCATTTTTGCATCAAAATCTTAATGCGGTTCACAGACTACATCTACTTACCAAGTTTCAATAGTATAGCTCTAATAGTTTCGGAGAAAAGTGGCTATGACATACGGACGGACGGACGGACAGACAGACAGACATGACGAATCTATAAGGGTTCCTTTTTTGCCATTTTGGCTACGGAACCCTAAAAACTACTGGCTAGATCTCGTTTAAACCAATTTTCGTTGGTAGTTTTTATAGTAATCTATATCATATATTTTTTTTAGAATTATAATGCCTCTACTTTAGAAATTAGAGGGGGGGGACACACATTTTTCCACTTTGGAAGAGTCTCTCTCGCAAACAATTCAGGTTAGAAAAAAATGATATGAGAAACCTCAATATGATTTTTGGAGACCTATCCATAGATACCCCACACGCATAGGTTAGATGAAAAAAATTTTTTTTTGTTTTAGTTGTACCTATGGGGACCCCTACGGACGGACGGACGGACAGACAGACAGACAGACAGACATGACGAATCTATAAGGGTTCCTTTTTTGCCATTTTGGCTACGGAACCCTAAAAAGCGCACGAAGGGTTCCGTACCGTTAGGGTCAATTCAGACCGCAACGCGACGAGACGAGGCGCGGCGCGACGCGACCGTATGGATTTGACAGATGTCGTCAGCGTGAGACGTCTTGCGAATCTGTCAAATCCATACTAATTTAGAAATGCATCTACGCGTCGCGTTGCGGTCTGAATTGACCCTTAAGGCCGTCACAGACCTAGCTATAATATATATTAATATATTTATAGCTAGGCATATTAATATACAGCATGACTGGTGAGTCAATACCGATATTTAAGGAGAGTATTCAGTACTCGATTCTCATTATAAATATGTAAATATTTTCTATACAATTTTCGCGTGACCACACACTTAGCTATAATATATATTTCTGGTCTCAGTGTGTTTAGTACGGTATATTAAATATATATTATAGCTAAGTCTGTGACGGCCTTTATGGTACGAAGCCCTTCATGCGCGAATTAGGCAAAAAATTGTGTTTTTTTGTATTAGAGTCCACAATCCACATTAATTTTAATTTTATTATTAACTATTAAAGTACACCTGTAATTGAGGATTTTGTGAAAAAGTGTCCACATGTTGCCATTATTAAAATGAAGCAAAAATTTCCCAGTGACTTATTTTTTTGCCCGTGCCAAAATTTTCCGAAAACCCAGCAGTAATTATTACATTATAAGAAGTCCGCACTCCGCAGTAGCTTTTAAGGGCCGGTTCTTCCAAATTCACGTTTCTAGAATGAGTTTTTTTGATAGAAAGCGTCATTCAAAAAAACTGAAAAATATATCCATGTATAGATGCATCTTTTAACTAGTGCTTTCATTGGATAGAAACACAATACAGATAATTTGGCTCGATAAAAAAAATTCCGAAACAACATCGATTTTAAAAGCATTTTGAGTTTTATAGGACTTACAGAGACTCAATCAAAAAATAATTTGGACAGTTCGATAGCTATTAAAATTTAAGAGGGAAATCATTGGATAGATGTTTAGTTATAATATTTATATCTAAGTAAAACGGGTTTTTCTCCTATTTCGCCCTATCATGGACGCGGCGAGCGTCGTAACCGCCACCGTACAAGGCGCGCTGATATGAATGTTATTTTAATAATAATATAAAAAACCCATACAAATAAAGTAACTAAATATACCGATCTCACAATAGAAATAAAATCACAGTGGAAAGTAAACTCAGTCAAAACCGTACCTATAATTATTTCAACCACTGGCATCATACCGAAAACATTACATATGTCCCTCAAAACACTTGACATTCATCCACTCACGTACATCACTTTACAAAAAGCAGTCATTCTCAATACATGCCGCATCGTCCGTAAATTCCTATCAATCAATGATTAAACCGTCCCATCACCTGAAGTTGCTTGGCCACAAGCCCGCAACTTTAGTACCTACACCCCGCAAGGGAGAAAAGAAAATTTAAGAGACCATAATAATAATAATAATTTATTCATGCGTTAAGACAATACACGTTAAAAACTAACAATTTTACAAAATTTTGACACGCGCCCTTATAATGATATTTAGGTCGATATTCGCACTGACAGAAATCGACCTGCTAATTTACGAATAACGGGCCCTTAAGTCGTGCTCAAGTGTGTTTCAAAGCGAAAACCTTTTTTGACGGGCTCTCGCAGAAGTGAACTGAAAGGCGTAAAGTTAACACATGTACATACTCTCCACGAACCCTCACGTGCAATAATGTCAACTACCTCAAAATTAGTTACAATTTATTTATTACTGGTGACTACGGTATGTGAACAAACGGACGATAATACAATTTCATATGGATCGTACGAGCGAAACCACAGAAAAGGCAAAATGATGATCAATGATCTATTAAAATCAGTGCTCGGTGGAAATTTTGATGATATATTCAGCGCCCTAAGAGACACTTATACTTTGCCGGACGGTATGTATTATTTTATCCCTATCTTACTGGCACTTCTCTGCTTAAACCTAACATTAGGTTAGCTACAAATCGCAATATCAATGAATGATGAATTAAATAAGTTTGTGGGTATAATATTTTGTAGTAGCGCAGTCTATACTCAGTAAATAACAATAATTCGTTTAGACTTCAGGGCTATAACATTTTATAATTTTAACTACTTTACCTTAACCATATCTCTCTATTTGGCGGCATTATAAGTTTATGACTTCTAGCTACCGGTGAACTTCGTAGTACTTTCCCTAACATATTTTCACACTGCACCGTACACCTTCCCTGGAGTTTCACGATTATATTTTTAAGATTAATAATAATAATAATAATAATCATTTATTTCAAGTATCCAAGACTCATATAAATAGGTACAGATCAAATTACATTAATAAAAGTCACATTTAAAGAAAAACACACATTGCTTACATAATATAACAATTATTATTTTGGCCTGTATTCTGCATGTATACGACAGCAGTGACTCATATATACAGGTTATCAGGGCGTTCACAGAGCGCGGCCAGCATGCCGTTGGAGCTCCCCCGCATGCGCTGCACCAGCGACGATGTTCGCCTGCGCATTGTGGCAAAGAAACAGTCCACTCGTGCGCACGCGAACATCGCCGAAGCGCTGCATCAGCGGGGGAGCCCCACCAGCATCCTGAACGCGTTATTATATTGGACGCGAAGGGCACTGTAGGCCCTTTGCGTATATGCTGCCCAGAGGCTGCAAGTGTAGAAGGATGTACCATCGAGGAAATTGATTCCTATGCAGTTGGCAGACCAACGTCGTTTGGTTGTTGACGTAACACGACCAAACTACGTAGGTCCCCCATCTGCATAGGAATCAACTTCTCTGATAGTAGAAAAAGCTCTAAACAACGTCATTTTTACTTCTAACGAGCATCTCGCAAACCTCCTAACAACCATATTCGCCCTAACCGAGAGTGCCCTTCGCTCCCTTTCGATATCAGTATCGTCTTTCAAAGTGGATTAAAATTAGCCAACTCGGTTTAGCCGTTCTCGAGTTTAGGCGAGACCAACAAAATTGAAATTTCATTTTAATTTAAATATAGTTGTCACAAAAAATTTACAAATTTTTGAATAAGTACAATATTTTCTAAATTACTATGTAGATTGTAGACCCTACATAATATACCGTATTGTAATATTTTCACGTTCTGTCTTATACCGTTGGTATCACTTTAAGTGACGGTTAGAGCTAAAAAGTAATATGTTATTTTAATTACCTTTTTGTGAACCAAATATGAAACATAACAAGCAGTGAACGGTAGGTAGCTTTAAAAAGTATTTACGACCTAACTGTAGATAATATGTAAATGAAAAAAATATTCTTAGCCATTTCTCATTTGAAAATACCTGTTGACTTCCTATATTTAGCCGGACGTAAATTAAAAGTCATATTATTTCCTTAAGTAGCTCGCGTCTCGTCAGTGGAAATAGTTAAACTTTAAGTTCACCTCATAGTCACGGCACATCTAAACAGCTGGACCGATTTTAATAACTTTTGGCTTAAACTTAGCGTAGACCGCGGGGAAGGAGTAAGGACATCGAGGGAAAATGCACTGTTCCCAAAACTGCAAAATAAAATGCTACAGATTTAATACTTAGACATAGGTTACACCGTACACGGTCAGTCTGGCATCAGCTCAGTCCATCAGTCTGATCCAGACTGACGGGAGAATGGTCGTGTAGCCGTTTGATTGACGGACTGGTCATTTTTTTATTATGCATTGCCTTCTTTCTTTCCGGTTATCATTCTGGCGTTTGCGTCAGTCTTAGACTTGATGGACTGAACTGATGCCATGCCAGGGCTAACCGTGTAACCGTACTCTTACAAAGTCGCTGACAACGAGTAGTTATTAATTGACTTTTCGATATTTTCAGGCCTTGAAGAACCGTTTCGAGAGTACGATTTCATAATAGTCGGCGCCGGATCCGCGGGATCCGCCATAGCGGCGAAGCTGACCGAGAATCCGAACATAACAGTGCTCCTCCTGGAGGCCGGCAAATCCGAAATGCTGCTGACGGATGCACCGCTCGTTGCCCCAATTTTCCAGTCCACCGACTACTCTTGGCCGTATTACATGGAACCACAGGAAGGAGTGTGCTTAGGTAGGTTAATAAGACATTCTCAATTTGAATGGGGTTTCCCAGTCCATTGCTAAAATAATAACAGCGTAGATTGGGATCTTATCAGTACAACCAATTCCGTCTTTACGTTGGGTCATAACTCATGGTGAATAACCATGATTGCACAGCTTGTATAAACTATAAAGCTGGTGTACTGTGTACGAATGATGTTATGCCCTTGCTACAATTTCACAATCACCTATATTTTTTGTCAATAGGCGAACGTAGAGTGGATTATATGAAAGTAATCTAACGTTAATTGGTTTTCGCCTTAGGCATGGACAACCAACGCTGCTACTGGCCTCGCGGTAAAGCGGTCGGGGGCACGAGCGTGATCAACTACATGATATACACGAGAGGAAGGAAGCAGGATTGGGATCGTATGGAAGCCGCTGGAAATTACGGATGGTAAAGTTTTTTATTAAGTAGACCAGAAAATCAGCACACTAATCGCCGATGATTATGACGTGATGCTATGATTGTCGATTGACAATACGAAAGGCATTTGGGCATTGCTGATATTTTAGAAGAACCGAAAACGCATTACATTAGAAACACACTATCGAAATTTAACATTAAAACCATAGACATTACTTGTGACAAATACAATAATTGAAGTCTGTAGAACAATAAATAAGTATAATAATTACAGTTAATTACCCTAGACTACGGAAATTACGATCGCGTCTGAATCCTTACTCCTTATAAGTGTGTAATTGTAACAATCATGTAATTATACATAGATACCTATATGTTTCCAGGTCTTACACGGACATCATTAAGTACTACATAGGCATGGAGCGAGCTGATCTGGGAGGGTACGAGAGACAACCCCACAGAGGACGCGATGGAGAAATACCCATTAGCTTTGTGCCGTACCGGTAAGTTTTAATGTTATAACAGCTAGAATCATTATATTTTTAGCACTTACATTAATGAACATAGAGATCACTTTGTTGCAACTACATAAAAAGGCTTTTTAAGCCTCCAAAGACGAAACTACCAAATCCTATTTCAATTTAATAATAACATGTAACTGTTTATTTTTTCAGGACAAAATTAATAAATGCTTTTTTGAAAGCCGGAGAAATGCTCGGGAGTCCCACCGTCGACTACAACGCACCTGAGAGACTCGGCTTCGGGACAGTTCAGTGCACGATGCAAAACGGACATCGATTCAGTGCTGCTAAAGTGTACCTACATCCAAATAAAAACAGAAAAAACTTACACATACTCGAACAAACCAGAGTTTTGCAAATACTAATTGATCCTAATACAAAAATTGCCTACGGCGTTAAATATCAGTATAGACGTCAAGCTCGAACGGCCACTGCTCGTAAAGAAGTAATTTTATCGGCGGGGCCCATTGCGTCCCCCCAACTGCTCATGTTATCCGGAGTAGGCCCGGCAGAACATCTGAACTCGTTGAATATACCCGTGATTCAAGATCTACAAGTCGGGCGCACCCTGTACGACCATATATGCTTTCCCGGTCTCATATTCACTCTCAATGAAACAAATTTGAGCATCGTGGAAAATAGAGCATTAAACGTAAAATCATTCTCTGATTGGTTTATTTATGGAGATAGCGAATTGGGTACTACGGGCGTCGAAGGCATCGGTTATATTAAGACGAGCGTCTCCGAGGATCCCGACCCGGGAGTACCAGACATCGAACTGATAGCTTTAGGTGGTTCGCTGGCGTCGGACGGAGGGCCGGGAGCGAGCAAGGCTATAAGGCGAGGCATGAGATTGAACGATCGAGTTACGAATGAGGCTTTCGGACCAATCGACGGAACCGACACGTGGTCCGCTTTTCCCATGCTTCTGTACCCAAAGTCCTTTGGATATTTGGAACTGAAAGACAAAAATCCTTTCAGTAACCCGCGAATGTACGGCAACTACTTAACCGATCGGAAGGACGTCGACACATTCATTGCTTCGATTCGCTACATTCAGAAGTTAGTAGCTACTCCGCCGTTTCAGCGTTTCGGCGCCAAAGTGTATCCAGCAAAATACAAATTTTGTTCGTCGACGAGATTCGACTCCGACGAGTACTGGGAGTGTGCGCTACGTACGTTGACGGCTACGTTACACCACCAGGTCGGCACCTGCCGCATGGGCCCCGATAGCGATCGGCGAGCAGTCGTCGATCCCGAACTTAGAGTCCGAGGAGTAAGAAATTTGCGTGTAGCGGACTCCAGCGTCATACCGTATCCCCTAGCGGCCCACACTCACGCTCCGGCGACTGTTGTAGGATTAAAAGCTGCAGATTTAATCAAATCTACATGGAGGATTTAAGTGTAGTTATTATTATTATCGAATAAAGACTTTGTGTTGTTAAAAAAACATAGACTTTACAAAGACTATTTTAATCTACATTTATTTTTATCTTAGATTTTTGTAATATAGGTCATAATTTAAATAAATATCGGCTACCACAAAAATGGTTTTATGTTTATTAACAACCTCATAATAATAAGTAACCATATTCAGAACTACATAATTGTGTGGATAGTGGATACAAACTTAACCTTATTCTTGCTGATTATTCCGAAATTACGAACTCTCTATAATGTTGTCTTACGTAAGTTTTGTCCAGCTTTTTATCCACCAGAACGAGTGCGAACCAAGTTTTGAAGGTGACAAAAACATGACGTAAAAGTTAACCCACAATATCCAATTTAAGAAAGCGGCCAAGTGCGAGTTGGACTCGCCCATGAAGTAGCAGCAATAAGTTTTATTTTTATGAAATTAAAAGGTTTTTGACTTATTTTTATATTTTAGTCGATTTAATTAAATTTAGATTAAGGTTTGCCATTTATGACGTATAAAAAAACTACTGGCTAGATCTCGTTCAAACCAATTTTCGTTGGTAGTTTTTAAGTAATCTACATCATATATTTTTTTTAGAATTATCATGCCCCTACTTTAGAAATTAGAGGAGGGGGACACACATTTTACCACTCTCTCGCAAACTATTCAGGTTAGAAAAAAATGATATGAGAAACCTCATTATGATTTTTGGAGACTTATCCATAAATACCCCACACGCATAGGTTAGATGAAAAAAAATTTTTTTTGTTTCAGTTGTACCTATGGGGACCCCTAAAATTTTTAATATTTTTTCTATTTTTGCATCAAAATCTTAATGCGGTTCACAGACTACATCTACTTACCAAGTATCAATAGTATAGCTCTAATAGTTTCGGAGAAAAGTGGCTGTGACATACGGACAGACAGACAGACAGACAGACATGACGAATCTGTAAGGGTTCCTTTTTTGCCATTT
Organism: Plebejus argus; assembly: GCA_905404155.3. Classification (NCBI taxonomy): domain Eukaryota; kingdom Metazoa; phylum Arthropoda; class Insecta; order Lepidoptera; family Lycaenidae; genus Plebejus; species Plebejus argus. Next base: position 6,301,336 of record FR989933.1, read on the forward strand.
TGGCCACGGAACCCTAAAAATGGGTCTACTTTACTTTCCGATCACATTAACAAAATACCCATAATTCCAGGACATTTTACCGTATACAGTATACACTGATGGATAAACGTCCAAAAGAGCTTAGAATACCCGAACGTCTATGATCACCTGAGACAATATGAAAGACGGCTTAAGGCCATCCCCCGGGCAAACGATCTTGACCATACATTTGCCGCGTTGCCGAGATCGCAACAAAATCCAATTTTTTTGCTTATCTTAGTTCAAAATTGACCTAAAAAAATTGAAACGTGGTATACGTAGTTTATGAAATTGTCGATCTATTGACGTGTGATTCAAATAAATTACATAATTTGTAAATACTAGGGAGATACTGAAAGTATGCTTCAATAAATTAGTATTACTTTGGAAGCTGATATCATGAGTACTTACTTATAAATTATAATAAAAAAAATAAGAAAATTTATAACGTGGAAAGGAATGTTAATATACTGAAGATTATTGCTGTAGCCTGTATTAGGGTTCCGTAGTTTTTATTATAATTTTGTAGCTTTCAAGTTATGAGTATAACTCATATAGGCTCTAAAAAAAGCGGCCAAGTGCGAGTTGGACTCGCCCATGGAGGGTTCCGCAGCAGCAATAAGGTTTATTCTTATGAAATTAAAATATTTTTGATTTATTTTTATATTTCAGTCGATTTAATGAAATTTAGATTAAGGTTTACCATTTATGACGTATAAAAAAAACCACTGGCTAGATCTCGTTCAAACCAATTTTCGTTGGTAGTTTTTATAGTAATCTACATCATATATTTTTTTTAGAATTATCATGCCTCTACTTTAGAAATTAGAGGGGGGGGACACACATTTTTCCACTTTGGAAGAGTCTCTCTCGCAAACTATTCAGGTTAGAAAAAAATGATATGAGAAACCTCAATATGATTTTTGGAGACCTATCCATAGATACCCCCACACGCATAGGTTAGATGAAAAAAAAAATTTAGTTTCAGTTGTACTTTACTATTTATGACGTATAAAAAAAACTACTGGCTAGATCTCGTTCAAACCAATTTTCGTTGGTAGTTTTTATAGTAATCTACATCATATATTTTTTTTTAGAATTATCATGCCTCTACTTTAGAAATTAGAGGGGGGGACACACATTTTTTCCACTTTGGAAGAGTCTCTCTCGCAAACTATTCAGGTTAGAAAAAAATGATATGAGAAACCTCAATATGATTTTTGGAGACCTATCTATAGATACCCCACACGCATAGGTTAGATGAAAAAAAAATTTTTTTGTTTCAGTTGTACCTATGGGGACCCCTAAAATTTTTAATATTTTTTCCATTTTTGCATCAAAATCTTAATGCGGTTTACAGACTACATCTGCTTACCAAGTTTCAATAGTATAGCTCTAATAGTTTCGGAGAAAAGTGGCTGTGACATACGGACGGACGGACAGACAGACAGACAGACAGACAGACATGACGAATCTATAAGGGTTCCTTTTTTTGCCATTTTGGCTACGGAACCCTAAAAACGGTAAATTACGGCATATCCGTAGGGGGAGCGCCTTAAATAAAAACTCTAAACATTCCACATACGTGCTTCTTGACTTAAATTATTAGCATTTCATTCACGTCTTCAATTCGTATGACCAAAAATTTTATTTTGTACGCTCGGTACATATAAAACTAGTTATTGTTTTCAAACTGCATACAATGTTATCTTATAAGTCAACGATCTGCCGAATAATTATGATTGCTTCGTGAATAATTGGCTTTATTGCAGCAATTGCAACTCCAATTTGTAATAAGCAGTGGTTAAAATAAAATTATTTCATACCAAAAATTTTCCACTTAGGTATGTTTAGAGACAGAATGGAATTTGGACAGAATGGAAAAAATTGGGTCTCGAATTATTATGTTGAATACGGACCTAACCGCAGGTAGTTTACGTAACATTTTGGCACAAACAAAATTTTGTTCACAATAATACGCAAGTATATCTACATTCTACATGACTTTATATTTTGTGTCTTTGTCTAAGAACTTCAGAGTAAAAAAAAAAATTAAGGTGACGCCGCGTTAAAGTAAAAAAAAATTGGCCAAGTGCGAGTCGGACTCGCGCATGAAGGGTTCCGTACCGGTATAGAGCGAAAGTAGACAAAAAATTGTGTTTTTGTATTTATTACGAAAGTACAAATATAACTAAGGATTTTGTGAAAATTTAAAGTCCCTAGATGTTACCATTATTGATTACGAGCAAAAAAGGCCAAAAAAATCACGTTTCTTGTATGGGAGCCCCCCTTAAATAAATTATTAACTTTATTTTATTTTCAGTATTTGTTGTTATAGCGCCAACAGATATATACACAATCTGTGAAAATTTCAGAAGTCTAGCTATAGCGGTTCTTGAGTTACAGCCTGGCGACAGACAGACAGACAGACGGACAGACGGACAGACAACGAAGTCTTAGTAAAAGGGTCCCGTTTTTACCCTTTGGGTACGGAATCCTAAAAACCATAAATATATTTCAAATAAGCTATTGACAAATTAAAGTTTATGTTTGAACCAATCTATGTACAAAATGACGGTGGCCCGTTTCACTCTCCTCTGTTGGCAAAATTAAAATCCCTTTTTTTACAGAGGTCTTTTTGATTAATTATTATTATGTGTTATGAAAGTTGACCAATCGTGTTACGCTACGGGTAATTGAAAGACAAAGACATGATGAATACTGACAACGAACTTTAATTTCTTAGGTTTAGTCATTGCTGAGAAAATTCGACATCGCTACAGCCATTATTAAACATTATCAAGGCGCGCGGCGCCGCATCTATTATTCTATAATTATTATAAAATGGCCCCAAAACCTTACAGAGAGGCCATTCATTTGACCATTTTCTTTTTTCCGTATATCTGTGACATCTATTCTAACCAATAATAAAAAAAAATCAAAAAGGGGTCGAATGTTCTACAGCAGTGGTGTGAGGAAACTATCGTTTCTACCGTTCATTAGACTTTCGTCTGTAAAGGACATCGTTCGCGATCTGTGAAGACTGGAGAGCTCGACGAGTGTTCGCGTTAGGCGGGCAGTGCCCGCTATAGTCCGACAAGGCTTTACATGAATGTGACGAGAAAAGGAACTAAACGCTTCTATCATACACAAACGCGTTTTTCGCGTAACTTTCTGCCGCGCACTGTAAAACTCTGGAACGAACTGTCACCAGCAGTATTTCCGGACCTATACGACCTGCAAACCTTCAAGAAAAGAGCGTACTCCCTCTTAAAAGGCCGGCAACGCACCTGCAGCTCTTCTGATTTTGCGAGTGTCCATGGGCGACGGTAGTTGCTTACCATCAGGTGACCCGTTTGCTCGTTTGCCCCCTTATTTAATAAAAAAACGTCATTTTTGACATGTGTTTGACAGTTATCCTTTACCAGCAGCGCCTATTGACACATTTGACACATTCATATAAAGCCTTGTCGGACTATACGACTGCCCGCCTGTGTAGAAACGGACCCACGAGTAGTACAACCTAAACTCGGTATATATGCCGCAGTCATCTGGTTCAATCTGTGATTCGATTGAATGACTAGCGTATTCATTGAATGACACCGTTTTATTGAATGAGTGAAGGACAACTAGTCAAGACGTTGATTGTAACGTTTAACGTCTTGACTAAACGTCATCATAGTGATGTCGTTTTAAATGGAATGCTATGATTTTTTAAAAGTATTTGTTGGTGGCGTAATAATAGGATAATCTAGAAACTGACTTCAATTATGAGGTGACGGCTACTTCTGGGTGGTTTACAAAAAAAATAACCATGATGGCTAAGGCGGGAGCTTCGCTGCGCTACGTTCCCGCCTTAGCCATCTAACCTAACCAAATCAAGTCGTATTGGGCCTACACGGAGTAATACATTGCTAATAATTACCTAAAAAATGTATACTGTTCTTATACATTTCCTATTCCGTTAAAAATAAACGCGCCAAAAAACTTCGATAGCGCGATGCAGACAGGCGCTTTTGTAATTGCCAGGATAACAAAAGGTCGTCCTTGTGCGCAGTTTTTATTATCTTATTACAAACTAGCTGTCCCGGCAAACGTTGTTTTGCCATTTAAAGTATATTTTCTACATCATCAGCTGATACATGTTTTACCCCCTCTTTTGTCCCCTAAGAGGGTGTGGGGGGGAAGGTCATACACCAGATGTTAAGTTGAAAAACACAGTTAATACCTAATATGAAGTAAGTCCACGAAAGAAAAAAGTTGTATACAAAATCTGACCCCTCTTTAGTCCCCAGAGAGGGTTGAGAGGGGAGGGGGGGAGGATTTTTATACACCAGATGTTGAGTTGGAAGAAGACAAACATAATATATCTGCGAAAACCGTATGCAAATCTGTGAAAACCGTATGCAAATCGGATCAGTAGTTTTCGTGTTAAAGAAAAAAGTTTGATACAAAATCTGACCCCCTCTTTTGTCCCCTTAGAGGGGTGGGGGGAAAAAATTTTATACACCAGAATATGTTAAGTTGGAAGAAGATAAATATATCTGCGAAAACCACATTCAAATCGGATCAGTATTTTTCGTGTGATGCTGGAACAAACATACAGACAGACAGAAAGAGTGACAGACAGACAGACAGACAAAAAACTAACCACATTTTTGGCTTCTCTAGCGATGTAGTGACAAAGGTGTAATTTCGGGTGTCATTTCATATCTTTTATGTACAGAATTTTCATTTCTACAACAGAATATTGTATTCCTCCCGCACGCGCTTTGGTGACGCCCACTATCGTAATATTTTAATTTCGCCATAATTTCAAAACCAAACGTCCAATTTTAATCATTCAAAGACCAAGTATTATCTACATAAACTGTACTTAGTGATAAAATAATTTATTTTGATAAGGATTAATAGCGTGAGTAAAATATATCCGTTTCAATTTAGTCAAAAAAAAAATCAGGATTTTTAAATAAATAAATGGTTATTGTGCCTCACTCGACATAGATAGGTATAGTGTGTCGCGGACTTTTTTGTAGATATTTATAAGATCTACAATTACTTAGAACATTTTATGGTTCTATCTTTTATAGTTTAGGCAGCGTACGCAAAATAAGTAACTTTTCTAGCTGATTTTTTACACCTTGCGTCCGAAAAACTCAAATATCTTACGGAACCCTACTTTTTTCCAAAATAAAATGTAGCCTATGTTCAGCAGAAATGATGTAAGATTCCAATAGCAAAAGAATTTTTCAAATCGGTCCAGTAGTTTCGGAGCCTATTCGACTCAAACAAACAAACAAACAAACAAACAAACAAATCTTTCCTCTTTATAATAGTAGTATAGAGTATAGATAATAATTACCTAAAAAATGTATACTGTTCTTATACATTTCCTATTCCGTTAAAAATAAACGCGCCAAAAAACTTCGATAGCGCGATGCAGACAGGCGCTTTTGTAATTGCCAGGATAACAAAAGGTCGTCCTTGTGCGCAGTTTTTATTATCTTATTACAAATAATAAGATACATAATATTACGAAAGTTTAGGTAATATTACATTGGCACAGTATTAAGTTAATTTTAGCATTTAAACCATTTTTCTCTTGGCACATCCTAATAACTAGAATCTAGATCATGACGATCTCTATTCTCTGTAAACGGAGGCCATTTCGCTCGAATTCGGGGGTCGCGGGTTTAAATCCCGCCGATGGAACAAGAAAGTTGGCATATTCCTACGTTGTGTATTAATTTTACGTGTATAGTATAAAAGCAATCTGCCTGCTGCCAGCCTCTTGGGTACATTGCCCGCAGCCTCCGACTTAGATTTAGTTTTTTATTTATAGTGTTTCTTTTTTTTCCTGTTTGTTTTATATTTATTTACTAGCTGTTGCCCGCGACTTCATCCGCGTTTCCTCCATCATCACTTATTTTATCCTATTAAAGCGAACATTTTCATCATAGAAGCTCAAATCTTTAATAATTTCAGTTCAGTCGAAAGTCTAAGAAAATTTCTAAAAACTTTCATCCCCTATTTCATCCCCTTAAGGATGGAATTTAATAAATTCCTTACTGAGGGGATGCCTACGTCATAGTAACTTTATGCATACACAGTCTCAGCCCCATCGGTTTGAAATTAACAAAGTTTCATGCAAAATTTCATCCCCTATTTTACCCCCTTAGGGGTGATTTTTTTTTAATCCTTTCTTAGGAGTATGCCTACGTCATAGTAGCTTTATGCATGCAAAGTTTTAGACCGATCGGTTTAAAATTGACAAAGTTTCATACAAACGTTCAACTCCAATTTCACCCCCTTGGGGTTAGAATTTCCAAAAACGCTTAAATACGTATTTATTCATTTTTTCCAGTAGCCCAAAAATAAAGTTTCATGTTTCTAACTCAAGAAATGACGGACTTTCATTTAAACTTTCAACCCCAATTTCACCCCCTTGGGGGTAGAATTTCCAAAAACGCTTAAACACATATTTATTTACTTTTATTCAGTAGCCCAAAATTAAAGTTTCATGTTTCTAACTTAAGAAATGACGGACTTTCATACAAATTTTCAACCCCTTTTTCACCCCCTTCGAGGTAAAATTTCCAAAATTCCTTCCTTAGTGGGTGTCTACTTTATAAAACAACCCTACTCACCAAATTTCGTGGCTGTAACTTTAACGGTTTTTGCTCAGCGATGATGAATCAGTCAGTCAGTCAGGACTTGTAATTTTATATATATAGAAGACTAGCTGTCCCGGCAAACGTTGTTTTGCCATTTAAAGTATATTTTCTACATCATCAGTTGATACATGTTTTACCCCCTCTTTTGTCCCCTAAGAGGGTGTGGGGGGGAAGGTCATACACCAGATGTTAAGTTGAAAAACACAGTTAATACCTAATATGAAGTAAGTCCACTAAAGAAAAAAGTTGTATACAAAATCTGACCCCTCTTTGGTCCCCAGAGAGGGTTGAGAGGGGAGGGGGGGAGGATTTTTATACACCAGATGTTGAGTTGGAAGAAGACAAACATAATATATCTGTGAAAACCGTATGCAAATCTGTGAAAACCGTATGCAAATCGGATCAGTAGTTTTCGTGTTAAAGAAAAAAGTTTGATACAAAATCTGACCCCCTCTTTTGTCCCCTTAGAGGGGTGGGGGAAAAAAATTTTATACACCCGATGTTAAGTTGGAAGAAGATAAATATATCTGCGAAAACCACATTCAAATCGGATCAGTATTTTTCGTGTGATGCTGGAACAAACATACAGACAGACAGAAAGAGTGACAGACAGACAGACAGACAAAAAACTAACCACATTTTTGGCTTCTCTAGCGATGTAGTGACAAAGGTGTAATTTCGGGTGTCATTTCATATCTTTTATGTACAGAATTTTCATTTCTACAACAGAATATTGTATTCCTCCCGCACGCGCTTTGGTGACGCCCACTATCGTAATATTTTAATTTCGACATAATTTCAAAACCAAACGTCCAATTTTAATCATTCAAAGACCAAATATTATCTACATAAACTGTACTTAGTGATAAAATAATTTATTTTGATAAGGATTAATAGCGTGAGTAAAATATATCCGTTTCAATTTAGTCAAAAAAAAATCAGGATTTTTAAATAAATAAATGGTTATTGTGCCTCACTCGACATAGATAGGTATAGTGTGTCGCGGACTTTTTTGTAGATATTTATAAGATCTACAATTACTTAGAACATTTTATGGTTCTATCTTTTATAGTTTAGGCAGCGTACGCAAAATAAGTAACTTTTCTAGCTGATTTTTTACACCTTGCGTCCGAAAAACTCAAATATCTTAGGGAACCCTACTTTTTTCCAAAATAAAATGTAGCCTATGTTCAGCAGAAATAATGTAAGATTCCAATAGCAAAAGAATTTTTCAAATCGGTCCAGTAGTTTCGGAGCCTATTCGACTCAAACAAACAAACAAACAAACAAACAAACAAACAAAAAATCAAATCTTTCCTCTTTATAATAGTAGTATAGATATGTAACTAATTAGCTGTAACTATATTCTATTTGTAATAATTATTTAAATTAAGTTTTTACGATAAGTATTTCTATGTATTGTGAAACTTAATGTTTTCCAAATATAATATTCCCTATATATTACTTTTTAAAAAATCAAATATATTATATTATGTATTATATACATATTATATAAAAAATATTATTCACATAGCCAGTAAGCCACTAGGTACCAGACCAGGAAAATATAATATTTGATAGGATAGGTATCCGTACATAATATTATATAAGTAAAATTAAAACTTAATTATTTTATTTCCCAATAGACTGCGTTCACAAATGGTTTAAAATGTTTTAAACATTTATAACTATATTGTATAATAAATACTTCAACAAATGTAAATAAAATTTAAAAAAATGTAAAAAGCTCTTGCGCCATCGAAGTTTCTTTGTACACAAGACGTATTATTGTTTAAACAGCCGATAGAAGAATGTAAGGTCCGATTCTGTGCAGGATGGTAGTCGTGGCGGGGATCTTTTTAACCGACTTCCAAAAACGAGGAGGTTATACGTTCGTCTGTGGATATTTTTTTTTTTATGTATGTTCAACGATTACTCCGCCGTTTATGAACCGATTTTCAAAATTTTTCTTTTGTTATAATAGGTTTCACTCCAATTTGGTCCCATTTTGACAAAAGTGGTGATCTGATGATGGGATCCATGAGTAATCGAGGGAACTCCTCAAAATTCAAATGGAAACATATGTTTTTTTTGGTTTCATATGAAGTATTCCAGGCATATGTTACCAAAAAGTAAGATTTTGCACCAGGATTTACTATGGTTCGAAGGTGGTGAACAGAACTCCTTACTCCTTATAGATACATGTTTGGGGGTTTCGGCGTTGTCTTAAGAACTGAAAGCATATACTACTACGCAAATTTAATTAATCATCATCATCATCACCACCATTCCACCATACATCCGTGAGTAATCGAGGGAACTCCTCCAAATTTATATGGAAACTTATAATGATTTCGATTTTATGAGAAGTATCCTAAGCATATACTTCAGAAAAGTGGTGACCTGATGATGGGATCCATGAGTAATCGAGGGAACTCCTCAAAATTCAAATGGAAACCTATGTTTTTTTGGTTTCATATGAAGTATTCCAGGCATATGTTACCAAAACTAAAAAGTAAGATTTTGCACCAGGATATACCATGGTTCGAAGTTGGTGAACAGAACTCCTTACTCCTTATAGATACATGTTTGGGGGTTTCGGCGTTGTCTTAAGAACTGAAAGCATATACTACTATGCAAATTTAATTTATCATCATCATCATCACCTCCATTCCAACATACATCCGTGAGTAATTGAGGGAACTCCTCCAAATTTATATGGATTTCGATTTTATGAGAAGTATCCTAAGCATGTGCTACCAAAAAGCAAGTATGGGGGTTTCGGAGTTGGTTTAAGAACTGAAAGCATATTGTGCTACCATGCAAGTTACATTCATCGTCATCATCATCACTACTACCGGTCACCACACCATGAATTATCTAATTATGACCCTATTATTGTTACTATTAATCGTCTTTAAGAACAAAGCCCGAATTTGTCGAACGATTTAAAAATTATAATGTTATTTCAATGTAAATGACTCGACCTTGGTGTTTAGGTTACCAAGTTAGCAATTTGATTATAAGATCTATGAGGTTAGTTATTCTTAAAATTTATAAGGACGATTTTAGTTATATTATTTGAGCATCCATACTAATATTATAAATGCGAAAGTGTGTCTGTTTGTCTGTCTATCAGTCTGTCTGTTTGTTACCTCTTCACGCTCGAACCGCTGAACTGATTTTGCTGAAATTTGGCATGGAGATACTTTGAATCCCGAGAAAGGACATAGGATAGTTTTTACCCCGGAAAAAGTTAAAGTTTCCGAGCGATAAACGAATTTTGGCGCAACGAAGTTGCGGGGGTCATCTAGCAATGTTGAGTTGTTTTCATGAGTGTAATGATAGAAAGAAAGTCACTGAAAACTTTAGAGCCTTTAAAGACAGGCGTATGAACATTAATTTTATCATTGCTTGATTAACGCCAAGCAATAAGCATATACATACATTAGGTACACAGTGGTATAATATGCTTAGAGTTGCTTAAGCAATTCTGAAGTAGTGACATCAGACAATGAGTTCTCATAATATAATGAAAGTGTATCCTGGATCCAAAGTCACTAAGCATAACACATTAGTCTGTGCAGAAAACCAGCTTATAAATCACTTAAAAGGGTGAAATTATTATTTTTAACAAAAAATTAAAACCGACTTCCAGGGTAAAAACAATAATAATTTGTAATGAACAAAAAAGTGTTAAATAATTCTTACTCTTTAAAGTGCCTTATGCATAATTCTCCTAAACCTCAACTATTTCTGTACACAATCTACATTATTTTGAAGTCGGTACCAGTCTTAAATATTAAAAATATTTTGTCATAGAACTCAGCATTCTTATCTGGTACCGTCTTCAAAGTAATGTAGATTGTGTACAGAAATAGTTGAGGTTTAGGAGAATTATGCATAAGGCACTTTAAAGAGTAAGAATTATTTAACACTTTTTTGTTCATTACAAATTATTATTGTTTTTACCCTGGAAGTCGGTTTTAATTTTTTGTTAAAAATAATTTTTATGAAATAAGGGGGGCAAACGAGCAAACGGGTCACCTGATGGAAAGCAATTTCCGTCGCCCATGGACACTCGCAGCATCAGAAGAGCTGCAGGTGCGTTGCCGACCTTTTAAGAGGGAATAGGGTAATAGGCGAGGGTAGGGATGGGAAGGGAAGGATCAGGGGAGAACTCACTCACTCGGCGAAACACAGCGCAAGCGCTGTTTCACGCCGGTTTTCTGTGAGAACGTGGTATTTCTCCGGTCGAGCCGGCCCATTCGTGCCGAAGCATGGCTCTCCCACGTATCTAACGAGGATCTGCTCACATCCTCGCTAGGGAGTTAATGTGAGTACTCTTCCAAATATATTGTATGCAACGAGATAAATGTTCCGAAAGCGCAAGCGCAGAAAATGTTACTAACTCGCAGTCGTAGAAAAAGTGACCCCTTTTTTCTAAAAAAATCTTATTAGCAAAAAAATTACGAATTCTTATTTATTTTCTGTGTGCAAATTGTCAAATTAAATCTATAAATTTTAAATTAATCTGCCTTTAAATTAATAATAGCAATATACACTATACAGATACAAAAAAGAAAATACTAAAATGAAAAAATAGCAATGTGTTTAATGCCGCGGCCGCATATATGCGTGGTGCTTCGCGCTAAAACCGATACTATTGGACGATCTGCGTGTATCGTCCAATAGTATCATCGTCTCGTAGCACGAAGCTTCGGACGATAGACGCAGATGAGGCCGGGCCGTTATAATAATAGATATTATGTTTTTAGTTCTGTGAGAGAATGACACGATTAACTTCTAAGCACATATTGCTTAATTAACTAGCTGTCCCGGCAACGTCGTTTTGCCATTTAAAGTAAGTATTTCTACTTCATAAGTTGATACAAAGTCTTACCCCCTCTTTGGTCCCCTGAGAGGGGTGGGGGGAAGGGGGATGGGGGAATTTTATCAACAGATGTTAAGTTGGAAAACACAGTTAATAATATAAAGTAAGTCCAAGAAAAAAGTTAGATACAAAATCTGACCCCCTCTTTGGGGAGGGGGGATTTTTATACACCAGATGTTGAGTTAGAAGAAGGCAAATATATCTGCGAAAACCGTATGCAAATCGGATTAGTAGTTTCCGTGTTAAAGAAAAAAGTTTGATACAAAATCTGACCCCTCTTTCGTCCCCTTAGAGGGGTGGGGGGGGAAATTTTTATACACCAGATGTTAAGTTGGAAGAAGAAAAATATATCTGCGAAAACCGCATTCAAATCGGATCAGTAGTTTTCGTGTGAAAGTGGAACAAACATACAGACAGACAGACAGACAGACAGACAGACAAAAAACTAACCATATTTTTGGCTTCTATAGCGATCTAGTGACACCCCCCGCTTATTATTTTTTGAAAATCTTTACTGTACAGAATTCACATTTCTACAGTTTTATTATAATATGTATAGATAATATTATTGTGGCGGTACCCACATTCGCCTAACATTCCTGCATCGCGCTATCGAAGTTTTCTGAGCGCGTCAGTATATATGTCGCAGTCATCTGGTTCAATCTGTGATTCGATTGAATGACTAGCGTATTCATTGAATGACACCGTTCTATTGAATGACTGAAGGACAACTAGGCAAGACGCTGACTGTAACGTTTAACGTCTTGACTAAACGTCATCATAGTGAAGTCGTTAAATGGAATGCTATGATTTTTTTAAGTATTTGTTGGTGGCGTAATAATAGGTTAATCTAGAAACTGACTTCAATTATGAGGCGACGGCTACTTCTGGGTGGTTTACAAAAAAACAACCACGATGGCTAAGGCGGGAGCTTCGCTGCGCTACGCTCCCGCCTTGCCATCTAACCTAACCAAATCCAATCGTGTTGGACAGACGGAGTAATAAATACATTGCTATTAATTACCTAAGAATTATATACTGTTCTTATAATTCCCTATTCCGTTAAAAATAAATACATTCAATTACCTGACTGATTTCAAATCCGCTCTCTTCAAAGGGCTATGTTAAAAATCGCTAACTAGTTGAACGTTGAGTGACGATTGTTCAATAAACGTTCGGCCGAGTCATTCAATTGAATGGAGTCATTCAATGAATGCGCTAGTCATTCAATCGAACCGCAGGTTGAACCATATGACTGCGACATATATACGACAGCTGAAATGTATCACGTGGGCTCCGGCCTGACTGGGCATAGCACCTCGCTCGGTCGGAAGATCTTCCTTTGGGCTTCTACGCATTATTCCCACATTGGTGACCCTCGACAGAACACGCCTCCTTCATCATCATCACTCCCCGCCCCTCCGCACCGCGCCAGCCAGCATCGCCTCATCGGTTACATCGTCCACTAGCCGCTGCAATGTACCGCGACCTGGGCGACTCCGCATCGGCATCATCGGGCTTTCTCACTACACCGACCGGTCAGCTGAGCAAGCAGAGCACATCTCTCCTGGTCAGCACGTAGCATCGGCCCCGCACGGCAGCTTATCCGACTCACTGGATCCCGTGCAGCAGCTTACAGTTCCGACTCACTGGGACTCACTGCAACAGTTCCGACTCACTGGAACTCACTGGCACTGGCGACTCAAGCGAACAAGACTTCAAGATTCGACCTCCGGTCTTCGGGGGGGAGTGATGTGGCGGTACCCACATTCGCCTAACATTCCTGCATCGCGCTATCGAAGTTTTCTGAGCGCGTCAGTATATATATATATGACAGCTGAAATGTATCACGTGGGCTCCGGCCTGACCGAGCATACCACCTCGCTCGGTCGGAAGATCTTCCTTTGGGCCTCCACGCATTATACCTCATTATTAATATTACTCAATAATTATTAATCTTAAAGAAATTAATATTTAAGAGGGATCCACACCACCGTTTTTCCATACAAACGTTGTCCGCTGTTTCCACCCTGGATAATACCGGTAGAATTATATTTTTTTTTCTGAATATCTATGGCCACAAATACAAAGTCCCTATGTTTTCTTTTTTTCATAATTTAATTATTAAAAAAGATATGAACGTTCTAAAACCCAAAAAATGGCCAGATTTTTCTCTGTGTTCAAACACCCAGAAAACAAAACTGGCTAGAATATACCAAAAAAATAAAACATAGGAACACAGCTCAAGCTTTGTTTTAATTCTTAATGAAAAAAGTACTTAAATCGGTTATGTTTTGGAGAAGGAATCGGAGGACAACGAATTGATGATTTTCTGTTCTTTTATTAGAACTTTTGTCGTGTTGTCTCTATCGCGCTCTTTGGTGGGAGACTTGAGATTGGTGAGACAGAAATACATTTTCAAAATACCTATTTTGAATTTCTCTCGCCCCTGGCCACCTCTGGTGTATGAGGAAAACAGCTGAATGAACACCATAATTTAAGAGGTTAAATTATGGTGTTCATTCAGCTGTTTTAACTATTAAGGGCCCGGGTTACCCTCGAAATTTTCATACATTCTTAATACCAAAATCATTTCCTCATACGAAAATATTTAACATGTTTGAGTTATTTTTCAGCTTAAGATAGTAATTACCTAGGGTCCTGAACAAATTTTTTTTACAAAATATTTAAATACTAAAAAAAAAATTTTTGTGTTTAAATATTTTTTAGTAAATTTACTACTAAATATTTAAACACCAAAAAATAGACAAAAACACTAAAAAATATATAAATAAATAGTAAATTTACTACAAAATATTTAAATAATAAAAAATATTTTTTAAAGTTTAAATATTTTGTAGTAAATTTACTATTTATTTATATATTTTTTAGTGTTTTTGTCTATTTTTTAGTGTTTAAATATTTAGTAGTAAATTTACTAAAAAATATTTAAACACAAAAAATTTTTTTTTAGTATTTAAATATTTTGTAAAAAAAATTTGTTCAGGACCCTAGGTAATTAGTATCTTAAGCTGAAAAATAACTCAAACATGTTAAATATTTTCGTATGAGAAAATGATTTTGGTATTAAGAATGTATGAAAATTTCGAGGGTAACCCGGGCCCTTAAGTTTTTCGCAAATTTTTAAAATATTAATGTCATTACTATTAGCCTTTTTTGCGAAATCTATTTTTATCATGTAATATTTTTAGTTTTTAAATTACTTACAATGAAATAGAATGTTATGATCAATGAACATTTTCCGAAGCTACAAAGACTATAATTTGGAAATGGAACGAACTGTCACCAGCAGTATTTCCGGACCTATACGACCTGCAAACCTTCAAGAAGAGAGCGTATATTCCCTCTTAAAAGGCCGGCAACGCACCTGCAGCTCTTCTGATGTTGCGAGTGTCCATGGGCGACGGTAGTTGCTTACCATCAGGTGACCCGTTTGCTCGTTTGCCCCCTTATTTAATAAAAAAAAAATTATGGATTGTAACTCTTTCGTGGTCTACTCTCGATCTCGACTCGGTTTATTATGGACAATGTAGGGTGATCACCTGATTGTCAGACAAGTAAGATGATCCATGCGTCGAATGGGCATTCAATAAGAAAAACCGGCCAAGTGCGTGTCGGGCCCCGCGCAATATAGGTTTCCATAGTAGGTACCGCTAGTTTTTGAAAATTTTTGTATGGTCAATGAATGTACATTGTATTATATTTATAACATGTTTTACACTACTAACAACATCATCTCAGTTACTTTCAAAGGAATTTGAACGAAAAGTTCCTTTATACTTCGCCGAATACATTTTTTTTAGTTGATCGACTATTACTCAATAACTTATGAAGTCTTCTTAGCCGTGATAGTTTTCCTTTTAAATTCAGCATATCTCCTACTCCCGTGAATTTTTTTCACATTTCCAGAAGCAACCTTTTAGCTGGTAGAAGGGGGGGACACTGGACTCTTAACGATTTTTTCCACTTTAAAACTTAATATTTCACAAATGGACCCCTAAATCGGAAAATGATATAAGAATACTCATAATATTTTAAAAAAACCTGTCCAACGACACCCCACACGATAAGGTGGGCGCGAAAAAAAAATTCAACCCCGCTTGATGTGTAGGGAAGGTACCATAAAAAAAATATTTTTTAAATATTTTATGTACCATTTTGTCGGCATTATTAATATGTGTATTCATGCCAAATTACAGCTTTGTAGATCCTATAGTCTCTGAGAAAAACCGCGGACGGACAGACAGACGAACAGACGGACAGACGGACGGACAGACCGAAACTATAAGGGTTCCTTGTTGACTACGGAACCCTAAAAAGTCGGTTCGGTCTACCCAGTCGCGTCTGTTATTATCAGTCCCACGTGGTTAAGAACAGAAAAGAGAGAGCTTTTGTATACTTCGCACAAACTTGGTCACTTTACAAAATTACTCCCAGCTGGCCTCTTTTAAATGGAACCGGCCACCGTTCCCGAAACCTGTTAGGAGTCATTATGAATAATTTTAAAGGAAAATCATTGTATAATGCAGGGGTTCCCAATCTTTTTCAGCCTGCGGCGCAGTTACAGGTAAAATATTTTGTCACGGCGCCCTACTCTACCTAGCTATAATTATTTGCCTATTAGAAAAAGATACATAAATAAATACCTTATGATGATTATAGTTAGGTTAAGCAGGTAAATAGTAATAAACAAAAATTTTAACCATCTACCTGATTTACGTAAATAATATTATAATTTAATTTTATAATATTTGTAGTTTCGGATAATGATGGAGGATCGACTTACGGCGCGGCGCGGCGCCCCTTTTGCCTTTCCACGGTGCACCTGGGCGCCGCGGCGCACAGTTTGGGAACCCCTGGTATAATGTATAGCATACTTTTGACATTAATATTTAAACGTGCTTCCTTGCAGTGCAGCTCGCGATTCGGACACAACAATGTTTTCGTACGCCGAGTCAGCGACCCTACGGACACAAAACGAGTTCTCGCGCAGACTCTAAATAAACTCGATAAACTTGTAATTACCGTACGAGGAACTTCAATATCAGATAATTATATTAAGACATTGACACTGAAATATAAAAAAACTTATCAGACAGAGAGGGCGATATCGGACCTGATATAAGAGACTCGGTGTCCACCCTAACTCACGCTATTCAATGTGCGCATGGTAAACAAAACACAGCGATGAGAGTAGTGCTGTTTACGTTGCTCGTGTGTGTTAAAGTGACGTGTGAAGTGAACAAAAATGAGAGAAGAACGAACCCTTATGACTTTGCAACGCCGAAGGAGTGCCTTTCATTTTGCGGCGAGGAGAGGGACGGTAGAGTCAAAAGGGAGACGATAAGGAGCAAAATATTGGATGCAATGCTCAATACTCCGATGTTCAAATTGACTCCTCACACACCCGATGCGCTTTCGTTGTTCGAGGACCAATACACTTTACCTGAAGGTGAGCGCTTCTATTTAAAAAGGTTTTTATGACCTCCTGCACTAGCATGACCACCATAGAAAGGGTTTCATTCTACTGAAGAAGAGCTGTCTCTTCTGACAAGATACACTACAATAGAAATGATGACAGCAGACAGATATTATAGAACCTGTGTTCTGTAACATCTCTCATCATTTCTATTCTGTTACATTTCCACTTTATATCACACGTCTCCCGGGAATATAACCAACAATCTAAACTCTAAGTAAAGATTAGGCAGAAAAATTATAATGAAGCTGTGGTACTCGAAAAAAAATCTTCTAACATTGCACTAGCGACAATCCGCAAATGGAAAATCAGCAAAATAATATAGATGATTTCTTTTAGAGTATGGCAATTACTTTTCCGCCTAACACAGGCAGTAGATCATAGTATACGGTTTACCCAGCCCATACGGATTACATTTTACCACAGTCCGCACCTCATCATAATATTATGTCAAATTAGAACTTCCTGAAAAAATTCGCATATTATTATGACAGCTCGAGTTAAGGTCGCTACTCGCTACTCGAGAGTCGGTTAAGGTTAGGTAATTAAAACCTTACTTCCTCGTTTTCGTGTGCTTTTCAAGTAGTAAACAATAATTGCATTGAAGAAAATAAATAATAAAATTATATTATTTAATAACAAGTACGTGTACTTTTGTACAATATACATACTTATCTTAGAAATACATATTATTTTATTCATTTAAATCATAATAGGCCGGTATAAATAGTACTTAAGATGCGACCCGCTCTCAAGGCGCGGTTCGGCTCTGTGATTGGTTCAAATTTTGACAGCCAACCAATCACAGAGCCTGAACCGTGTCTTGAGACCGAGATGCATCTTCAGTACTGACTATTTATACCGGCCATAATATGCTGTAAAGGGCCATAATAATTATTATAGATCTATACTAAATCAACAATGTATTTAAAGTTTAAAGTATTTAATTGAATATGGATTAATGCTGTAGGTATTGTTTAAAAACGCTCCGAAAATTAGCCATTATTTGTAGTAAAAAGTAAATGACAAAAAAATTTAATTGTGGGATAGGTATCCATAAATGGATTTATACCGTAAAGATTAAAGTTATCTAAGAATGTAACGTTTAAAATATTCAGGTTTTTTGGTCAAAAGCAAAGAAAAACCACGGAAGAATAATTACGTCTTAGATACATTTTGCCAATTATTTTTTGCCTATTAAGTATTCCGGTTTTAAGCCTTCCCGTTACATTTATCCTCTACACTTTAAAAATTATATATAATACAGTTGACTCTCGTTAATTCCAACCTGCGATAAATTGAACCTCTCTATAATTCAAAGTCATCACGAGTTCCCTACAATTAAATTATATAAATACTCTTAAATTTCAAACTAAATCAATACATTTTTATGCACTTTATTTTTATGCAAACGAAAAAATCATTGCTATTATAAATAATAAAACGACGCGTTAATTCGAACTCATCGGCGTCCAACACTCGACAATAATAATTCAAAGTTGTAGAGAAAAAGAGATTGAATGATTGTAATGTAAGTACATTTTGCGACGAGTTTTTGTTATGATTACCTAGTTTAAGTCACACTTCCGCACGAATTGGTTTGTTTAGTTATGTTTAATGTTTCAGTTACTGTTGGTCTTTCGTTGGTATGCAGATTAAAAGTTTGTGTTAATTATGAGTCCTAGAAAGTATAAATGTTTGACGATTGCTGAAAAGAAGAAGTTAAACGAAAAAGTAGAGGAAGGTGAGAAGAAAAGTGATGTTGCAAAAGAATTTAAGATTCCTCTGAGTCAATACGTAATTCGAAGTTTTATTTATTTTCTCTCACAAATTTCGAACCATTTGATATTTCAAACATTCGATAATTCGTAATATTTTAAGAGTCCCTCAAGTTTCGAATTAACGAGAGTCGACTGTAACAGCATTGGCTATTATTAAAAAAAACTAGTACTGAGTACTGACTTATGAGCCCGCGCCCGCCGCGGGCGAAAAACGCGCCGTGAGTTTTGCTTTCGTTTTTAGGGTTCCGTAGCCAAAATGGCAAAAAAGGAACCCTTATAGATTCGTCATGTCTGTCTGTCTGTCTGTCTGTCTGTCCGTCCGTCCGTATGTCACAGCCACTTTTCTCCGAAACTATTAGAGCTATACTATTGAAACTTGGTAAGTAGATGTAGTCTGTGAACCGCATTAAGATTTTGATGCGAAAATGGAAAAATTATTAAAAATTTTAGGGGTCCCCATAGGTACAACTGAAACAAAAAAAAAATTCATCTATAGGTCTTCAAAAATCATATTAAGGTTTCTCATATCATTTTTTTCTAACCTGAATAGTTTGCGAGAGAGACTCTTCCAAAGTGGTAAAATGTGTGTCCCCCCCTCCCCCTCTAATTTCTAAAGTAGGGACATGATAATTCTAAAAAAAATATATGATGTAGATTACTATAAAAACTACCAACGAAAATTGGTTTGAACGAGATCTAGCCAGTAGTTTTTTTATACGTCATAAAAAAAAAATCTCCTTATCCCCGGGGGTAAGATTTTGTATCAACTGATGAAGTAGAAATACTTTATATGGCAAAACAACGTTTGCTGGGACAGCTAGTTATAAATACGCGTTACGTTAATGGCAGTAACAATAAAAGTTGAACAGGTTTTGAAGGTCCGCTGAAGAAGTACGACTTCATTGTGGTGGGTGCGGGTTCCGCGGGCAGCGTGCTGGCGGCGAGACTCAGTGAGGACCATGACGCCTCAGTCCTGCTGCTGGAGGCGGGCACCGGGGAGCCCTACCTGGCCGGGGTGCCGCTCCTGTCCCCCATCTTCCAGCAGACCAAATACGTTTGGCATTACCTGATGGAGCCCCAGCCGGGCGTTTGTACCGGTGAGTTGGATTGTAAAGTATCGGTTTTGAATCTCAATGGCGGCTATTAGATATTTTATCTGATGAATATAATATAATATGTATATTATTATATTTATTATTTATCATAGGAGTTGCGAATAAAATACAGAATACAAGATGTACCATTACATTAGTTACACGGAAAAAGTTAGTTAAGTACTAGGGATCGTAATTAAGTTTGAATTTAGTCTCTATTAAAAAAAATGTACAGACACTAGTTGATTTGATAAGTAAACTTTTAATAGAAGTTATTAATACAATTCACTTTGTATTTTCAGGTATGGACGATGAAAGGTGTTTTTGGCCGAGGGGTAAAGCGGTGGGTGGGTCCAGCGTCGTCAACTACATGATATACACCAGGGGCATGAAGGGGGACTGGGACAGAATTGCCGCTGACGGTAACTATGGATGGTAAAGTTTTATTTACCCACACAATACTATGTTCTCTTGTAATTTTCTTCCAGGCATTTGGGGATGCTTAGATACGAGCTTTCACATACCTGTAACAAAAAAATATTTCGTCAGTAACAAATAGTATATTACTATATATACCTACAGTAAAACTAATTTGCTAAAAGTTGTCGGCAATCAAGCAAAAATTTCGATTGAATCGCAATAGCTTGGGAGTGGTTATTTCTCTAAAAGAACGAATATTTCCATCGAGAAATAGGAATTGACTTAAGTGTACTACTTAAATTAAAGTACAACCTAAAAAATACGACATAATATTTTGATTTACCTTACACAAAACATCGCATCGCAATGTCGTTTTTAGTATGAGTTTTGTTGCAGATTTTTGCGCTGCGAATTCACCAAATTCACAGTTTTGTAGCTCTGCATAATATTACGTATACGAGTATAATATTATGTGGAGTATTATCTAGTACGCGTATAAAATTAAAAAAATATTTAAATGTGATCTGCAGGTAATTTACGAGGAAAAGTATTATACATAATATATTATATTGCGTAATTCATATTTTTAGGTCATATGACGACGTGATTCCATATTACATGAAGTCGGAAAGAGTATCTCTTCGTGGTCGAAAAAATACATCCACGTGGCACGGGAATGATGGCGAATTAAATGTGGAATATCCTCCTTTCAGGTAATTTTTTTTTTATTAATTTCATAGCGGGCCCCTTGACGAGCAATTTTATTGCGCAATATCACGTATTGCGTAATATTATTGACCGTCTAGGGTTGATATTGAACATCGCGCGCCTTCAATCTAATTGTCAAATAAACTGTTCAATAAAATTGAAGCGTGATAATATTGCTCAATACAATAATTGTCTTGTGCAATTTCACGCTTCAATTTTATAGACTTAATTATACGAATATTAATAAATAATTATTAATCGTCCAGGGGCCGGTTTAGTTTGAAGCTGAAAGCTGACGAAACTACTTTTTTCTTTGCAGATCGAGACTCGCTAAGACATTTTTAGACGCCACAAAAGTTTTGGGACATAGACGAGTCGACTATAACACTCCGGACGGCTTCGGATTTGACTACATACAAGCCACCATGAACGACGGCAGACGAACTAGCGCCGGGAAAGCCTTCCTTCATAGCAAGAAGAAGAGGAAAAACTTGCACACCCTGACGATGACTAGGGTGACCAAAATTTTGATAGACCCTTACACAAAAACTGCCATGGGGGTATCGTTTCAGCACAACAAGAGAGTGTACGACGTGTACGCCGCCAAGGAAGTTATTCTCTCCGCTGGACCCATAGAATCTCCTCACCTGTTGATGCTCTCGGGGGTCGGACCCAGGAAACACTTAGAATCGATGGGCATTAACGTTATACAGGACTTGCAAGTAGGAAGGACACTCTACGACCACATTTCGTTTCCTGGCCTAACGTTCACACTAAATACCACGGGATTAACTATGCGCGAGGACAACGTGGCTACACTCGAAAATGCCATAAAGTTTACTCAGTTCGGAGACGGTCCGATGTCCTCCCTCACCGGTGTCGAAACCATCGGTTACATCAAAACGGACGTATCCGAGAAGTACGGGGACTACCCCGACATAGAGTTGCTGGGAACGTGCGCCACTTTCTCGACGGACAGGGGCACTCTCGTAGCGAAAGGAATACACATGTCAGATTGGCTCTACAGGGAAGTGTACAAGCCGCTCGAAAATACCGAAAACTTCTCGATACTATTCATGCTGCTGCACCCAAAATCGAAAGGTTACCTGAAGTTAAAATCGCTCAACCCCTTCGACCATCCCAAGCTCTACGGCAATTACTTGACTCATCCGAAGGACGTCGCGACTATGGTCGCAGCGATAAGGTACATCATAAAGCTGATCGATACACCACCGTTCCAGAAGTACGGCGCGAGACTGTACGAGAGGCCCTACCCGAACTGCAGGCAGTACAGATTCAACTCCGACGCCTACTGGGAGTGCGCTGTAAGGACGCTCACTTCAACGCTTCATCACCAGATCGCGACGTGTAAGATGGGTCCAGCGTCGGACCCCACTGCTGTGGTGGACCCGGAGCTACGCGTACACGGAATTAACAACCTGCGCGTTGTTGACAGCAGCATTATACCGAGGACCATAGCGGCCCACACTAACGCGCCGGCCATCATGATTGGGGAAAAGGCTGCGGCTATGATCAAAAACAGTTGGCAGATGTATTAGTGAAATTTCAGTTATTTCGGTAGTATAGCTTTTCTTCTATATCACGAAGGTTCCTACCAAAACATTAATCTTTAGTTCTGTACCAATCAATTATTTATTTATTTATTATGATAAAATTATACTTTTTTCGTAATCAAACGATAACCTTAGCACTTGCAATTTGCAAATAAATTATATACAATAATTAGGTAAGTAATTAAAATTGACAAACCCTATACATAACAGCAGGCCGCCATACTCGAGTTAAATGTCTGTTAAAGAAGCTTCACAATGATGGGTGTTCCTTTTTTTGCGTTAGGGAAATGCGTTTACGTATCCCCGACAGTCTGGCGAGGGCTTCCGGGGTACGTGGGACCCACCAAAACACCAACGGTGTTCCTGCTCTTCCGCTTAAGGCGACGCGACGCGACGCCTTGATAATTTTGCTGTAGCGATATCGATTTTTCTCAGCAATGACTAAAGTTAAGAAATTAAAGTAATTCATTGTCAGTATTCATCATGCTTTTGTCTTTGAATTACCCATAGGCCATAGCATATAACACGATTGGTCAACTTTTATAACACAGAATAATCAATGAAAAAGACCTCTGTAAAAAAAGGGATTCTAATTTTGCCAACAGAGGAGAGTGATATTTTAAGCTTCCAAAAGGTGAATGCCCAAAAAAAACCCGTAGTCGATTAAAATAATTTATATACAGCAAAGTAGACCATAAAGTAGATTGTAAATATTATATAATTCATTTTATTCAAAACCATAACCGAAACAGATAATTTGAAAAAATTAATCTGAGATACCCAGTACAGACAGTACTTCGAGTCAACTAGTTACTATATATAATAATATACTAAGTAGTACTTCCTTTGTTTTTGTGTTCTTTCTCGTGAAAGCGATGTTGAATGTTGATAGATAAGAATTTACCATTTAGAGAAAAAAGAGATGTCAAATATAATATTCATATTTTAAGAATAAACTAAATCACAAGTAGCTTCGCTCTACATTCTCTATCGGTTGTATCACGGAGAGTGCTCTGAGGAATTATTCGGAATCATTCCTCTTGCATCTTTTTTTTATCGTTCCACTAGAAAATAATATACTATTCTATTCACTATGATGATGATCAGTCTTCCACCGTGCGTTTTTTGCGTAACTTTTTGCTTCGCACTGTAAAACTCTGAAACAAACTGTCACCAGCAATATTTCCCAATCCAATACGACCTGCAAACCTTCAAAGGCCGGCAACGCACCTGCAGCTCTTCTAATGATGCGAGTATCCATGGGCGACAGTAGTTGCTTTCCATCAGGTGACCCGTTTGCTCGTTTGACCCCTTATTTTATAAAAAAACGATCATATAAACTATATTATTATCTATACTACTATTATAAAGAGGAAAGATTTGATTTTTTGTTTGTTTGTTTGTTTGTTTGTTTGTTTGTTTGTTTGAGTCGAATAGGCTCCGAAACTACTGGACCGATTTGAAAAATTCTTTTGCTATTAGAATCTTACATTATTCCTGCTGAACATAGGCTACATTTTATTTTGGAAAAAAGTAGGGTTCCGTAAGATATTTGAGTTTTTCGGACGCAAGGTGTAAAAAATCAGCTAGAAAAGTTACTTATTTTGCGTACGCTGCCTAAACTATAAAAGATAGAACCATAAAATGTTCTAAGTAATTGTAGATCTTATAAATATCTACAAAAAAGTCCGCGACACACTATACCTATCTATGTCGAGTGAGGCACAATAACCATTTATTTATTTAAAAATCCTGATTTTTTTTTGCACTATATTTAAACGGATATATTTTACTCACGCTATTAATCCTTATCAAAATAAATTATTTTATCACTAAGTACAGTTTATGTAGATAATATTTGGTCTTTGAATGATTAAAATTGGACGTTTGGTCTTGAAATTATGGCGAAATTAAAATATTACGATGGTGGGCGTCACCAAAGCGCGTGCGGAAGACAGTATTCTGTTGTAGAAATGAAAATTCTGTACATAAAAGATATGAAATGACACCCGAAATTACACCTTTGTTACTACATCGCTATAGAAGCCAAAAATGTGGTTAGTTTTTTGTCTGTCTGTCTGTCTGTCACTCTTTCTGTCTGTCTGTATGTTTGTTCCAGCATCACACGAAAAATACTGATCCGATTTGAAAGTGGTTTTCGCAGATATATTTATCTTCTTCCAACTTAACATCTGGTGTATAAATTTTTTTCCCCCCACCCCTCTAAGGGGACAAAAGAGGGGGTCAGATTTTGTATCAAACTTTTTTCTTTAACACGAAAACTACTGATCCGATTTGCATACGGTTTTCACAGATTTGCATACGGTTTTCACAGATATATTATATTTGTCTTCTTCCAACTCAACATCTGGTGTATAAAAATCCTCCCCGCCCTCCCCTCTCAACCCTCTCTGGGGACCAAAGAGGGGTCAGATTTTGTATACAACTTTTTTCTTTAGTGGACTTACTTCATATTAGGTATTAACTGTGTTTTTCAACTTAAGATCTGGTGTATGACCTTCCCCCCCCCACACCCTCTTAGGGGACAAAAGAGGGCGTAAAACATGTATCAACTGATGATGTAGAAAATATACTTTAAATGGCAAAACAACGTTTGCCGGGACAGCTAGTCATGTAATAATCCTAAAAAACAGTACAATTATTAATGTAATACAGATAATTTTCTATGCCAAACTAACATTCCATAGTGTCAGGAAAGTGATAAATATTTTAATATTAAATACATACTTATAATAATCACTAGACACATGCATACAATGTTTTTACTACAAACTAATCGCCACACTATCGTTTGTAGCATCGCGTCGTCCTAACTATCATAGATTCCTCTATAAGAAAAGTCAATTAGTTACGATCGTTTTTAAGTACTCGGTGATGGTTTGATCCAAAAAGGACATTGTATTTGGGATACAGTATATGTAGTCATATACTGTATCCCAAACTAGTCTACCATGCCACATATAAATGGGTCCAATTGATTACGGGTTTTTGGTCCATACATTTTTGGGCATTCACCTTTGTACATAGATTGGTTCAAGCATACACTTTGATTTGTACTGTGTACATAGCTTTTAAGAAATATATTTATAGTTTTACTTATGGTTTAAATTACGCGACAAAAACCATTTTGTCGCTTACGCCCTTTCCATTTCTTGCTGTTCCTTATTTTTCATTTCTTGTTTTCTATGAAAGGCCGGGCCGGCCATGTATAGCTTTAAATTATCTTAATGTCATAGTACTTATTATCTATTCTGTGGTAATGTTACATCTTTCCCTACATTTCAATGGTATACGCCGCGCTTGACGCACTTTTCAGCTGCTAAGGTGTTATACAGACTGTTCTTATTTTTAATGTCGTAATACTATGAACCCTTCGAGTTACTTGATATTAGATTTTCTAGATAGTTCATCAAAAGATGATTCGGATTGTGATTTTGATGCGCGCAATTGTTACATGTGCCAAAAACAGAACAACGTGGATTGAAGATATTTGATTGAAAATTTAGTCTCTGGGGAACAGACTGTCTGCTGTGAAGTGCTGTGCTCAGGTGGTAACACTGTGAGTCTCTGTCTATCATACATAAAATAATCACAGAAATTTTTGAACATCCTACGAAGAGAAAAGATGTATAGTATACACGGAAATGTATTTAGATGTATCAAAATACAAATGTATATTTTCTTATTATAGCTCTGCATTCTGTATCTTAAGATACGAAGATGTAAAAATATGACATTATAGCCTGCTGTTGTGTGTGGTCTCCTGACGATTTCTTTCGAAAGATATATATCGAGATGTATCGTGCTATAATATATACATCTTTACATTACCTGCTCTGTGTAGTGTGTGTGAAACCCTTAAGATGTTAAGGGCATGTTTCACCACTTGCTGATAAAGTGTCAGATAATCATAATCATTTATACTGCGTGAAATTTTAATGGTTGTTTTCCCGCAGTAAAATGATTCTATCTTAGTAGTACAATAGATTTCTGAAGTTTTTTTGTTCAAATCATAAAAAAAAATCGGCCGGATCCATAGTAACTCCGCCTATCGGCATAAAGTTTCCATAGTACGTTATACAAAATATTTTGTATTTTCAAAGATTGACTTGCATGATTTGATAGTACTACTATAGGTAAATCGTCCTGCTGCGGGTAAACAACCACTAAAATTTCACGTTGTATAATGCGAATTTAGGTTATCCACAACTTTTTCCATACTTCATCTGGCAAGTTATGTGGTGGATAGCCTATCCAGCACTTATCAGGAAGTGGTGAAACAGGCCCTAAGAGTGAAATACTAGCACAGAGGTTCCCAAACTTTTTTTTGTCATAGACCACTTTAAACATTTTGCTGGATCCGGTGGACTCCTGCAGCTAAGTATAAAACCGTAAATCTCCTCGCTCTGTAATATTATAATATTGTCTACTTATATTCATAGGAGAAGTCATGTCGGGTCACTTATTTTAATAGACCCCCGTTAACAGGGTTGCCAATGCTAATTATCATATTTCCCCAAAAAACATGGTCAAATTCCCCAAATTGGGGACAAAAATTTGCTGATTCCCCACAAAATTCCCCACACAAGTTTTTTTTAAAGGAATCAATATTCTACTACCTGAGTTTAATTATTTGCATTAAAGTAAGTATATTTATTAATAATAAAAACTCAAACAGTTATCGTGATCAATACCTAAGTTTAATTTTATTTTACATATTTTTTTCACGTATTCTTGTACGAAAAAAATTTCTTTATTTTTTCGTACAAGAACCTTCACGTGAAAATTAGGCCTTTGCATCCGTTGTGGATGATTTATACAGTGTTTTCAGAGCAAAGTACCCACTCCTCAAATTAACACTAATTTGGCAGGGTGTACAGTATTTGAGGAGTGGTTTACAGAAACCTCTCCTCAAATACTGTAGTGCATGGGACACACTTGAAGGGTTGAACTTGAAACTGCCCCAGAATTTTAAATTCCTCCTCTTGCAGCCAGAAATCGTACAAAGCCAGCGCATTTTATGTGGGCATCAGACATCAAATGTTTAAAAACAGGAAAAAGCAGATCATAAACAATATTGTCAATCTACTACGATTAATCAATTTTAATAATGTTTGAGAGTGTTTAATGTGTCAATGTAGAATGATAAAATATTTGCTAATTATTGCAAAAGATGTCAAAATGTTAAAATCCCCGCATTTTCCCCACATAATGCCAATCCCCAATGAATCCCCAATCAACATGAAATTCCCCGCAGTTTGGGGAATTCCCCACAAATTGGCAACGCTGCCCGTTAATGACTCCTGGACCCCCATTTTTCTTCCACGCAAGCACGCAGCTCCCGTCCGGCTCCCGTGGACCCTTGGGGATCCCCCTGGACCACTTTGGGACCCCTGTCGGGCTCCCGTGGACCCTTGGGGATCCACCTGGACCACTTTGGGAATTAATGTACTAGCAGAATAATATTTTGTTTATAATGAGAATCATTATTAGGGTAGAGCATCTGACACACATTGTCACCAAGTCACACTTTACTACCTACTTTAAAGCCGAAGGCATCTTTTACACTAAAACCTATCTGAAACTGCAAACAATAAAAGATTACGTCATGTTTAATCAAGGACGAAGTAATTTACATTTTTGGTCCATGAATTATTGTGCATTCATCTTGACATGAACACTTTTTTACACTCTAATGTTTTTGTAAATACGTCCAATGTTTCGTTTTAAGCCCCTCTGAACATATTTTTGCACTGCATTCAATAAATTCATCGTCATAATAATCTTACTACTCCTAAGCACCGTGCTAGAAGTATCGATATTTTATCGAGTGATTTGGTACGCAAGACGTATTGTGTGTGGTTTGTATTCTACATACCTGATACTATTAGCGCTTCATTAGGTCCCACGGTGTGTACATTTCCCATCTTGTTTAGATTTTAAATATAAAACACTAAAAAATCAAATGCACTGCTCAATCTGATAGGAGGGGCACACTTTTAGCGTTTATACAAAAACACGACACGATGCAATGAAAGTTTTCTATTATGAGTATGGATTACGTTAAACGGATTTAAAAGAATTTTATTTTATTGATAATATCATGGAAATTCAGTTAAAAAATTGGGTTTGTTTATAAACTACGAACAAACCACCATACAGTACCCGGTGACAGAAGTGACAGATGACAGTTTGGTTTTTTTTTCTTATTATGGCACTTCGGCTATGTAACCATGGCACTGATCTCTATTATACTAGTAGGTACGCTGGATAGCTGATACACATGACACATGGATATAAGAGCTCATAATAACCCCCTTTTTGTGCATTAAAAGCGGAATCAGCGC
The DNA here is from genome assembly GCA_905404155.3 of Plebejus argus. Classification (NCBI taxonomy): domain Eukaryota; kingdom Metazoa; phylum Arthropoda; class Insecta; order Lepidoptera; family Lycaenidae; genus Plebejus; species Plebejus argus. The sequence continues at coordinate 6,330,367 of FR989933.1, forward strand.
CCCCCACAGATTAAGGATATATAGGTAGATGTAGTCTTAGCCCGTCATCGCGTGGCCATTTTGTGCTTATTTTCATACAAGTAGTGTGCGTTTATTTTCTTGAATATTTCCATTTGTCGATCATTTCGAAGCACATTAAAATCCAGAAAAGAAAGTCATTTAGTTCATGATATCGATAAACTATAGTTCAAGTAATGAGAATCCGTAAGCACACGTAAAAAGCTATGCAACTTTTGTAGTCAAATTATTAATTAATGTGACATTTTTAGCACTAATGCCTTACATAGCACAAATAAGGGATTATTAAACTTAAATATTATCCTTTTTAGCTTACAAAAATACCGATTGAAAAGCTCAAAAAACGTTGTTCAAAACTTACGTATTTAATGTTAAATCCACGTGTTTGAGGCATTCTTTGGCCATTCTTATGGTTTATAATTTAGCGGAACCATAGAACTCAACAATATCTAGCATAAAATGTTCAATAAAAACCTTTATTAACACTTTTATTACATGAAATATGCAGACCGACTCCTTTGTTATGTCCTAGTAAGTAGGACATAACATTACACCCTCCTGCTATAGTATCTCAATGGCGCCCCCATTATTCTGGTAGAGAACTAAATTTGACGTAACCACAACCAATAACAAAAGTAATTGTCATCACTACTAGTATTAGTTCCAATTTCCAAGTACGAAAAAATTTAATTGTTGATAAAGATTTGATAGAGGGTGTCTCAACAAGTTTAACTAAATTTAATAAACGGAATAAATATGAAAGTTTTTGTTATAGATAAGAAAAAAATTTGTTTAACCCTTAATAAGGCAAGGGGATAATATTTCCCACCTGGTAATAGATTCAAAAACATTGTTTTTTACCTAACTTATGTCACACTGAATGCCACCTTATAGTAAAATCTACTCTATGGTAAATTGTTTTTTTTTACTGGCAATACGCGCGGCTGTAAACGTCACCTTGAGTTGATATGTCAATGTCAAAGTGGAGTGACGAGTTGAAGTGAGGTAAAAAGTGCGAAATAACGGTCGTTACAGCGAAAAATCTAAAATATTGTTCCACAGAAAATACTGTAAGTAAAATATGGTGTCTATATCATATAAAGTGACTATCCTAGCGCTATTGTATATGGTTTTGATTACCATTGCAGTGATATTTCTCCTCAAAATATTCAAATTACAAAGTGGGAAAATAATTCCCTTTGCCTGATTGTGCAGTACTCTATTTTTACTTATTATGTTGTAAGAAAGTAAGTGTGTCTGTCACACTTTCACTTTATTTTGTATGTAGATAGTTTGAGCCTGAAGAATTATATTATTGCGAGAACGAAAATACTGTGCTCAACTTGCCAAGTATCACTATGTGCAAAAAATTGTTTTAAGTGTTTCCATGAGGCTTCACCACAAGAATAACTTTTTTCTATAGAATAACTTTCTATAGAAAAAAGTTATTCTTGTGGTACCTCACTTTGCCTATATTTTATTAATTAAAACTTCTTTTGCTTACATATCGTTTTTTATTTATCTTTCAATAATATAAATGCACTATAATGTATATATATATATATATATATATATATATATATATATATATATATATATATATATATATATATATTTAAATGTACTTTGAAAAAAATATTTTGACTCATAAAAATTAATATCACAACCGAAGTCGGGTGGTCAGCACTATAATTGAATCAATAAAAATGACTGCAAAACGAGGTAACCTAAACGGGCAAAGGGAATTATTTTCCCACTTTTTGAAACCCTGCCAAGCGTAATCAGGCAAAGGGAATTATTTTCCCACCGAAAAAAGGGGGGTTTGGCACCCTCTCACCCCCTTTTAAAAATATTTTTTTGAATCTCCAGTATTAAATTGCCCTAAACACACATTTAGTTCTCAGCCAACTTTTACATAGGCTTGTGCCTTATTAAGGGTTAATTGTTGATCGATATTTTCAAAGCCGACTTGACTCACCTCTTACTACTGCTATCAGCGCAAATATGGCGGCTTTCAAACGTCATTTTTACGTCAGATTTAGTTCTCTACCCGAATAATGGGGGCGCTGACTCCGCTTCAAATAGGCACAAGAAATAGCTGTTATTTCAAAGGCTATCACTTATCAGCTATCTAGCTTACTTGTAAGTTGTATTATAATAGCACTGATATCTATTAGAGATCAGTGTATAATGGCTTCTACACATGGAAAAACCCGGTCCATGCTGAAGTTGGTTTTCGCAAAACGTGATACCTGCCTCGTTTTTTTTTTTTTTTAAAGAAGGCAGGTCGCTGTAGCCCTGACGTCACTGCGACCCATAAGGATCTATTGTGACTCCTTCGCATTAGAGTATCATCCCCAGCCCAATACTGCTCATAAATTGAACGATGTGGTTGGGGTTGGTGTCACGAATTTCCTCTGTGGATGAGTATTCGTGGCGACCAAGATGCCTGTTTCTGCTCTGTAGTAGAGCAGGACAGTTGAGGAGAAGGTGAATAGGTGTCTCATCCTCCTCCTCACAGAATCTGCAAGTCGTTATGCTACAAATACCCATTCTGTTTAGGTGTTTGTTGAGCTTGCAGTGCCCAGTTAGGCTTCTGGTAAGAATTCTTAATTGGTTCCTACCCAAGGTGAGCACTAATTCTGATAGTTTCTTGTTGAAGCCAGGGATTAGTGCCTTGGAGTGTTCAAGGCTAGGGGTCTCAGCCCATTGCTTCCTGCTTAGACTGTGACCCCATTCCTTGAGCACTTGCTTTGTGGTACTGGGAGGTATACCACAGACTGGTTCCGGGCCATATATGAGACTCTCGGCCCCAAGCCTAGCCAGTTCGTCAGCGGTTTCATTGCCGGGGACGTTACTGTGTCCCGGGACCCATACTAGGCGGATGTTGTTGTTCCTGCCTCGTGTTCAGGTAATTATTATATTTATATATAGCAGTTTTTTAGGAAAATATCCTTAGTTAGCAATTATGCTCGCATAAGAGCCGGACCTGAAATATCAATAATATGAAGCCGCTATGAACTATTCAAGAAAAATTTCGAAAAATATCCAAGGGAAAAAAATCACAAGATCGTATGTGGTGACAAGAGCTGCGTTTTTATTTTGCATGTAAATTATACTTTGCATGTATTTTGCAAATTGTAAGACCGCTTTTATTTATCGTTTTTCTTCATATTGTAGTTTAGTTTTTGTACAAATAAAAGAAAACTGTTATATTCTAAAGACCCAATTATTTTAAAAGTAAAGACAGGAGTCGTAACTCGCAAGCAATGTTTTGCGTTAAATTTAATACAGTAAATATTTCCTTAATGGAGTTGTTTACTGGATAGTACATTTTTCCTCCGCTAGGTTGCGCTTTGTATTTCTGACCCATAACAAACATTCAAGGTTTTATTACAAAGTTTTATTTATTGGTTTCAATAAAAAATGCCTCGATGTGTGATAATAGGGTGCAATGAGAATGGAAGACATACATTTCCAAACGATCCGAAATTAAAAAAGTTATGGGAAAAAGCTACAAAAGTAAAAAAATTCAAAGCTTCAAAGAATTCGAGGTTATGCTCTAAACATTTTAAAGAATCCGATTATCAAGAAATTTGTGCTACGACAGGTAAGATTATCTTATTAAAAATGGTTCTAATCATATATTTTTTAATTAGTTTTCTAGTGAACAGGTTATTGTGCGTGTGTTTGTTGTCACTGAAATTAATAAGTAATTTTTTTTCCAGGACTGCCACCAATTTGTAGACATTTAAAAAAAGGTATTGTTCCTTCCATTTTCCCATGGACACCTAAACCTTCAACGTCTGCTATAGAACGACAAAATCGATACATGGAAAGGTCAGCAAAGAAAGAATTATTTCCTCCACAGAACCCTATAGAAACACTTACTGGTAATTACTCCATGGAAGATAGAAATGAAGTCTCTGATAAAGGAGAAAATCTACCCGATGTACAAATGGAAATTGAAATTAAAACACATGAGAAAGGAAACATGGTTAGCAATGAACTAGAAAGATCAATCAGGCTTGTGAATTCATTTACACAAACTCCATTTTTGAATTCGCTTTTTTCAAACTATCAGCTTATGACAGATGATGAAACTATACTGTACTATACTGGACTGGAAAGCTATGAGAAGTTTAAGACTGTTTTATCAACTCTTTTGCCGATGGCATACAGTATTTGTTATCGTAGGAATCATGTTATGAATATGTCTATTGAAGATCAGTTTTTACTTATGTTAATGAAACTCAGAAGAAACTTAGATGATTTTATTCTATCAAAACATTTTGATATCAGTAAATCAGAAGTAGGTAATGTATTTGTAACATGGATAAATTTTGTACACCAATTGTGGTCAAAACTAAATATATGGCCAAGTAGAGAACTCATTGATTATTTTATGCCATCACAGTTTAAAAAAAACCATAAAATTACCAGAGTAATTATAGATGGAACTGAAGTGCCTATAACAAGACCTAAAAACCCAAAATCACAACAGGCGACTTTTAGTAGTTACAAACATCACAACACAATTAAGTTTCTGGTTGGCTCCACACCTGGTGGACTACTGTCATATTGTTCAGAAGGATATGGAGGATCAACTAGTGACAGGCAAATCATAGAACGCTGTAATCTTATTCATAAATGTAATCCAGGTGATGGAATCATGGCAGATCGGGGATTTAACATTCAGGATTTGTTAGCACCTAGTGACCTAACATTACTTGTGCCAAATTTTTTGAAAGGTTTATCTCAATTACCTGGGATAAAATTGAAACATGACCAGAAATTAGCTGCTAATCGAATACATATTGAACGTTTAATAGGTCTGATAAAAACTTATAAAATTTTTAAAACTGATGTCAATGCATACTATGTTCCGTTAATGTCAAAAATATTTTTTGTGTGCCTTATGTTATGTAACTTTAGGGAAAAAATTGTAAATTAATATTTTTAGGATCTTACCTCAATGTCCAGAAACCTTTTGGTCAGTGTTTAATTTTTATAATATTTTGTTAATTAATTCAAAGGTGAAATTTTAATAAGCAATTTTGTTATACAAACAATAGTTCTAAATAAAAGCCTTATTATAAAATATCTTTTATTTTTTGTTTTCACAATACCTTGGCACAATAATCACCAAAAAATAACACATTTTTAATTATGGTTATTCAGAAAAATCATGTTTTATAATTTCTAAATAATTCTTATAATAATATTTGTTAATTATAGCTTTCTCGAAATAAGAATGATAAAAAGAGTCCAATTTGTATAGCATTTGCTCTATAAATTCATCATCCCTATTAACAAAAACCACCTCTAAACTTTTATAGGTATAAACTATAAAATTACAATATTTTCTGTTACTGCAGTAAAGTTGCCCTTGAACTTGATAATAATATGGTGTTTCTGCTTTTAAACATAACTTATTGTCAATGTAGATTAAGTATGGTACTGTAGTTGGACTTATAACTTGATGTCTACTAGCATAGGGACACTTTATTTCAATTAATGTCTCTTCATTTAAAATACCATCAGGCGAAGCAGCCAAATAGGGCCTTTCTTCTGAAATAAGCACTCCAGTTTCTGTCACATCTAACTCATATAAATTAATATACTGCTTTAATGCAACTTTTTCATTAATTATACCATGCATAATAGCTCTTGATAAAATATTTTCTTTTTCTAGTATTTGCATGGCATAACCATTTTTACTGGTTTCTTTCATATGGCATATAGTATGAAATATACTAGCGGTCAAGCGACACTTTCTGTAAATAAACCATTTAGGATTATCTTGCTGACCGCAAGTTTCACATTCTATTTCTTGAATTCTATTTAAAGATAACGTATTTAATTCTAGTTGCTCAAAAATTTTGTTGGTCACAGGTCCACAGTAATCATGGTCATTTTCAATCGCATATGGATTTGCAGGCCCATATAGTTGTTTAAAGGGCATTTGGGATTTGCAGTTAAGAATAATATTCCTCACTTTTTGGGTATATTCTAAAATATTAATTCTTTTTTTATATGGTTCGAATACAATATTCTCAATAGATTTTCTTTTGGATGGCAACTTGTGCGCTTTTAATGGACTGCCTGTAAAAATTTTTTTGGGCATATGGAAAGTTTGTAGTTTTTCTGTGGGTGCTTCTGTTTTCAGAAGAATTTTATCATTTATAAAATTTTCAAGTCCACAAAGAACTACAGCCACATGTTTGCAGTGAGCACTCACTCCACTACCAGCAACACATTCACAGTTGCACTCCAAAATCTCCCCTTTTATACTTAATTTAACATTAGCTTCATACATAATTCTCTTCATTGAAGCTTTGATATATCCTTTAAAGTAGCATGAGTCACCAATAAATGCTGCTCTCAAAATATGTAGGAAGCGTGCTTCATATAATGATTTACCATCCTTTGGGTTCTTATGAAATCTGAAAGTGAAAAAAATGTAAAATTTATTTAGGTACATAATATCATTGTTAATTAATGATTTAGGTTTTTGTATCAGAATTAGAAAGAACTGTACTTAAAATAATGAACTTACTGTAAGAAATAAAGGGTTATATGTTCCTTTGTAATTGGTGGTAGCTTCATACTGCTGTTGATGTCCCGATAAGCATGACTTTCTGGTAAAACCATTTTTGGATCATCATTTTCTTCTGCTTGAACAGCATCAAAATTCTGATTCCTGTCATATGCCTCAAGTCTGTAAAATAAATATTCACTTATTAAAGCCGCGAAGTACATTACATTTTGATGTCACCTAGATCATTAACAACCTTTAATCTATGATCATTAAGACGTCTAGGCTAATATTATAAGATGAAATAAAATTTATAACATGAAATTGAGGTTATGTTTACCTTTCAATTAGGTCTGCTTTTCTGCCCTTCAAAGATGCACCCCGTTCTCTTAATTTAGCTTTTAGGGCCTCTACATTCCATGTGCTATACATTATAAAAACTAAATACTTATTTAACTACAGTAATCACGTCGCACTTAAAGTTCAATTGTTATTCAAAACTAAGATTTCACAGTCACTAATGATCACAACATATTATCGTCCTGTCGCATAAAACCTTCAAAAATCCTTTAGTAGTATTTGTTTACTACTAGACTATAAAATAATTAATGTTAAACGATGAGTAACACTCGAACAATGCTTTAATTTAATGTTGTTTATTGACTACTTTTTATGCGTCTTTTTTATTATGAGTCTGAAGTACACAGCGACATCTGTGCCAAGCTTTGCATAAACAACTCCATTACATGCAGATATTTGTTTATTTGGCAACACTTAACCCACGTGTCTTTGATGGTTTCAGGTGGACCATCAAAACTGTCGTCAAAAGTGTACATAGTTATCATCTGTGGTTATCACAGCTATGCGCCAATTTGACAGCTGTCAATGTCATCCACGTACCAATGCCTAACTTTCTTTCTTTTTCTTCTTTTTTTTTTTTTTTTTTTTTTTTTTATAATGGCACTTCGGCTTTAACCATGGCCAGTGTCGAGTATATAATATTATGGCGGGAAAACAATATTTTATAATATAATTTTCAGCATCGTTATTCTATTTCGTCAGGTCTAAAGTCTAGTCAAAGTCTAAGTAAAAGTCATTACAGTCAGAAAGTCAAGTCGGTTGATTCAGTAAAGTGGTAGACGCTTTACTGAAACTTTTGATGGAGTTTTGGAGGGAACACAAAATAGCACGTTTCTGGATAATGCATCACTTTCCCACACTTGTGCACGATAACGAATATCTAATGGTTAATATTCTACCAATATTGCACATTAAAAACCCAACTTAACACAATTTTAGGAAAATAATACAAAATCACAACATCACACTTTCACATTCCCGACAAAACTCCCCTTTTTCTTCTTTCTTTTTCTTCGTTTTTGGCAACTTGACACAAAGTATGTGTATGTTGTGCCACAGACAAGGTAAAAAGGTAAGGAATATAGCGGGAAAACCGTATACCTCCTATAATAATTTTCAGCATCGTTTTCATGTAATATCGTCAGGTCAAGTCTAGTCAAAGTCTAAGTAAAAGTCTGAAGTCAATACAGTCAAGGAGTCAAGTCGGTCGTTTCAGTAAAGTGGTAGACGCTTTACTGAAACTTTCAATGGAGTTTTGGAGGGAACACAAAATCGCACGTTTCTGGATAATGCATCACTTTCCTACACTTGTGCACGATAACGAATATCTAATGGTTAATATTCTACCAATATTACACATTAAAAACCCAATTTAACACAATTTTAGGAAAATAATACAAAATCACAACATCACTCTTTCACATTCCCGGCAAAACTCCAATGCCTAACTTCTGCATGGACCGGGTTCCTCCGTCTGTAGAAGCCTTTAGAGATCAGTGGTCTGTTCCAGCTGTCATCTGTGGCTCAAAATCAAAATCTCAAATCTGTGATCTCATGTCAATGCATGTCAATGGCATTTTGCAATTTGTCATTTTCTTCATTTGTGATGTGTTTATGATTGTTTGTTACATGGTAATTCTTGTGGTTTATTAGTTTAGAATAAGATCATTATTATTTAAAAATAATACCGTTGATAGTGATAATCGTAGCTGACGGTAAGTAATGTTCGTAATATTGTGCATTTCGTTCGTTACTCCTGTTATTTTTCGCCTTGTCAATGTGGATGCTATAGGAAACGAAAACACTATTTAATACTTTTCTTTGCAGATCCACTCGTTTTTCCTAATATGTCTGAGACTAGTGACTTAGACAGACAAATAGAACAACTTAAGAGATGTGAGATTATTAAAGAATCTGAAGTAAAAGCACTATGTGCGAAAGCTAGAGAGATCCTTGTCGAAGAAAGCAATGTTCAGCGGGTCGATTCTCCTGTTACGGTATTTATTTGGTTCCCTCTATTATGAAAGATTGTTCGTTTCCCTGTGTGTAGTAATATCACAAATATTATAATATTGAAATAGACTTTACAAGTGTAGCAATCTGTCAACTACCCTCGCCTTCAAGAGGTCATTCCAAAGTTGGGTCATTTACAAACGGATTTCGTGACAATAATATCCAAGGTTTAAGTGTAGTGCTTACTTTGAGCTTTGAGACTAAAAGAAATAGAAATCCCCTTCCTAAAGCTTTTCAACAAGTATAATATAACAGCTAATTTCAAATGAAATTAAACCCAAATAATAATACATTTTAGGTGTGTGGTGATATACATGGTCAGTTTTATGACCTAAAGGAGCTGTTTAAAGTAGGAGGTGATGTCCCTGAAACTAATTACTTGTTTATGGGTGATTTTGTAGACAGAGGATTCTATTCAGTGGAAACATTTTTATTACTTCTTGCTTTAAAGGTAACAGCCACATCATTAATATTGTTATGTCTCATCAACAGTATATTAGTAAATTAATATCATTTTGTCTGTTTTTAGGTTCGGTATCCAGACCGTATCACTTTAATCAGAGGTAACCACGAGTCGAGGCAGATAACTCAAGTGTATGGTTTCTATGACGAATGTTTAAGGAAATATGGATCTGTTACAGTATGGAGGTAAACATAATTAGTGTAGATATGATATCAGTTGCTACATATTTTATTACTAATACATGCTTTTTTCTGACTTTAGTAAATCCATATTCATTCTAATAATATAGGTAAGTGTGTCTGTCTGTATGTTACAACTTCACGCCCAAACTGCTGAACCGATTTTGTTGCAATTTGCTATGGAGATACTCTTGAGCCCCAAGAATAGGATACTTTTATCCCAGAAAAATATATGGTTTAGTGTGGTATTTAAACGAATTTACTCTGTTGCACCATAATCATTGTTGTGTCATCTAGTATATTTACATTTTGCACTGTAAATGATTTAAAAACAAAAAATACAAAAATTAAGATTAACCTAATAATAGGTCAGTCTCAAATACCTACTAAGTCAAAATATTTGTATAAGGTGTTGGCCTGCTATCTCAGTGCATACATATATTTTACTTTATTTGTAGGTACTGCACAGAGATATTTGATTATTTATCGTTGTCAGCTATTATTGATGGCCGAATATTTTGTGTACATGGTGGACTGAGTCCTTCCATACAAACACTGGACCAGATTCGCACAATAGACCGAAAACAGGAAGTACCACATGATGGGCCAATGTGTGATTTACTTTGGAGTGACCCTGAAGGTAAATTATAGTTTTTATGACACAGGTTAAAGTTGGAAATTATGAAGTCATACTACCTGATATAGTTTTTAAGCCATAAGACCTACTTGCACAGATCTGTGTTAAGGTAATACTCCGTTAAATATGACTCTTCTTTACATCGACAAGAAATTAGATCTAGATTTATATATTAGACCTAGATTCGTGCAAGTGGGCCTAAGATTGCGGCGCGCGGCTGCCGCGCGGCTCCTTTTAGTGTAGAAGTCGTGCTGCTGCCGCACTACCCGCGACTTAATTTGAAGGCAGCCTTAGTGAAAGATAAAACTTAAACAATGTTGTCTATTTTCAGATACACAGGGCTGGGGTGTGTCTCCACGTGGTGCGGGATACTTGTTTGGATCCGATGTAGTAGCTCAGTTTAATGTTTCAAATGACATTGACATGATTTGCAGAGCACATCAACTTGTTATGGAAGGCTACAAATGGCACTTTAATGAGACCGTGTTGACTGTCTGGTCTGCTCCTAATTACTGCTACAGGTTGGTTATACTGGTAGTTGTCATTATAAAGGCCGGCAACACACCTGCAGCTCTTCTTATGTTGCAAGTTGGACACTAGGCGACGGTAGTTGCTTTCCATCAGATGACCTGTTTGCTCGTTTGCACCCTTATTTAATAAAAATAAAAATTATAATGAGAGATGTTAATAATAATAATTTTGCAGATGTGGCAATGTAGCAGCTATTTTAGAATTAAATGAAAACCTCCAACGAGAATTCACAATATTCGAAGCGGCTCCGCAAGAGTCAAGAGGGGTACCTTCCAAGAAGCCACAAGCTGATTACTTTTTATAATATTTAAGCCTTAGAGATAATTAAAAAGTAATGTAGTGACGCAAAGTTTTTTTCGGTATAATGTTAAGACTGTTGTATGAATTACATTAGTATTGTGTTCAAGACTCCACAACCCCATTAAGTAAGGTAAATAGGTTATTTCTTGTACCAAACCATTTGTCATTTGTGCCTGCGTGATGCCTGTGTACACTGCCATTACATTTATGTGAAGTGGACAAAGCACATGGTTTGAAATCAATTGAAAATTATAAAAGCTATCAACAATGTCTCCAAACTTTATCTTGTCTTTAAGTAAGTAGAATAAGGCTAGAGGATTTTTCACTTTGCCATTTAATATTAAAGTTCGGCCGTTCAGAGAATGCGTTCCTGACACCTATCAGTTAGTCACGACTAGTGTCAGAAAATTATAACATTCATTGATTATTGATATAATAATGTTGTTTTAATGCTCATCAATTGTTAAAACGGTAAACAACCAGCAAAAATATTTTTATCGTATCTGCAACGCCATTACAAAGTTACGTCGTCAGTTTAATCGCGACGTGTCAGGAACGCACTCACTGAACGGCCTAAGTATAAGCAGTTTCTCAAAGAAAAAAAATATGTAATAATTTTAGTCTTAATATTATAATAGGCACTAGACATTAGACAAGCAGTTTTTTTAGATTCAGAAAAATGTGGATTTCTGTATAATATAATAATACTACTATAAAATTTACTATAGTTGTTCTCAGCAATTATTCATTTCTGTATGAAATAATCTTTTCAAAAAGGGGTTTGAGAAACTGTTTAAATATTATTATAACTGCTTCAATATTTATTGACTTAATTTTTTATTCTCAATTCAATTTCATACTATTATTTACTACATTTTGACTTTACTTTTAAATAATAAATAAAATTGATGAATGGAAAAACCATGAACGTAGAAAAAAAGGCGGACTAAGTCTTAACACAGGACTGTCTCTTCAGAGTCGGCCACGCACACATTCTTACGCCTGTCAAATGGTATGGACAAGCGTAAAAATGTGTGCGTGCGGACCGTGTACATGCAGTCAGCCTGGCCGACTCTGAGGCAGGGCTTCATAACGTTATCGAATAGCAGAAAAAATATCGTTGCGTACCGTTATCTTCATAATGGTATCCAGATAACGGTAATTTTTTAACGTTATCTTGTAACGAAAAAATATCGTTATTAATAATAATTATAAGTATAACATAACATTTACCGTTATTAATATCTAATTTTACAGTTATTTCTAGTATCGGGTAAATTTTCATAACGTTATCTTTGCCCTTGAAGCAGTAACGTTATGAAAAAATAACGAAATTTGAAGCCCTGCTCTGAGGACACAGTTCTGTATATTATAATTAGACTCCGTCCGCCTTTTTTCTATTTTCATGGGAAAAACGATTTATGATTTGACGACTAATAAGTTTCCTCATTTTCAGTCTTGTGTATTTTAATTTAAGTGCTCTGAGATTAATAACAATTTCAGGTTTTTGTTGTGAGATAAGATTTCAGGCCACTTCCTAAGGCCTAATTAGGATTTAAATGCTACATTCAAGAAATTTCTAACATTCTTTGATGAGTTAAGATAATATGAATTCTTGTAATGTATTAATACTTCATAGAATGTTATATTATGGTCATTAAATCTTGATTCTATATTGAATAGTTTCATTGAACCACTATTTGAGTCGTGATTTGAATTATGTATATGTTACTGTAAAAGCTCGAACAGCGATAAATCTTAAGATTTGAGTATTGATCTTAGGATTTACCGACACGAGTTGGTAAATGTAAGTATTTCTAAAAATACGACAATATTTTCGAACATTTACCATTACAATTCGGTATAAGCTAGGTTTTACTACTGTCAACTGGTAAATGTTGGTTTTAGGAATAAAACAATGAGTAATTCTTAATTATGTATCTTATTTAACTATTAGACAAAACAGGTAGTTAGGTAGGTACATATAGTTAGTATATACGATAGTAGTAAGTAATCATAGACTTATATATTACATATAAATCGATGTAAGTAATACTAACCTATTCAAATAATTATTTTCATATAGGTAACATAATTATTACTAAGTTTTAGAACATACAACATCTCTGAATATCGCAATCTCTGTCATATCTATCTAACTATCACTCACTTCTCTATTACTCGGCGAACCACATCGCAACTGTTTCACGCCGGTTTTTTGCTCTATAACAGTACGGAACCCGTCGTGCACGAGTCACTCGCACTTGGACTTTTTTATTATACCGTGCCAATAACGTAAATCCTAAGATTTACCAACTATATGGTGGTATAAAAGTTCGTATCGCAAACCGTTTCGGACATTTACCATTAGGAATTGGTAGATCTTAGGTTTTACTAGAAAATCTTAGGATTTACTGCAGTTCAAGCTTTTACAGTAACATATATATTATAAAATCACAATGAATCACAGGAATCAGAGAAGAGGCTATAATAATAAAACTTATTATTTATTGGGATAGTATATTAGCAATACCAACAATTAGTTATTTTACAAGTTTTATAGAATTTTTACTATATAGAATTACATATTTCCATTAATATATCTCCGCATTTGGTTGAAATTTTCAAATCGGCTAGCTCATCTGCTCGAGTGGGTCCTATATTTAGTATAACAACTTTCTTATTTTCCTCTTTTGCTTGCAAAATTATTCTATAACTTGAATATACTGTTAAACTTGAGCCAAGGACAAAGACAGCATCACTTTTGGTAACATGGCTTCTGACTAACTCCACCCTTGGTTTTGGAACATTGTCACCGAAGAATACAATATCAGGTTTCAAAGGTCCTCTGCAGTCTGGGCAAGTCGGGGGCTCAAACTTTTCTACGTCTTCCTGAAAATAATATATTATTCAATAATAAGCCTCTGTACTCTTTAATTTTAAATTCAGAAACATAATATTATAAGTGTATAAAAGTAAATTGTTACATAACATAAACTAATTCTATAGAAGATATTTTAAAAATTCTTAATACAGTTCAAAAATTCTTTGAACATTTACAACAGAAAAACATATCATACTTTAGATAATTCAACATCTCCATCTGGTCTGATCATTGAGAAATTATTTTTTATGTCGGGATTTCTTGTATCTAATATTTCTTGCAATTTATGTCTGCATATCTCGTAGGAGCAACTGAGACATTTAACAAGATACCCAGAGCCGTGAAGCTCAACGACATTCTCCGAGCCAGCCTTCTGATGAAGTCTATCCACATTTTGTGTTACTATGACTGTAACCTTGCCTTTCTGAAATTTAAATTTTAATGGTAAATCTTCAAAATCTTTGTAATATTATTTGACCTATATTGAAAAAACCTTTGGGATACTTTCTTCTTACCCAAAAGTATTCCATCATAAGTTTTAATATAAAACATTAAAAACAATATGCGATTTTAACTCATGGTCCCATATCTTTCCTCTTCTTTATCTCTTTACCTTTTCTAGTTCTCTAATTGCAAAGTGATTATTATTTGGTTGTATAGAACTAAATCGTGGCCAACCGACAAAGTTTCGTGCCCAGTACCTCTGTCTGACTTTGGAAGACTTGACAAACTCCTGGTATTGTACTGGTTTGTGATTACTGCGAGCGTATAAGCCAACCCCTTCGGATCTGTAATCTGGTATACCTGCAATGATATCAAATTTAGCTTAACGTTTTTACTGTATAAAAAACAAATTGTAAAAGAAATTTGATCAACATACTGCAACTCTAGTTACAGAGAAAATGTTCCTGTCTGTATGTGAGACGTTCATTTACCAGACTCTGTAGAGATTCCTGCGCCTGTTAATACAAGAAGTTTCTCATGACTGCTAATAAATTCGCGTAATTTTTTTGTATCTTGTATGTCAGGAGGGTTATACGCAGGGACATAATAAGCGAATTTCCGTATACAGTCCTTGAAAGTAGACACTTTATTGATGGCTATCATTTCGACTTCTCGTTTTATTTAATATTTTAGTCCAAGTACTTTTGTAAAGTTACAACTTACAACCATTGTGGTAATAACTAATAATACTTCTTACAACCATCATGGACCAATATGCAACAGTATTATAGAGTAGACAACCATCAACCATGAAAATTTTTTTTTTATAATTCGTCCGTCGGGACAGGCAAAGGGAGCGTTGCCCATACAGCCATACAACCATGAACAAGTTACAGGTGCGTTCTTTTACCTCAGCAGTGCATGAACTTGGCATGAACGTGTACGGTGTAAGGACTTTTATTCACTTTGATTAGTGCGAGTGCAGCTGGTGATTAGGGGGCGTCCACAAATTACGTGAGGTGTTTTTTTGAATTTTTTGACGGCCCAGCCGCGCCGCATCTGCGTCTATCGTCCGTGCGTGACTCAGCACAGATTACAGAACACATTACTTGGGTGATAGGTCAGCTAGAAGTTGGGTCAGTGTCGCTAAACGACCGCTAGCGGTATTTTAGCGGGCATCGCCTCTATAATACTCTAATCTGTGGGCATCGCTAAACGACCACTAGCGGCACGTTAGACACTTCCTTATTCTTATATTGAGTATAGGGACCGTGCAGAGCGACGACACTGCCACAAGTGGCGAATAGCCGAAACTTTTACGAAAATTTTACTGTCAAGCTCTAGTGAAGCTACGGAAAATTAGAAGATTTCTTAACAAATTCTGAGTATTTTCAAGAATTGAAATGTATTGTTGTTCTAATACATACAAGAAATATAAAGGCAAATCGAACGATGTAAAATTTTACTATTTTTCTGCCAAAATATTCACATGGCTTTGCTTATTGAAAAACGAAAGAAATGGATAAAAGGCGGTAAAAATATACGTAAGTATTTAAAAAGTTCCATGAGTGTTATGTGTAGACTAGTAAAACACTAAATTTTGTAGATTATAACCGTAAATTCATTTTTTATGAACACAATATGAACATAACCTATAACCATTGCTTTCTTTCAGTAAACATCCAAACTGGCTTCCATCTTAATTGATATACATACATAGGCACCGCTCATTTAATTGGCATAAAGTTGCATCAAAAGTAAGGATAATTTGGAGAAGTCTTGCCAGGAATTCAACACTGAGGATAGTATTGAACTTGAACCATCTTGTCAAAGTGTTGGTTCTCAAAAGGATGATTCTTCAAGTAAGAAAAAGATTAGTAGTGCAGTCTTTGTGTGTTATCTAAAGAATATATACCTAAATGGTGTTTACACTTATGAGATCCAGACTGAAATTAGTTAAAAATAGTGACAGACAAAAGTTGTGAAGATGGTATCGATCGAATCGCAGAAGGTTGAAATAAAAGCATTTATTTTAGTGAACTTGTTTTATTTTATTAATCCACAAGCATTTTCAGTAATTAATATAAGTATTTTTGCATAGCTTCATTATTTTATTGCAATATTTATCAAGTTTTTACTTTCTATGCTGATGGATGCTATTAATTACTTTTTCAGATATTTTCTTAGTTAACTAGATAAGCTTTATACATTTTTATTCACTCTTCCATTCTTTGTTTACGGGTAGAAAGTAGAAACCCTTAATATTATGTTTAATATTATAAAAATATACTTAATATTATAAATGCGAAAGTGTGTCTGTCTGTTAGCACTTCACGCCCAAACCGCTAAACCAATTTTGCTGAAATTTAGTATGGATTTACTTTGAGCCCCGGGAAAGGACATAGGATACTTTTTATCCCGGGAAAATGTACGGTTCTCGCGCGATAAATGATTTTTGGCGCAACGGAGTTGCGGGCGTCATCTAGTCTTTAACTTTAATATTTCGATCGCGGATTCTTGGAAATCTGTCGTTGTTCTCGCGGCCGCATGTGGCCACTTGGGAGTGTAAGTATTATATCATTTTATAGTGTAAAACATAAAAAAACACTCATAAACTATCCAGGGTCAAGGAGAATGCGAAGTCAAAGTCACTCACAAGTTACGTCTTTTACTCGCATCGTGGCGCTGCTGTCGAATTACGACGCCCTCTATAGTTTCTGCACGGTCCCTATTGACATAAAAATAACCTCAAAATTCAAGTAAAAACAAAGTGTTTTTCGGTATTTTCATTTTTCTACTATCTAATTTATTATTAAATGTTATTTATGAACCTGTACTAAATGTACACAACATTAAAATGACTCTTTTTAAACTAAATGCAGTTTCAACCGTTTTAGTTGAGGATGACTATAATAAAAATGCAATTCCGCTTGTTATTGATATGATTCAAAGAACTAAAAGTAATTTGATAAACATATTATGTTATGAACAGTCCACAGCAACTTGGAAGAAAGTTTTTCAACAACTAAGTGGAAAATCTCAAATTATATACTCAGAAAAAATACCAATAAACTCTTCCAATGTGAGAAGTGAAGGTTCCTTATATTTTATAGATTCTGTCAATCAAATGGCACTGGATATGGGGTGGCATAGATGTTTACAGTACCTAATGAAGCTCCAAACCGATTCATCTAATAAAAATATTTTGATATTACACAAAGATTGTCTCTCACTTGCATCAAAATTACAAACCCATCTCAATCACATGGCAAATGCAATTATATCTTATGATGATAGAAATCCATGTAAAGTTGACATTCAAATTAAAAAAGGAGGAAAAATAATCAAAAGTCACGAAACAGTCTCATATGATAGTACAACAAGAACCTTGAAACTAGTACCAGTTCCTGAGATAAGCAAGAAAATAGAAGAACCTGAAAAAGTGTTGCCTAGCAATCTATCTACATTTAAAATAGAAACTGACCAAATTCAGCAATTGGAGAAAAACAAATTAAAGTTACCTTATATGAGTAAAATTAACGAGGGCCAAGGCAAAGTTTATTATGAACCAGATGCAGTCGACGATTGGGATGAAGAAGACCCTGATGATGACCTGGAAATATAGTAATTTAAAAATATAGCATGTTTAAAAAATCTGTATTATCCTTTATATAAATATGTATATATATATAATAAATATGTATATATATATATATATATATATATATATATATATATATATATATATATATATATATTTATATATATATATATATATATATATATATATATATATATATATATATATATATATTTACTTACAAGTTACAACCCTTAGTTTTAACTTTAAGTAAACTAAAAAATAATCTGCAAATATGTTGTAGTATTGTCATTAACACACAGCCACAATATAACAAATGAATATCTATATTGTGTCTTTGATTCCCTCGATCAAGGTATAATTTGTACTATGTGATACTATAAAAGATAAAATAGGATCATCTGCCAATATGATGCAAGCAAATCACCTACAGTCTACAACCCTTCAAGTTTCAACGTCTAGAGAAGATATACCTGACCAGTATCATTATCACATCTATTCTATTTGTGTTTTGGTCAGTCTCCTACATACATATAATCAATTCTTATGCATTTCACCATTGCTTTTTTCATCCCATTGAATTGATCTCAAATTCTCTAAATTCTGGTGTGTACTTGTTTGAAATTTTATTGATTATAATAATAATAACTCCCACACCGGTTTCGGTGACGGTGACCGGTTTCATTGAAACCAGGCCAGCTACGCAGGAGTATTTTATAGTGCCCAAGTGTGTGCGCAGTACACAAGAGCACTCTCTATTCCTTTACTCTCATAACCCAGTGGGACGGCAGACCGACACGACCGGTGAAAGATCAGGCGCAGAATTTAAATTTTATTGATTACTAAATGACCCAGTGGACTTCTTATCACTTCTCTCATATGAACCTTCCCTAGATTTTCAAGACTAAAATTGTCCAAATTGGTTCAGCCGTTCTCGAGTTTTAGCGAGACTAACAAAGTTGAAGATACCCAGTGGACTTCTTATCACTTCTCTCATAATAAACCTTCCCTGGATTTTCAAGACTAAAATTGTCCAAATCGGTTCAGCCGTTCTCGAGTTTTAGCGAGACTAAAAAAGAGAAGAAAGTAATAGGGTCCCGTTTTTACGCTTCGGTTACGGAGTCTAAGACTTCGATGTCTGTCAGTCTCCAGGCTGTAAGTTGTAACTCAAGAACGGTAATGGCTATTGTAGTTTTGATCACAGATTGTATTTCTGTTGCCGCTTTAACAACAAATAAGTACTAAAAGCAAAATAAATTAAATATTTAACAATCCTCCCATACTCCTCCCAGGCTCCCATACAACAAACATGATAATTTTGATTGGCATCAATAAGGGCAACAGGTAGGCACTTGAAATTTTCACAAAATCCTCTATGAAATAATAATATTAAAATAAAAATTTGAGGGGGGGCTTCTATACAAAGAACACAATTTTTGGCCTCTTTTGTCTCTATAATGGTACGGAACCCTTCGTGCGCGAGTTCGACTCGTACTTGGCCGATTTTTTTATTTATGTAGATGGCTCAATATAGGTACTTGCGCGAGCGTCTAACTCTAGACTCAAAGCGACGTGACGCGTCATATTTTTTTGCCTAATACACTTACGTATATTGAAATTGGAAGTTCGCAAGCACTTTAAAAAATCTATGCAATGTAGTAGATTGTGGGTGTACTGATAATTAAACTTTAATAATAACATCAAATTTTTTTATGTAGAAAAAGGTTTACAAATAATAAATACGAAGAGTTCACTTTTTATTAATTTTTTCAATGATTTGTTACAATTTTGCGATTTTTTTTGCCATGGAACTTACAATATTACACAATATCTAATGAAATAGAAATCGACTTAAATCACTGGATTAATTTACAATGATAATATAATAATCATATTAATATTATCATCACCTTAAATTACTTTGTGAATATTACAGTTTATAAATCGACATAAATAAAAAATAACCCATTTTATGATAATATTATGCAAATATTCTATAATTTGAAAAAATAATGGAAAAAGCTTTAAATAATTACATAAGCTCAACAAACAAACAAGGTCACATATTATAACGCAAGCGATTTATAATTATACCTTAAATGCTTTACTTTTAACAAGTTAAAAGTTGGGTGTCGGTAAAATCGGCCAAAAGATAATACACATTTTAATAATGCAATTATAAAATATAATAAAATGATTAACAACCTCACAAAAGCATTTAAATGATTTACCGCATAATTCACCATTTTGATTAATATCGAAAATACATAACGTACTGGTATTGGGACGATACATTTACACACAGGGAGAGGGAATAGTCGGTAAAAGTATTGTTGCGGGGTGAGATTTGAAATTTATTCCCCAGCGAGCTCCTTGAGTCTTTCCTCGCGCGGTCTTGCGCCACCAAATATTGAAGACGCCTGGCTCGTCGACGCAAGGGAGTTCACTGGCTCCTTCACTGTCCTCGGCTCTAATTTTAATTTCGGTCTGCCGGGAGTTTCTGTAACATACAATTTTAAAAAATTAATCCTTGTTTCAATTTTCTGTCACCGCTACGCACTAATAGACAAATGCTGTTGTGGTTAAGATTTGAATATATTAAGGTGTTTAACATTACAACTTTTGGATTCTATTACTAACCTGTAGCGGGTCGTGCTGGTGGCATATCGTCGAAGCGTCGTGGCGCGGGTCTCTGGGAGGGCGGAGCGCCGGAGCCCGAGCGGCCCATGCGTCCCCAGTCGCCAGGAGGGCGTGGCTCCTCGGAGCCTCCGCGGCCACCGCGGCCTCCCTCGCTCCACCGGTCTCCGCCGCGTTCACTCCACCGTTCGCCGCCACCACCGCCGCCGCCACCGCCACCGCCACCGCCCCCGCCTGCCCCGCCGGCCCCTCGCTCGCGGTCTGAAAAACATCATTTATTATACAAGTAATAAAAAATATTTTTTTTGTGAGGAGCTGAAAATTTTGCTTCTATGGGTAAGGTCAACCAAATCGTGGTTTTTAACAGAAAAGTTTTCTTAGATCTCCCATGATCCTATTTAGTTAAATATGCCTAGAATGATTAACGCAAAAATGCTAATTTAAAAATAATTCAAAATCTTTGTGTAAAAAGTATGTATTTATGAAGACAAACCAAAATTAAGAAAGTACAAAACAAGATGAGTTGTTTGTAACAAATACACAGACCACTCCATTCTGCAGAGTAAGAGAAAAAAATAAAATCGGCCAATGTGAGTTGAACTCGCTAGTATCTAGTATAAAAGTTTTTGTATGGGATGGGTTAGTTAATTATTAATTTTATTTAAATTTTATATACTCAGCTGTATTAATATTTATTAAAATAATAATACAGCTGAGTATGTGCCAATCTGTTGTCATCATTGATACCGAGTACCGACTACCAAGCAAAAAATTTTCGAAAAATCATGTTTGTTGTATGGGAGCCCCCCTTAAATATTTAGTTTATTTTGTTTTTAGTATGTTGTTATAGCGGCAACAGAACTACATAATCTGTGAAAACTTCAACTCTCTAGCTATTACCCTTTTTGAGTTACAGCCTGGAGACAGGCGGACAGACATTGAAGTCTCAGTAATAGGGTCCCGTTTTTACCCTTTGGGTACGGAACCCTAAAAATATTTTTTCTACAACACATAATATTAGGTACATCTTGCAGCTGCTAGCAAGTAGCATTAAATAAGAATAGTATTTTAAAAAGATAAAACCCACTTCAAATTGTATACGTAATCCCTATCTCAAAAACTACTGAACCGATTTTGATGAAACTTGCAGTATGGGAATACAAGTATAAGTTGAACAATACCTGGTACATTAAAAAAATCACTTAAATCGGACTTGTAGTTCCGGAGATATGCGTGCACAAACATAAAAACATGTAACATACAATATTATGTATTATGTCGCAGTCATCTGTTCAATCTGCGATTCGATTGAATGACTAGCGTATTATACATACACTTTTGAAATTTGGCACATTGGTTCAGAAGCTGATATACAGGGTGCAATTAAACCTTCCTGCCAAATTTTTTCCAGGGCTTAGGTATCATTAGGAGAGGCCATTTAACGGAAAAAATTGGGTGTTTAATTTCTTTTGATGACCTATTTTATCCTATTTAAAATAGTTGCACAACGGTCAATCGCGGCGGTGGGTATGATCGGGGGTGATGCGGTGGGAGGCGCGCGCGCGGGGGCACGTGAACGCGAACGCGGGAGTTTAATACTCAATTACGTAAAATTTTGAAGTCGGTTTTATCTTTTTTTTTTAAATACAGTTTTAGAAATCGGTTAAAAATGAGATACAATTGAATGATGAAGAATGGAAGTTTTGAATATAATATAAAACGTAGCCTAACATGCTATGAGTATAACATGATATTATGATGTAAGAAAGGAATGAGCTTTCAGAATACTTTATATGATGACACTTGTCCTTACCAATAAAAGTTTTTATAATCTATATAATATATAAAACTGACTGACATGGTGATCTATCAACGCACAGCCCAAACCACTGGACGGATCGGGCTGAAATTTTGCATGCAGGTAGATGTTATGACGTAGGCATCCGCTAAGAAAGGATTTTGATAAATTCCAACCCCAAGGGGTTAAAATAGGGGATGAAGGTTTGTATATAATAAATTAATAAGTAATACTTCTTAACGCGAGCGAAGCCGCGGGCAAAAGCTCGTAATTAATAAGAGAAATCTTATGCATTGTGAATAATTATGATGAATTTAAAATGCAGTTAAGTGTTTATTGTCTGGGTAATGGGTATAAGTTGGATATCAATTTTTTTTTATGTTATTTTATTTAAAGCTCAGAAATGCCATTTTTGGACTCTAGAGGTTGTAAGAGTCCATGCTGCCGTAAATTATTAAAGGCATCCTTAGAATTTGTAATTGGGTTATAATATTGTTTCTTGTTGGACATACTACATAACTACAATCTACATAAAGCTGGATCACAACTCATTTGATCAACATTCTAATAAAAATCAATGCTTTACTGTAATTTAAGTGAAGCAAATAATAAAATGTACAGCAAGTTATTGTCATATATTATTTTGTTAATTCAGTTAGTGCTGTAAAACTAATGAGATGAAGCCTGTTAGTTGATGTAAATGCATTAACACAAAAGTACTTGTCGAGAAAAGTATTAATTTTATATATCAATATTCAATATGATATTTTATTTTTACTTTTCATTATTGCATAGCTTACTATTTTCTATTATCTTTTTTTGCAGCCTTTAACCAGCTAACTTTTAAAACTCCTACATGTAACATAAAGAAGTTATTTACTTCTATAGTTAGGTACACATATTACTGGAATTATTTTCATTTTTCTTTGTTTTCTAACAAGTCTTTTTGTGTCATGTCCATTGATAACATAATATTCATGATTTATTGCAATTATTATTGTGTCAAATTATTACTGCAATAAATAAAATGTCCATCATTTCATATGTAACAAGTGCTACACCAGGATCAAACATTACTATGTAATAATAATTATTAATTATATTGTATTATATCATCATTTGAAATTTTCACAGAACTATAAAAATAGCAGTTTTTTTTGTTATGTTATCAACAGACATATTCGAGTTAATGTTAGTGATGTTACCCTGTGTAAACCCTCCAGTAGGACGGGGAGCACGTCGGTCTCCCTCGAAGTGATCGTACGTACCACGACCACCATCTCGCTTAAAACCACCGCCGCCGCCTCCGCGGCCGCCATCCCGTCCGCCGTCTCGCCGTCCACGGTCAAAGCCACCCCCTCTGGATAATACCAATAAATCACTACACAGTACACATAAATACTAAATGTTAGCTCAACAATACTTTTACGTATGCCTTCCTTTTTGCAGATATTGATGAATGGTGAAGTGTACATTTGCAAAGTCGGCAAACTATAAAATGTAAGAGGAACAGTTAATTATCAAATAATGTCCTTTTATATTCTTATAAATTATAATTATGGTTTATTTAATTAATTCTGGAAGCAAAATCTATATTTTACTTTATTAATATCAATCCGTCGATCATGGATTCTTGAAAATCTATTGCTATCGCGGCCTGCTTCGGCCGTTCGGGAGTTGATAGGTTAAGCTGCATAACAGCTTAACATATTATAGTTAATGTGAGTATAATATTATGTTATTAGAATTATGATTTGAAATAATATAACTATTTGTTATTCAGCTGTTTTTGTTTTAAAATTTACTTTTTATTTTATTTGGATAAATTACCTGTCGCTCCTTTTTTCTTCAGCAACATCAATTTTGATAAAGCTACCATTAACATTTAAAATTCCATTCATATCTATAGCTCTAATCAAGTCTTCAATAGTCTCAAATTCAACATAGCAAAATCCTTTGAATTTATCTGTTTCTTTATCCATAACAAGTCGTACATTTTTGATACCAAAACCCTGAAATAAAAAGTATGGTAAGTATTAAGTTGGTTATAGGTAAGTATGCAACAATATTCTTACTTAGTGTTTAGATCACCATAATTATTATGACATCGATATAATATAGGCAAGTACAAATAACGTCTTTTATTTTTATTGCTAATTATTAAAATGGTAAGATTTCAAACTATTTCAAGGAACATTTGAAGTTTATAGTAAATATATACATTTGACTTACTGGGAAGATTCTGTTTATATCTCCTTGAATCATACCAGAAGGTAAATTGCCAACGTATGCTTTGTAGGGAGGCTCTGAAGGGAGAGGACGACCACCTGCCGTCCTCCTGGGACCATCAAAGTCCCTATAAAATTAAAATGTACAATTGATTAGACATCCTAACCTATAAAAATAGTTGGGTGTTTATTTTCTTAGCTAAAGTGGATCAGGAAGTAAAAAGTAAACTATAAATAATTCTCTCAATTTACAAAATTATATTAGAATTGCATTATCAGCAAAAATACCGCTTTCAGTCAACAACTACATCGTACTACCAGGGTATGATGTACCATGATTTTATGACGAGTTACGTCGTATTTTTAATTATAGATTTTAATAAAACATTATTTATAATATTTAGATGAAATATAGAAAGTAATTCTATTAAAATAAATAATAAATACCTCGGATTTCCATCATCAAACCCACTTCTACCTGCCATGTTTAGAAACATGGAATAATAAATGCGCGCGCATCAAATTCTAGCAGCAATAATTTTTTTATGAACAATAATATGTATTATAAAATAACAATTTTATTTATAAATATAAAATGATTTTTGTTTATTATTAGTCAGTATCATCAATTAAAAATAATTTCCTGTTAATAATGCAAAAAAAATATAAAAATTAGAATTATAAAATTTATTTAGGGACTGAATAACTGTGATTCATCGATATTTTCGTTAAAACATAAAAACGACGTTCTGTCATTCTGACGCTTTTGACGGCTTTTGTTGTCACTTTTGTGGTTTCGACCAATGAATAGTGGTTTCGAATGGTTTCGACCAATGACAGGTTTCGACACCTGACGTGACGTCTGTGTCAGATGTGATTGACTTGACATTTGCATGTGACAAACTAAAAATTCAAACATGTGGTGAAATTGGTGAAGTTAATACCTAATTAATGTGGTTTCATAAAATAAAATAAGAATACAAAGTTACCAATATTTAGTTAGTTCAGTCATTGAGGATGGCCGAGGAAACTAAATCGAGTTTGTCGAAGGAGTCGGCAGTCTCGTTATTCGATGCTTTTGATTTGCTTAAATCCTCTACCGAAAATGCTAAGGTTAACGGTGCGGCTAAAATTGTAGCACAATTACACGGAACCGAGGTTAGTTTTTATATTGTCCTGTTTATCATTGCTATTATAGATATCTGTGCATGAAATAAGCTAATTATTATATTGAATGTTCAAAAGGTTCAAAAGGACGTCACTTATGCCTTGAGAAGATTGATACGAAGTTTAGGTGCTAATGTAGCAGAAATGCGTATTGGTTATTTTGGGACACTTGTCAGTCTATTTAATAGACTAGAAGAGGTATCAGTAAAAGAGATATTGAGTATAGCGCACAAGGAGTTGCATGCTAATGGCTCTACAAAAAGTGTAAGTGTCTTTTGTATTATGATTTACATTTTCAATTAATTATATTAGGCTAAGGTTTCCAAACCTACCCCAATTTTTTGGTGGTCACATGGATTGAAAGAGGATGTTTTGGGTGAGAAAAACCTCCTCGTGCCACTTCCACCCCCGGAAAACCCCCCCCACCCCCCATTTAGTAGAAATTTACATTTGAAATTTTTGTAACCTTGAGATAAGGTCATCTGTTTTCTGGTGTTGATGTATTACTTACTAGGGAGTGCCTCCGTACCTACCAAAGCAGGGGATGGGGGGCGCAGCCCCGCCAAAATAAAAACGAACACAATCCAGAAATGCCAAAAGTGGGTTAGGTTAGGTTAGAACATAGACCACAACACAGAGGGAGCTGAGCGAGCGTGCTGGGGGAGCAGCCGGCGACCGTCACAAAATAAAAGGGCGGCTCTGGAGGCGCTGCAACCCATCCAAAATAACAACAAACAATCCAGAAAGTCCAAAAGTAGTTTAGGTTATAACTGTGACTGTGCTGCGGCAGCAGTCGGCGACCGTCACAAAACATTCCTCAGGATTCCGAAAATTTCAAAGGTGAGTAGCTCCAAAACTGGGGGGTTCCTCAGTGTGGATTTGGTACGGGGGGGTGTTAACCTCTCCTCCGCACTCTCCCCCCCACCCCCGCTCCCCATAAATCTTGGGGTAGGTTTGGAAATCTTTACATTGTTAATGCTAGTATTAGCATTACTATTATATTATTATATTTATAATTGTATCATTAGCAGGGTTCTAGTTTAGACAATAACAAATTAAAGTTTCTTCTTAATTTTTTAACGGTATGGCATTTGAATGTTACCTCCGGAGGTAGGGAGGGGGGGGAGGTACCTTCCCCCTGGTATCACTCCCCCCTCGCGGAGATGCGAAGTTCCCGAGATAATTAATTTTGAAATTAATCATCTTGTTGGCTGAAAATCACTGCCGCTTGTTAAAAAAAT
Source organism: Plebejus argus (assembly GCA_905404155.3). NCBI lineage: Eukaryota > Metazoa > Arthropoda > Insecta > Lepidoptera > Lycaenidae > Plebejus > Plebejus argus. The sequence continues at coordinate 6,357,406 of FR989933.1, forward strand.
GGTCTTTCTGGATTGTATTTGTTTTTTTTATGACGGGGGGCTGCGCTCTCCGACCCTCCCCCCCTTTTGGTCTAAGTTCTAACCTAACCTACTTTTGGACTTTCTGGATTGTATTTGTTTTTTTATGGCGGGGGGGGGGGGCTGAGCCCCCCGACCCCCCCCCCCCCCTTTGGTCTAAGTTTTAACCTAACCTACTTTTGGACTTTCTGGATTGTTTTTGTTTTGGCGGGGGGCTGCGCCCCCCAAACCCCACCTGCCCTTTTGGGGGGGCTGCGCCCCCCCTCCCCCCCCTCTTTGGTATCCGTGGTTAAGTAGGCCCTCTGTTAAGTCTCATTAATAAGGTCATTAAAAAAAAGGTCGCTGGTAGGAAAATACTAGCCTAACCGAACCTAACCTACTTTTGGAGTTTCTGGATTGTATTTGTTTTTGTTATGACGAGGGGTGCGCCCCCCGAAAATAAAATCCCCGCATTTTCCCCACATAATGCCAATCCCCAATGAATCCCCAATCAACTTGAAATTTAAAAAAAAAATTTAGATGCACTTCATCGATCGTAATCATCTTCATCAACAGCCTGGTCCATAATACTTCTAAATTTGAACTTGGCAGGTTAATTTAATTATATAAATATAATCTAATTATACAATAATTAATCGAGTGTAACATATAGCACGAAAACCTGCCAAGTTCAAATTTAGAAGTATTATGGACCAGGCTGTTGACGAAGATGATTACGATCGATGAAGTGCATCTAAACTTGGCATTGGATTGGATTTCAACTCTTTTTTAGGCCAAAATTTTGCTGATAGGAACTTGGCCCCATTTTAACAGGTATGTTTTTGGTGGGATTAAGGTTTACCATTTATGACGTATAAAAAAACTACTGGCTGGATCTCGTTCAAACCAATTTTCGTTGGTAGTTTTTATAGTAATCTACATCATATATTTTTATTAGAATTATCATGCCCCTACTTAAGAAATTAGAGGGGGGGGGGACACACATTTTACCACTTTGGAAGAGTCTCACTCGCAAACTATTCAGGTTAGAAAAAAATGATATGAGAAACCTCAATATGATTTTTGGAGACTTATCCATATATAGGTTAGATGAAAAAAAAATTTTTTGTTTCAGTTGTACCTATGGGGACCCCTAAAATTTTTAATATTTTTTTAATTTTTGAATCAAAATCTTAATGCGGTTCACAGATTACATCTACTTACCAAGTTTCAATAGTATAGCTCTAATAGTTTCGGAGAAAAGTGGCTGTGACGTACGGACGGATGGACATACAGACAGACAGACAGACAGACATGACGAATCTATAAGGGTTCCTTTTTTGCCATTTTGGCTACGGAACCCTAAAAACCGGAGGTAAGGTTCTGATGCCACCCTGTTTTAACTACTGTGCAATAAGAGTGCATATACAGGGTGCAATTAAACCTTCCTGCCAAATTTTGTCCAGGGCTTAGGTATCATTAGGACAGACCATTTAACGAAAAAAAATTGGGTGTTTATTTTTTGTGTAACAAGTTAAATGTCCATGAATTGTAATGTTTTTTATTTAGGATAACTTTTGGAAGCTATTTCTCAACATTTTAGTACTGAGTGATTATAAAAGAAAAAAATATGTGTATTTTTATTTTAAACAAAGATCAATATTATATAAAAATTTGGCAGGAAAGTTTAATTGCACCCTGTATAAGATATATAAGAATATGCCAATGGTATATTCATATAATAAATGTTAAGTGTAAAGCTTCAAAGCTACACTTAACATTTATTTTAATTTAAAAATTATTATGACAAAATGTTCAAACATTTTGTCTGATTTTTATTTTATTTTTCAGGAAATTGGAGATGTTGCCCTTGGACAAATTTTGGTTTGTGGTGCAATATTTCGCTCCAAATTAATTTTTAAGTGTGATGCTCATGAACAAAAACAAATAATTCAACTTCTTCTATCATCCGGGAATAAAAAATCTTACCTGAGTGTGATAGCTTACAACTTGTTGTTAGATTTGTCTAACAGAGTAAGTATTTTTTCATATTGTTTTTTTATTATATTTTTAATGATTCTATGTTAATTGTATAATTAATTTGTATTCCAGGTAAATGAAGAACAGTTTTCTACATTTATATGGCCAAATATAAAGCAAGATTTCAAAAAAGAGATAAAAGAACTGAGCTTAGATTCAATTTACTTTTTGTTAGTTGTTGGTACAAAATTTCCTAACACAGTAAAATTAAGAAAGCTTATTGGGGTACCCTCTTTGCTGCATGAAGATTTTATTCCTGATTTATGTGAAAAGTTAATGGTAAATGTGCAAGCATTTTTTTACTTTATGATTGTGTTATATATAAATAATATATAAATAATTTTTTTATCTTCGTTTTTCAGTCTGGAATTGATTTACAAACATCTAGTCACCCTATATATGCACAGATTGGAAGAGATATTGCAACATGTCCACAATTAGTTTCATTTTGGACCAAAATAGATAGTTATCTTGTAAAACATAACAGAAACAGGGAATTAGCTGCTTTAAACATTTTAAATGCAATTTTGAACAACCTGCAGGATGGTTCAGCATTGCCCACTTTGCTCGGGGATAACTTCTTGAAACTGCTTATGGATTGGTTTAAAGGCCTCCAAACTGCAAGTAAAATACGAAACAAGAAGAATGATGAAGATGATCATAAAATAATGGTCAAAAAGGGGAAAGAGGTTTTAGTGTCATTAACCAAAGCATTAAAATTGCCTTCGGTCGATAACCATATTAGAGTGATAGTGTTAAAGAAGCTTCTATTGTCACCAGGAGAAATTAACTTTACAGAGATCACAGGTTCTAGTGTAATAAAAACTTTGATAGCTGATTTAGACGTGGAGGGGTTGAAGAAAACGGCTAAAATATTCAAAAAGATCCTACTGAACACATCACAAAAGTCTGTAAAGGAGAATGTTGAAAGAAAGTGGTATAACAATGAGAGAGTTAAAGCTGCAGAACTTCTGTCTTACATTGTTTGCCATGAAAAAGTCAAGGATGATGTTGATTTCAAAATTTCTAATATGCAGCTGTTGATGTGCTTAGCATTTTTCAAAACTGGTGGTGATGATAATATTGCTGTGAGCTCAGAATTGGCAGGTATGTGTGGATATGTTATTTCATATTTGCCCAGAGTCAATAGTAATGTTTAGCTTATGAGGCCGGGTCCCATCGAAATTCTGATACATACGTAAACGTAATACCAAAATCATTTTCTCATACGCGAATATTTAACATGTTTGAGTTATTTTTCAGCTTAAAATAGTAATTACCTAGGTTCCTGCACAAAAATTTGCTACAAAATAGATAGATAAACACTTTATTGCTCACATATAAATGGGTAAGTATACAAACAGACTTAAAGTACTTAAAACTAAGACATTAATGTGGGCAAGGGCGGCCTTATCGCTATAAGCGATCTCTTCCAGGCAACCCTGCAAGGCAGGAGAGTATGGAGGGTGGATAGAGGAGTACTATCTCTGTATGTAAAAAGTGTCCGCTGAAATGCGTTACATTAGGGTGGCGCTACGGTAGCAACAAGGTACATTTTAAAATTTAAATAATTTTGCAGCTTTTATTTCAGCTATTTTAGGTTATATTTTTCAAAGTATATTGGTATTAACCCAGTAATTCTGTGACTCGGCTATTCGGCTAACTTCAATTTATATTTTGTACATTCATTCCATACCATTTGCTGCAGCTAGCACCACTCGCGGAGGATTTTTCAACTGTTATTTACTGCGTACAGCTGGACACTTTTTCAAACTCCATACAGGAGAGTTCAAAAATACATAGATAGCAAGGTAGTTAAAAGTCAAAAATGGATCACTTAAAATTATATTATGTGTACTGATGTAATTGTTTAGGCTTAATATACTACTATTAAAAGTATTTTGATTATAGACTTGCAAATAATTAAGGAATTAGATGTATAAGATATATTACTTATTATAATATTTAAACACTAAAAAATATATAAATAAATAGTAAAGAAGGAGGGGCACTTCGTACCCACTAATGTAGCACTTTGAGACATATACCAAATGAAAGGGCTTGAAAAGTTGAACATTTTATTGTATGACGAAAAGTCTCTAAACCATGGGAGAAAAAATTTAATGAAGGTAGAAGGTAAGAAAAAATCCCAAAAAATCACCCTGTATTATTGCATCAATTTATAGTATTGCTGGTAAGGAATCATTTCCGGAAAGTAATCGTATATGGCAAACTTGAGGAAAGTGTTGTATTTTAGTATATTGTTTCATATTTTTAAGAAATGTATGAGAAAACAATAAAACCTTAAAAATCTTACCTTTCCTGGATTTTACCGTGTATTGGTACCTTGGAGAAATTGTTTATAATAAGCAGTACCTACTAGCGATTGGTGCAATAATACAATACAGGATGTTTTATTTTTTCTAAGAAATAAGAAAAAACCTTCTTTATTATTGCACCATGCGCTAGTATTGCTAATTATAAACAATTTCTCCAAAGTGATATTAAACGAAAAAAACAGGCAAAGGTTCGGCATTCAGCATTTTCTTGTTTTCCCATACAATCCTTTGAAATATGAAGCAACATATTGAAATACAACACTTTCCTTGAGTTTGCCATATATGATTACTTTTCAGAAATTATTCCTTACTATCAACACTACAAATTAATTCAATAATACAGGATGTTTTTTTTTGTTTTTCGGAAAAAATAAAACATCCTGTATTATTGCACCATTCGCTAGTATTGCTAATTATAAAACATGTCTCCAAAGTAATTATGTACGATAAAATTCAGGAAAGGTTAGATTTTTAAGGTTTTATTTTTTCCCATACATTTCGTAAAATTATGAAACAATAATATACTAAAATAAAACACTTTCCTTAAGTTTACCATATACGATTACTTTCCAGAAATGATTCCTTAGTCAGCAACACTATAAATTGATGCAATAATACAGTGTGATTTTTTGTGATTTCTTACCTTCTACCCTCATTAACTTTTTTCTCCCATGGTTTAGAGATTTTTCGTCGTACAATAAAATGTTCAACTTTTCAAGCTCTTTCATTTGATATATGTCTGGACGTGCTACAGCTTGGGTACGGGTTCCATACAAAAATGCCCCGTCTTCTTTACTACAAAATACAGGGTGCAATTAAACCTTCCTGCCAAATTTTTTCCAGGGATTAGGTATCATTAGGAGAGTCCATTAAACTACTTTTTACTTTAACTAAAAAATTGGGTGTTATATATTTTTTATTGACATATTTTATAATTAAATTAAATTATAACGCGGGGGAGGGGGCGGGGTCACATCACGCGCGGGCGACGCGTCGTGTCCATTAATTGTATTGTTTTTTAACGTAACTTTCGGAAGCTATTTCTCAACATTTTAGTACTGAGTGATTATAAAAGAAAAAATACGTGTATTTTTATTTTTAACAAGGATCAATATAGCATGACTGGTGAGACATGTTCAATACTCGAGGTCGTGATATTAGGCTATTATAGTCGTTGAAAAAAATAATAAAAAAAATAATATCAATTGATCACTGAGTAAATGTAGCTTAAAGTTAAATAATTATTTACCCAACGCGCGGTCACCGCGCGCGGGAGGGGTAGCGCGGAGCGCGGGATGCACGTCGCCGCGCCGGCCGCATAGTAATTTACTAAGTGTCCATGATTCATTTATTTAAAAGCAAATTTGGTCAAAAATTAAGTACCTAATTTTATTACATAATTATAATGAGAATCTACTACCGAGTACTCTCCATAAATATCGGTATTGTCTCACCAGTCATGCTGTATATTAAAATTTGGCAGGAAGGTATAATTGCACCCTGTATTTAAATACAAAAAAATATTTTTAGAGTATTAATATTAATATTGATTAAGTATATATAATATTTTTTAGTGTTTAAATAATTTGTAGTAAATTTTTGTGCAGGAACCTATGTTACAATTACTATTTTAAGCTGAAAAATAACTCATAAAATAACATGTTAAATATTTTTCGTATGAGACAATAATTTTGGTATTATGTATATAGAGAATTTCGATGGGACCCGGCCCCTTAACTATAAATGAGCCTTTATTTCTTAAGGGTGAATTGCACCAGAAGCGTAGTTAAAGTTAAGGTTAAGGTTATCGTCAAATATGGCGACTTTTGCTAGGGATTTGACAGTTTATTTCACATTTTGTTATGGTTAAAGGTATAGTTAAAGTAAACCGGTGCATCTCACTCTTAGAATTATTGAGTACTAATAAACAGTCCTTTTTTTTTAAATTAAGTTTGTAAGTCAAGAACGATAAAATTTATTAAAATACTCATATTATAACTGGTTTCTCTTGTTATTCTATTATAATTGAGTTTTATTTATTTTGCAGGATCCATAAAAACTTGTTTCTACAGATGTTTTACTACTCGCTTTTCAAATGTGGATAACTTAGTCATGGTTCTATCATCACTAAGCAGCTTTATATCCAAGATAATGAAAAAAGAGCAAATATTAGAAAAGTTAGAAAAACAATTTTCAAAGGAAAACATGGAGTGTTGGAATGTGCATTTAGAAATTTGCAATAAAATAGAAGAAAGCAATTCCAACAGTAAGGTTGATAAGGTCTTTTTGATTTTGCTTCATCAATTAGGTCTATTTTTATTTTCTGAGCCCACTCATGTTAAAATATCTCAAAGTTGTATCATGGAATTAAAAAGTTGTTACGAGCATTATAAAAAAGGAAAGAAGAAACAGAAAAATAAAAAGAATGTTAGTATATCAGAGGAGGAGCCGGAGTGGATTGAGGTAGTTATAGAAGTTCTGCTATCAATTCTTTCTGTGGATTCGAGTGTTCTTCGCTCTGTTGTTCAATGTGTGTTTCGACTTCTCTGTGAAAACTTAACACCAACATGTATGGAACAAATTGTATCAGTTCTGGATCCTGAGAGTGAATCTAATCCTCTCACAAATGATAGTGACAGTGATGAGGAATCAGAAGATGATTCAGAAACAAAAGAGATAGAACCAGTTGAAAATGGAAATGCTTCAGACTCAAGTGATGAAGATGATGCTAACAAAGGTGATTCTGAAATAGAAGATGAGGAAGAGGAAATGAAAACACCAGACCAGCTTCGTCTAGCTGTGCAAAAAGCATTAGGAAGTGCAGTAATGCCAGATTCTGATACAGAAAGTTTGGATGCCGATATGATCACAGAGGAGGAAGGACAGAAACTGGATGAAGCTTTAGCAGAAGCATTCAGGCAGTTTCATCAGGGAAAGAATAAAAAGTTAAAGAAGGAACGTAAAGGCAAGAAAGCCTTGTCAGATTTCAGAATCAGAGTTTTAGATCTGATTGAAATTTACTTAGAAAAGGATCCACAAATGGATATATGTTTGGCTATGATTTCACCTCTGACAAAAGCACTTGAGTTTTGCCTAATGGATAATCAATTTACTGAACTTCAAAATAAATTAAGGAAGACTCTAAAAAGTTTTTCAAAAATCAAAAAGTTTTCTTCAACCGGTGATTTATCTGCAGAAACATTGGCAAATTTCCTCCAGTCGATTATTGAAAAACGCGAGAGATCGCAATTCTTGTACCAAGCACTCGGTGACGTCATTACGAGCTCTGCCACGTTTATTATAAATTGCTACCAAAAAATTCAGGCTGAAGAATCAAAATTATCTAAAACTAAAAAGAAGTCTCCTCTTTTAACAGTTTTAAGGACTGCAATGGATAATTTCTTTACGAGTAGAAGTTGCTTACTGCCAATAATATTCTTCCATAAGATATTACAAATACAATGGGAAGGCACTTATGATCTTATGGAAATTATTGTAGATAATATTTTCAATGAGAATGTAAGACATTTCCGCCGTAATGAAGGTCTGGAGTTGATGATAGGCTACTATCGTGCACTTTGTAGGAATAAACCCAGTACCAAGAATGATATAGCTCAAATATTAAACATAGAAAAAATGTTTCTTGATAAATTTACCGTATCATTTACTGAGAACAGGGATACAGAGGTAAAGAAGAATTTCTTAGTGACTCTAAGAAAATTAATTAATATCATAAGATCCTATCATGAGAGTAGTAAAGTTACAACAAACCTAGATTTTAAGTCAATCATGGTAACATTGAGCTCAGTTAACACCACAAGTGCAAAAGCTCAGCCACAAAATAACAATAATAATAATCAAAAGAAGAAAAACAAAAAACGCAAGATTGTTAATGGAGACAGTTCACCAACAAAAAAAGTTAAGAGTGATTAATGTTATTAATATAAGACATACCTACATTTTAGAAATAAACAATATTTCTATAATACTTGTACTTATTACTTTCGTTTTGTATTTTGTCTCTCTCTCTCTTGTATTTTGTTCCGTCTCGGCAGTCCGGGTGAAAACGCCTCCGTGGTCTAGTGGTCTGTGGTATGGTAGTGGTAAAAAAAATAGTGGTAAGTATAGAGCGCGGCTCTTGACTCGGAGGTCGTGATCTGTGGTGGGTTCGATTCCCGCGTCGGAAACATGTTATTTCTAAGTTTGGTTAGGACAATGCAGGCTGATCACCTAATTGACAAGTAAGATGGTCCATGCGTCGGATGGGCATGTAAAAAGTCGGCCCTGCACATGAACTCTCGCCGGTCTTGTCGGTCTGCACTCTGCCGTCCCACTGGGTTATGAGAGTAAAGGAATAGAGAGTGCTCTAGTGTACTGCGCACACACTTGGGCGCTATAAACGTAGCGTGCGTAGCTGGCCTGGTTTCAATGAAACCGGCCACCGTCACCGAAACCGGTGTGGGAGCTATTATTAGGGTGAAAGTGATCTAGGTGGACTTTGCTGCACTCGCTCTAATATGCGCCACAATATGCTCATTATTTAGTTAAGCATAAATCTTAATATACTGGTAAGATGGGGTGAATAGAAATCGCGGGGTGTATAGAAACAAATCTAAGAATTTGATTACGGTCGTTCTAGTTGCTCTATAATAGTCTGTTAAAGTATCTTTATTTCTACTATTAATAACACTGCAACATTTTTCCTTTATTCTGGAAATCGTAAAATTTACGTTAAGTCTAATTACATATAGTTAAGTTTCTCATCTATTAGGAATAAAAAGGTTAGTATCAATATTCCATCATTTTGTTCTTATTTTTTAGTAAAATTGAGACTTAGGGTAAAGCCAAACGAGCGTAATTTCTGCCGGGCAGAATTTCTGCCGGCGTTTCATACAAATGACAGCCCACAAAATTACGCTCGTGTGAATGAAATTTTGTGAGCTGTCATTTACTATGAAAAGAAATTCTGCCCGACTGAAATTACGCTCGTTTGGCTTCACCCTTAGTATTTTTTTACTGATTTCGAGGTGAATAGAAACGAGTGGGGGGCGATTAGAAACGCCTTTAGGGTCAATAGACACGAAGAAAGGGGTGAATAGATACGAGTGAGGGGCTAATAGCAACGAGAAAGGGGTTAATAGAAACATGATTTTTAGGGTTGTCAATCGAGTATTTTTTCACACTGATCTCTATACAATTACGCTGGATTGCTAATAGCCTTTGAAATGACAGCTATTTTTTGTGCCTATTTGAAGCGGAATCAGCGCCCCTATTATTCGGGTAGAGAACTAAATCTGACGTAAAAATGACGTTTGAAAGCCGCCATTTGGCGCTGATAGCAGTAGTGAGAGTATTTGGAAATAATACTAGTGATGACAACTGTTGTTATTGCCTATTGGTTGTGGTTACGTCAAATTTAGTTCTCTACCCGAATAATGGGGGCGCTGATTCCGCTTCAAATAGGCACAAAAAGCAGGTCTGTATCAGCAATCCAGCGTACTTGTATAATAGAAATCAGTGATTTTTTCATCATGACAGTTTTCATTTATACCTTGTGCGTTCTAAAATGATATACGTGACACATTAAAATTTACAATAGTAGGGAAGTTACCCAAAAAAATTTATCGAATTATTTGAAAATATCGAATCACTTCGTAAAGGAATTGCAATCGAAATTATCGATTTCATACTGGCGTTTCAGAGAGGCGCCGGCGATTTAATATGGCCGCCCTTTTTATCGATTTGATTTCGATTCAACAGTGTCAATCTCTATCGGCATAAATTCCATTTGCATCTGACATTTTTCAAATATTTTTGTATCAATAATAATTATTTTATGCTCCTATTTCACAGTTAATATTAATAATTGTATATTAATAAGTTAGCATTTAGCAACTTTTCATTTTTATTCATTTACAATAATTATAGAAAACATTTGTTTTTGTAGATGGAATATAATTTATTACATGTTAAATTTTTTTGTTTTCTTGTAAAAAATATCCGTAGCAAGGAATATGAGAAGTGTCACCCATATCATCTTATAACGCACAAACTATAAAATGTTTTGTTACAAGTCAATAAAAGTTGATTTTAACAAGCCTAACGTTTAAGCATAATTAAAGAATAACTATTTGGTAAATTAAAACGAGACTCGCAATTTGACAATAATTCTATATTCACAGCTTTCATACAAAATATGTAAGAAAATCAGTGTAGAAGTTGAAAGTTGTGTCTATTCACCCCTTTTTACGGTATTGTTGTCGTGTTCGTTTGGTTTTTCAATGCACATAGTGTCAGTGTGACTTGTGAGTGTCATGCAAGTGTCATGTTCTAAAATCTGACAGAAATTGTATGAAGATGATACAATTATGAAGTTGATAGTCCGTTGCCAACCTGCGAAAAAAGCCGGGCATGCGTAGTTGAAAAATGAAACGAAAACGACTTTTATAAAAAGTAGGTACTTTAAAAATTAATGCGGTCTGTTTTTGTTCTGTGTTGTGAAAAATGTTTAAAAAAAAGAAATGACGTTGACATTGACAAACATGACATTTTGCCATAGACGACACGACAAATATCTATGAAAAATGTTGCCCGAACTTGCCATAAAATCACTGATCTCTATTATACAAGTACGCTGGATTGCTGATACAAACCTGCTTTTTGTACCTATTTGAAGCGGAATCAGCGCCCCCATTATTAGGGTAGAGAACTAAATTTGTCGTAACCACAACCAATAACAATAGTTGTTATCACTAGTACTAGTTCCAAATACTCTCACTACTGCTATCAGCGCCAATATGGCGGCTTACAAACGTCATTTTTACGTCAGATTTAGTTCTCTACCCGAATAATAGGGGCGCTGATTCCGCTTCAAGTTTCAACAAAAAATAGCTGTCATTTCAAAGGCTATCATCTACTCTATAATACTCTAATCTGTGGGCTATCAGCAATCCAGCGTACACAATTGTATAGAGATCAGTGGTTCAGGTTAACGATTTTGTAATAAAATGGTAACATTGACCTACCGGAAACAAGATACCTACACTCAAATGTTTCACAACCTGTAAAATTTTGCCAGCCATCTTTTGTTGAAAAACCATTTGTTTCGTGTCGTCAGGGTTAATTTTATAATTGTAATTAATGTCAGAACCACAGTCCTCTCTTTTGTTAAAAAAACAACTAGCAGGTAAGTACCATATTTTTATTAGAAACAGTTACAAAAACTTGTCCGTCATCGGTCGAAGCGTCTACCTTCCATGAACAATTGAAAGCAATGACTGACCTAAACGAATATAACTTATTTTAACACTGTATTTAACAGCCTGATCTTCTGCCGAGCAACACATTTCATCTGTATAATACTATACTCTCAAAACTTATTTCAAGAAACAATAATCAATATTGCACCAGAAGTCATGGATTTATAGATTTTGAAATATTTCAAACTCATTTTTTCTATTGCTATATACCTAATATGTATGTAATTCATTTTCAGAGCTTAACAAAAATCCAGTAGAAGGATTCTCTGCTGGTCTTATAGATGACAATGATATTTATAGATGGGAAGTTCTTATCATCGGGCCTCCAGACACATTATAGTAAGTCATTGTAATAATATTGATGAAATTCTATTTTGATTAACATGGTTACATAATTATGAATTAATATTACTAGGTGTGTTATTTATCCTATGAATATTGTGTCAATAATAGCATTTCATAATATTATACATACATATGCAATAAGTTTGGTCAGGTTCAATCACTTCAAATAATTGGAAGAAAGTGTCTTGTATAGCTAAAGGCTAAGGTAAAGAAAGCCACCCTATATCTATGCAAAGACTTATTTTGTTTGTTTGGAATTACTTGGGAAAACAACATTTTTATAATGTAGAGTATTAGATCATAATATTATAATAAATGAGTTGGAGGTTATTTGCCTCATAAATCATAATACATGTGAACATTACACATTTCAGTTGTTGAAGCAATGTATATTGTATAATATAATATATTTGTACAAGAGAAATAATTATTATAATTTATGTTTTCTATTTCAGTGAGGGAGGATTTTTCAAAGCACATCTTCATTTTCCAAAAGAATATCCTTTAAGGCCACCAAGAATGAAATTTGTTACAGAAATATGGCATCCAAATAGTAAGTTCACAGAAAACTAAATCATTACTAGTATGTTTGTGTCAATCTCTTTATCTGGGCAATTTCAAAAAAACGTGTACGGGGTATAAAATTTCATTTTAATTTTTATGAAGGTTTTTTCTTTTTTTCTATAATGTAATAGGAAATATAGTTTATTATACAAAAAAAACAAACAAGAACACGGAATTTAAGGCATTTTCCTGATAATATCAAAAATGACCGTAGAAAAAGTCACCCAACGGATGCCCAACGGAGGTCACATAATGCTACCTTCTTGTTGTTTTAAATTGTTACCATCTTATTTAGCACTAATACATTTTTGGTATCAAATACTATACAAGTTTTATGTGTAAATCTTGGTCACAGACCTGAACAAAGAAATTGAAACACCTGCACAACATTTCCACGCTTTTCACTACTTAGTTTGCCAGTGAAAACAAAAAGACGTACCTGTCGATGAAGAACATACGTTGTTTTGCCAGATCGTGCCGAATACTTTCTAGTATTCGGCATTTTTTGCAAAAATGAGCGGTCACTAAGCGGAATCTTCCGGAAGGAACAAATTTTCGTTTTAAATTCAAATTAATTTTTAAAAGAAATTACATATAAAAATATATAATTGATACCTTCAACTGATACATTTGACTTTTGAGATTTTAATCCGTCAATCGCAGGTTCTAGGAATTGCCATTGTATTCTATTGTTGTCTCGGTCGCATGCGACCGCTTGGGGCTTGATAGGTTAAATTATATATAGAAATCATTTCTAATACTGGATATTTTTAAAAATCAATCATTATCTGATCTTAGTTGGGAAGGGGACTGGTATATTTGATGGTTTTCAATACTTTAAAACCTTCGTAAGTTTTTTATTTAGTAAAGTAACAAGACGACAATTTCTATATGTATTTAAACATATACTTTTTTCACTTAAATGAATATATTCTGTTAAAAGTTATTTATCTCGACAAAATAAATTAACAAATTCGGGGGACAAGGCAAGATCAGGGGGTACACATTTTTTTGAAAATGCCCATCTATGTTGTCAGAACCCAAAGTAAAATGTTTTCAAAAAGTTGCAATGTGATGATCAATACTTCGATCGCGGATTCTTGGAAATCTATTGTTCTCGCGGCCGTATGTGGCCGCTTGGGAGTTGAAGAATTAACACTATAAATTGTTTCAGTTGAAAAAAATGGAGATGTATGCATATCAATATTACATGAGCCGGGTGATGACAAATGGGGATACGAGAAGGCCTCGGAGAGGTGGTTACCTGTACATACAGTAGAGACTATACTCATTAGTGTTATATCCATGCTAGCCGATCCTAATGATGAAAGTCCTGCTAATGTGGATGCTGCTGTAAGTATTAACTAATTAAATATTTTATTATTAATATTAAAAAAGGTGTATAATTGATACCTAGTATTAATGTATTTGCTATACCACACATAGATTTTAAGACTTTTGTTATCACTCATATTAAAATCTTACTATAACTGTTCCTTAGTCTTACCTATCAGAGGAAAAGTTGGTTTCTCAAGAAGATTGAGAAACTTGTTTCTTTTTTGGGGCTATTTGGTTTCTCTCATAATTATATTTTGTAATGCCTGCTCCACACTCGCAAGGTATTCGTGAGAATCTTCAAGATGCCCGCTCTACACTCGGGAGAATATGAGAAATGAGAATCTCTTGAAGATTCACACGAATATCTCATGAGTGTGCAGCGGACATTGTAGTTACTACATCATTGCTGCCATACAATTATTATTATTTATTGCAATTTAAATTTATAATACATAAGACTACAGTAGATGCAAAAGAAATTACTTTCATGTTGTTTTAGTGTTTTTTTACTACTCATTAATCATTATATTGGTTAAAGATAATATTGTTTGTAATAGTTGCTTTAGAGTTTTTGTTTTAGACACAAAAATATTATATGTATTAAAAATGAAGAATCATGTTGATAGTTAATATTATGTATTTTTGTATCCACAGAAAGAATGGAGAGAGAGGTACTCCGATTTCAAAAAGAAAGTTGCCAGATGTGTTAGGAAAAGTCAAGAAGATTGTTTTTAGGAACGAGACTCATTCATTAAAAGAAAAAAAAAACATTGAAAAAGGGCCAGCCATCATATGAAATACTAATACATAACTAATATTTACCCTTAGGTTGCACCACAACACAAAATCCTCAAAATAATGGTTGTGTGCTCATTTTGCTTCTTTTTGCAGAAAGAATGGAGAGAATCATATTCGGAGTTTAAAAGAAAAGTAGCTCAGTGTGTGAGAAAGAGCCAAGAGGATTGTTCCTAATTATTACAGTGCCCTTTTTCATTTTATTTATTTGGATAGTGAGTGTTGGGTGACGTAGGTTCAAGAATGTTAACATTGTGAGGCAAAGCCACAACTCAGTGACGGCTAAAACATTGAGGCCAGAGACATTATTGAAATTGAGTTTAAACTAAATAATTATTATTATTGTAAAGGAATCGCCGCCGTATTTTATAAATAGTAAATTTAAAAGTAGAATTCAAGGTCATTAATGAATCTTTTATAAGACATGTTAGCTAGCTATTGTTATGATAATTCATGTATTTATACCTTTTTATATTTTTAGAAAAATAAATCTGCAAGTTTAATATGCTAGAAGACAAAACAAAACTTTCTAAATTTAATGTACTGTTCTAATTTTTTGTTATAAATTACCTAATTTTACTTTTTTTTGTAACTAAGGACTTGTGTGGATTATAAAATATGTATTA
Source organism: Plebejus argus (assembly GCA_905404155.3). Classification (NCBI taxonomy): domain Eukaryota; kingdom Metazoa; phylum Arthropoda; class Insecta; order Lepidoptera; family Lycaenidae; genus Plebejus; species Plebejus argus. Next base: position 6,372,709 of record FR989933.1, read on the forward strand.
ATATCAGTTAGCAATAATAATATTACATATAATATTTTTGCATGCCACACAAGAAGAAAAGTAAAAAACATGAGCATAAAATGCCTTTTGCTTATACATTTTTGTGTTGTGTCTTATTAATGAAATCCAAGAAATGTGAAGAATTGTTGCTATTGTGTATATTTGTTTTTGCCTTTTGTAATTTATCTTTATTTGTGAATAATAATATTCTCATAAGTGCAAAAACAAGACGTTTTTTATTATAGTAATTATTAGATAATCTATTGACTGTGTATTCCTTAAATTATATGAATATAAGAGTAAATACTTTTGGCACTCTATGTTTGTCTTCTAGACATTATATTTTATTTTTCCCAAAAATGTGATCTCTGTAGAGGAAACCAAATTCAAAGTAAAATGTAATCCTAAAAATTGATACAAGACCTCTATAAATAATTCTTAGTTACCACAAGAAACAATAATATGAATAATAATAAGCTATGAAGATGGATTTATAGGGTAAAATATAAAAACCATACCCTCTTACTAATAAACGCTGTATAAGCTTTGAATTTTTTTGTCTTCTTCAATCCAATTAAATGTCATTTGTGTGACAGGAACAAAACACTGTATAACTATTCAAAGCTTATACAACGTTTATTAGTAGGGGGATAGTGTAGAACAAAGTAGTCATTAATTATAATATTAGTTTACTTCCTTGCTCCATTAACACCCTACTAAGTTTATACAAACTTGTGTAATTTCAATTCATAGTGCCCACATATTATTTCTATTTACCAAGCATAATAATAGCTACCTAATGAAGGAACATCAATTATTATTATTATTATTGTACTTATGTATGTGATTAGATTCACTGTGTGCTACATGAACATCTGATATAGTGTAATCGTAATAGAACGCTTTTGTATCTGTTAACCATTATGATGAACTGATGCACTTGGTTTTACCACAGAAGTTATAAACATTATAGTAAAGCAGCGCGCACTGGCGACGGAACTGTCTCAGTCACACCAATTATGCATTTCAATTAACCCCTCAATCCCCAAGCGGCATCCGACTGTCGCATGAAAATTGAAAATCTCTTGTGTCTGCGATTCCCACGATCGAGGTATTAATATCTACTTTATAGCTCACAGTTAATAGATTGCCATTGCCCTCTCAATTGCCATATAGAAAAATCATGTTGTATGGAGAGTTAGAACATATTTAGAGCTAAATCGATTATCGCAGCCAAATGGTGAGCAACTGCTACTATTTTGTCGATAGTGCGCGTTTAATGCATTCATTGCAGACAGTAAAAAATTGAGGTAATAGCAGATCCACCATCGCCACTTCTCGTCGAAGCATATTCCAAAGTTGTTAATTGGCAGCTAATGTAATAATGCTAGAGGTATTTTGCAAGCCAATGTTTATATATTTTTAAATACTAATTTTGTGATGTGTGTACAAATTATTGCCTGTATCTATATTTTCTACTATAAAAAGAAACAGTACTAATGTTATTTCATTTTACCTCTTTGAAATAAATATATACAGCTGAATTAAAATCTTACATAAAACAATAATGCTTTTATTTGAATTAAATTAAAATTACTTAGTCACTATCTGAGTTCTCTGCGAGCACAGTGCCCCACACGCTTTTTGGATCGAAGGTACTTTCAAAGCACCTTTTAAATACATTTTTTATTTTAGACGTAGGTGATGGTGGGATGAAATCATCCGGTAATTCAACTCCGCATTTTGCTCCTATCGTTTTTAAAGTACCATTTGATTTTTGGGCGCACATATTATCTTCCTCCGGTATATCAATATAATTAAATAAATGTGAGTCCTCATCTAAACATTTGGATACATTGTTGACATCATTGTCTAAGTGCATTTTTTTTGCAGCAACTTCTGAATCTGTTTTTTCCTTTCTTTTTCTCTCAAGATAGGAGTTTTGTGTGGAATGAGTTACTTGTGTAGCAGAGTCTGGCTTAGAGGTGGCTAAAACAAAATGTGCCTCAAAAGTATTACCATTATGTACAATGAACACTGCCGGCTTGCCTGTTGTTTCAAAATGTAGTTGAATCGGCAAACTCAATGCTTCTGCAAAAGCAAGTAATGCCCTGAACTCCTTCAATGTAAATGTTATCACAGTTTCAGCACTAATATTATAAACATCAAACTCTGTAGGCTTTACACTTATTTGTGTCCTTATTATTTTGGACACATCCACATTTTTATCAATATAATTACGAAGAACCAGAACTTGTCCTGTTGCATCTAGTGTCACCTGGTCATCAGAACTTTGAAAATTGCCAAGTGCTTCTGAAAGAACTCTTTGAGATGATGTCAACCTGGAAATCAAAACTTATGTTTAGATTTATACTTTTCATTGATTCCTTGGAAGAATAATAATAATATATGATATTTTTCCATTGACAAAAACAAAAAAGTATATTTTTTTAGTAGTCCTAAAATAGGTATGTGGGCATTCTGACATTTTTCTTGAATGAAATGGATAAGGGAAGTAAATAAGCAAAAACCATAAAGTTATGGCAAAAACCCACCTATTTGGCACTTGGTCTTTTGTGTATACAGCTTGCATAGTCTTGCAGTCTATAACTGACACAAAATGAGTCTTAATAATACCATGTTTACACTTAAGCTGGAAAATTAACTTACAAGACTCGGGGTCTAATTTAATTTCTAAATTTTCTACTTGCTTATCCATATGCATGGGAGATTTAAACGTGTTTAGTGCGGATTTCATGGATATTTTGCATTTGAGACCAACCGTATCTTCAGTGGAATAATAATTATAGTTAAAATATGAGAAAAAGTTTTTGTTAAACTTAACAATGGCATAAGCTGATTCGGCTGCATTGAGTGTTCTTAATAGTATAGAGTCTGGTAGAGACTCTAAGCAAAGCTCGTCACCAAATCTTGCTAAAGCGTGAATAGTCCTGCCTAGAACTAAAAAAATTATATTGTTCAATCTTCAATGTTTTAATTAAAATGAAAGGTACGGTCTACCTACATAATATTTTTGAAATGAGTGGCTTTCCTCATAATAATAAATTTTATAACATTCAATAATTTGGAAATCAGAACAAGGAATACTTTAGACACGAAATATAGTATTTGGCATAAATTAAATTAATTATTATAATACAAAATCATACCTTTTACGTTTGGACCCGGTATATGACATTTCATAATTTAATCTCACGCGTAGAAAAGTATTTATGAACAAGAATATCAATAATATTGTAGAGAATTATGCGTATTGTGACTATATTTAGTTTCAATGAAAATAAATTATGCAGTGATTCAATAAAAAACTTTATGAAAAATAAAATCCCGATTCCAATCTTCTTGTTTTGTTTCTTCTTCTTCTTCTTTTTTTTTCTTATTATGGCACTACGGCTATTGAACCATGGCCAGTGTCGAGTATATAAATGGCGGGAAAACTATAATATTCTTCTTTCTTTCTTTCTCTTCGTTTTTGGCAACTTGACACAAAGTATGTGTATGTTGTGCCACAGACAAGGTAAAAAGGCAAGGAATATGGCGGGAAAACCGTATTCCTCCTATAATAATTTTCAGCATCGTTTTCATGTAATATCGTCAGGTCATTTAGTCTAGTCAAAGTCTAACTAAAAGTCAATACCATTGAGGTAATAATACTATAGGAGTCCGCCTTATATTTTGACAGCTGATAATGTTACTCTTTCTAACTAACGATGTAGTAATTTGGGTGAAAGAGAAAGCTCATATCGGTGTGTAAACGTCAAAAGCCTGTAATGTTATGTCCCACTTAGTAGAACATAACAAACGAGTAGGTCTGCATATTTCATGTATAAAAAGTGGTAATAAAAGTGTTTAGTGAACGTTCAATGCAATATATAATTGTGTTTTGTGATTCCGCTATATAATAAACCATAAAAACGGCCAAGGAATGCCTGAAACACGTGGATTTAACATAACATACGTAAGTTTTCAACAACGTTGTTTGGGCTTATCAATCGGTATTTTTGTAAGCTAAAAAAGAAAATTTATAAGTATAATAATCCATTAATCATGCTATATAAGGCATTAGTGATAAAAATGTCACATCAAGTAATAATTTGGCTGTAAATATTGCATAGTTTTTTACGTGTATTTTAGGGATGCGCCTTACTTGAACTATAGTTTATCGATAAAAATAATGTCATGGACTAAATGATTTTTTTTTCAGGTTGAAAATGCTTCAAAATAGACGACAAACAGATATATATTTTAGACGCAAGTTTCATGCAAGTTTTTAATCCTTACTCCCTTATGAAGGCATCACAATATTGGAATTTGGAATTATCATTTCAAACGTAAGTTTGAAACAATGATTTTATTGAAATAAAGAAAGTTCTAACGGAGAGTAAAATAATTGCATGATCAACAGCTCTCACACCTCCCCCCTGTAAGTACTCAATTCGTTACTTAAAGATACTTCTTGAAATTTTATCCTGGCATTAGGTACTCTTTTTTAATAAGTAAATTGTAAAATTTTAATAAGGCTAAAGTCATAATCATTTAATAAAATAAATTTAATACCTCAATCGTCGAATTCCAGACAAAATATATATTTAGTTGTTATGCGGCACCTGGGTTCCGCTTGGGGCTGGATGGGTTAAGCATGGAAAACTTACATAAAGCATATTGCCCCGTATACAATATTATGAATTATGTGTATAATATTTTATAGTATGTAGTAGTATAGTACATATTTTATTAACACTAAACCATTTATTTTTTTCAGGTTATTGGAATGCTCATAAAGAAGAGTTCAATATTATGGTGGTGACGGAGAGACCTATAATGAAGATAATAATTATTTTCAACTATTAATTTGATAATAAGATTGAAAGTGAAGAATAATATATGGTTTAGTGCTCTATGATTTTGATTGCACACACCGTGATATTGCACAATAAAATTGATCGTCTAGACTCTAGAGTCCTACTTAGGTTATTAATTATTATAGGCCCCGAAGAGAAAGGCTCCCCTGATGCCCGGGGAGCCTCTCGGTGAAGGCAGGCGGCGGCATAGCCGCTGTATTTGTGTAGTGCCGGAAGCGGCAAGCGCTGCGGAGGACGCGGTGCGACTTCGATCCCGCTCCTCCGCGTGTAGCGTTGACGAGGGCATGGGGGGGTTTTAGTCGGTACACCTCTGCGGAGGGAGTCCGACATACCCCTGCCCTTTCCCCCGAGGGGGCGGGGGATGCGTAATGCATTTCCCCTCCTTAAAAAAAAAAAAAAAAAAAAGGTTATTAATTATTATTATTATAATATCATTATTCAGGGGGCGTCGAAGTATCTATTTTAAGTCTTTTTCTGTATAAATATTATTACATAATTATATTTTAATAGGTAAAGAAATGCACCTTAGCGTTTTTGGAATTACTTTAAATAAGTAGGACTGAGATTCATTCTTATATTTCTTTGATAATAATATTTGTTATTCTACAAAATAGTTGCTTAATAGTAAATAGTAATTAAGTTTAATAAAGTATAATATATTTTGTTCTTCTGTTATGTTTTATAAAAACTGTTGATTTTATTGATATTAGCTATTACACTCCGGACAAGCTTTCGTGGCTTATGGAGTATACATATTATGTATATGTTTAACTATTTGTGTAATTATATACTTAAATATTTTGTTTATACAGGGTGCAATTAAACCATCCTGCCAAATTTTTTCCAGGGCTTAGGTATCATTAGGAGAGGTCATTTAGCAAAAAAAAAATTGGGTGTTATTTTTTTAATGACATATTTTATCTCATTTAAAATCGATGCAGAACGGTTACTCGTGGCGGTGGGAATGAGCGGGGGTGACGTGGGGGGGAGGCGCGCGCGCGCTCACCCGCCGGCGACGCGTAGTGTCCATTTTAATTGTAGTGTTTTTTAGGATAACTTTCGGAAGCTATTTCTCAACATTTTAGTACTGACTATATTAAAAGAAAAATACGTGTATTTTTATTTTGAACAAGGATCAATATATCAAAATTTGGCAGGAAGGTGTAATTGCACCCTGTATTTAAGTATTTTCATACACTTAATAAATAGATAAAAAATACCTTTTCACCAAATTGAAAGCGACTTCTAATTTAATGAGCATAATATATCCTAAATTGAACATGCAGGTTGAATTGATATCCTCCTTTTTTGATGTTGTTTAATAAAAATCTGTAACATAAAATTATGGTCGCCTTGGTCGATAGCTGTAGTCTAATTTTATATTTTTATCGATATACGCCATCCCTACACGCACACTACAGCAATTGCACACAAGCATAAAATGGCCACGCGCTGGCGAGCTAAGAATCCATCTATGTATACTTAATCTGTGGTCAATACAGTCAAGGAGTCAAGTCGGTCGTTTCAGTAAAGTGGTAGACGCTTTACTGAAACTTTCAATGGAGTTTTGGAGGGAACACAAAATCGCACGTTTCTGGATAATGCATCACTTTCCTACACTTGTGCACGATAACGAATATCTAATGGTTAATATTGTACCAATATTACACATTAAAAACCCAACTTAACACAATTTTAGGAAAATAATACAAAATCACAACATCACTCTTTCACATTCCCGGCAAAACTCCAATATTCTTCTTGTCACAATTTTCACAGCATCGTTTTTCTTCATCGTCATTCGTCAAGTCCAAAGTCTAATCAGAATTTAAATATAAAAGTCAATGCAGTCAATGAGTCAAGTCGGTTGATTCAGTAAAGTGGTAGACGCTTTACTGAAACTTTTGACGAAGTTTTGGAGGGAACACAAAATAGCACGTTTCTGAATATTGTATCACTTTCATATTATTATGTCGCGGCCGCATATGCGTGGTGCTTCGCGCTAAAACCGATAATATGTATCCTATGTCCGCATAGCAAAATCGGTTCAGCGATTTGGGCGTGAAGAGGTAACAGACAGACAAACAATATTCACATTTATATTTTTTATGGTTTAGATGCTAATATATATTTAATCATTTATTGGTGAATAAAGGCCGTCACAGACTTAGCTATAATATATATTAATATGTTTATATTATATAAATTTCTATACAATTTTCGCGTGACCACACACTGAGCTATAATATAATATATTTCTGGTCTCAGTGTGTTTAGACTTTAGTACGGTATATTATATTATAGCTAAGTCTGTGACGGCCTTAATAAAGTTTATAGCTGTATAATAATAATTATTATACTTATGTAAAGCATATACCAATAAACTGATTAGGATGATACGTACAGGCCTCATACCTACCAAGTATGTAGATTTTATGAGTAAGTAAAACATAGAAAAATGTCTTAAAAATATTATGGTCAAAGATAGGTAAGTACTACTTAATTATTTTACTATCGTTATTTAATTAATTAAGGGCCCGGGTTACCCTCGAAATTTTCATACATTCTTAATACCAAAATCATTTTCTCATACAAAAATATTTACTATTTATTTATATATTTTTTAGTGTTTTTGTCTATTTTTTGGTGTTTAAATATTTAGTAGTAAATTTACTAAAAAATATTTAAACACAAAAATTTTCTTTTTAGTATTTAAATATTTTGTAAAAAAAATTTGTTCAGGACCCTAGGTAATTACTATCTTAAGCTGAAAAATAACTCAAACATGTTAAATATTTTCGCATGAGAAAATGATTTTGGTATTAAGAATGTATGAAAATTTCGAGGGTAACCCGGGCCCTTAAGACAAACATGTGTGATGTAGGCAAAGCATTAAAGGTACTTTATAGTTTGTTTATAGGTACTTATTACACGGTATATATTACACGGTACTGCAGACAGTAAGTGAAAAACCTTTAAATAAGTACTTACTAAAAGAACCAACTTACAAAAGGAACTGAAATCCCACCAAAACATTTCATGTAAAATGTTGCCGAGATGACCACATAAGGTTTACCCTGTGAAAAAGATATGAGATCTCATGTGGAGTGGAGCCAAGCGTCTGAATCTACATGGCCTAACTCTACTGACCCTAACTTACACAAATTCTATATTTCAGTAAATATGTATGGCTCGGCTGTTCGTTACTAACTTCAGATCGGAAACTAAATATTCGCATCACCTCCGCGACGGTAGCGAAACAGCTGAGCCATACATATTTACTGAAATATAGAATTTGTTTAAGTTAGGATCAGTAGAGTTAGGCCATGTAGATTCATAAGCTTGGCTCCACTTTTTTTCCCAATATTCGAGAACGGCTATCCAAACATTGGATGGATATTGACCACTGCGTTTCTCAATTCCTTACCGGTCATGGAAATTTTAAGGCTAAACTTTATGCATTTAAACTAGTAGCATCACCTATGTGCGAGTGCTCGACCGAAGGCAACATGTTTGAACAAACCGCTCATCATGTTCTCTGGGAGTGTGGTCTCTGGCAGGACGAAAGAACTACAATGCTAAACAACCTACTCTGTACATCTGGAGTCGCATACTACGGTGATCTCGTGGACAGCGCTAGGAACTTCCGTGCCTTCAAGCGTTTTTGTCACAATTATTATTGGCAACAATCTAACACAACCAAATCCAATATTAATTTAGCTATAGCGTAGTAGTCAAATTATTAACTTTTATTCCCGTGGTGCTTCCCCTTCAGTTCCTTGACTTTCGGTCATTGTAACTTTGTGCTGTCTCCCGCTTTGTATGGGGAGGGAATCTGGAATTCTTCCTACTCCTCATATTCTTCTTCTGATTAATTTCGTTGCGGGTCCCAAGACAGTTTTAGCATGTCCCTCGGGCTCCCTGAGATCATATCAAAGGGTTTTCGTGGTTGGATACCGCTGTCGATCCTGGCGACACAGGAGATACAGTGGTGGGAATGTGTGGTGGGCCAAAGCCCGTTTAAAAAAAGCTTGGCTCCACATGAGATCTCATATCTTTTTCACAGGGTAAACCTTATGTGGTCATCTCGGCAACATTTTACATGAAATGTTTTGGTGGGATTCATGTTTCCTTATTCATTGGTCGGTATAATGCGTGTGAGCCGGCGCCCTGCGGACAACTCATTTTGCGTCGCCGCGCCGCGCCGTGTGAATCAAACTTTTGAATGAAATTGAATGCAGCAGAATTTCTGCCAGCAGAAATTCTGCGACTCACAACCATGAACGTAGAAAAAAACCGTGTTTTTTTCTACGTTCATACTTGCAAGTTGCAACTTGCAACACATAAATTACGCTGGGTTCGCCCTAAAACCAACAACCACATTTAGGTAAGGCTTTAGTCCAATCACTTAGGCCAAATTAGGAGCAAATCTCGGAAAATCGAGGTACCCAGTAATTACCACGTAAAAACTTGTAGTTTGGACTTTGGCATCCTAAAACAGTTCTCAAAATTCACTTATATTGGATAGTCGCAAGTTTTAAGGGCCCGGGTTACCCTCGAAATTTTCATACATTCTTAATACCAAAATCATTTTCTCATACGAAAATATTTAACATTAGTAAATTTACTACAAAATATTTAAACTTAAAAAAATATTTTTTATTATTTAAATATTTTGTAGTAAATTTACTATTTATTTATATATTTTTTAGTGTTTTTGTCTATTTTTTGGTGTTTAAATATTTAGTAGAAAAATATTTAAACACAAAAAAAATTTTAGTATTTAAATATTTTGTAAAAAAAATTTGTTTAGGACCCTTTTTTTTTTTTTTTTTTTTTTTTAAAGGAGGGGAAATACTTTACGTATCCCCCACCCCCTCGGGGGAAGGGGGCGGGGGTATGTGGGGCTCCCCCAAGAGGTCTACCCACTAAAACCCCCCTAGCCCTCCGTCATGCGCCTAGTGCGGGAGGGACGGGCACCACGTAGCGTTTCATATCCGCCCCTTTCCGCGCGCAGCCGCAACCGGCACCTTCTTCAGGGGGCTTAAGCCGCATACCTCACCGAGAGCCCCCCGGGCCAAGAGGGGCTGTCTACTCGGGACCCTTTATTGCGGGCGGGGATCCCCCGATCGCCACCCGCGGGTCTAGGCCTCCGTCTCCATGGCGGCAGAGACAGGCGGAGCCCGCGCCGCGCCCTTAGGCTTCGGCTTTTGCCGAGCCTTTTTGGACGGGACCTTCTCTTCTCCGGGGGCCGGCTTTTTCGCGGCAGACGGACAATCTCTGCCGCCCAGCACATGCCCCCTTTCGGCCCTGCCAGCGGCCTCGCACAGGGCGCAGTTTGGTACTGCAGCCCCGCACTCCGCCGCCTTGTGCCCCGGTTTCCCGCACCGGAAACAAGTCCGGCTACGGTCCACCGGGCACTGGCACTTGGCAGCCACGTGGCCGGTGTCCTGGCAGCGAAAGCAGCGCGTCGGCCTCGCGGCCAACAACGTCACTCTCGCCGACACCCAGCCAACACGCAACCGCCCAGAGCTCGAAAGCTTCTTGGCGGCCGCGACTGGGAGGCGGATCCAACACGACCCGTCCCCCCGTGGCCCCTCTCTCATAGGCCCCACCCGGACATCGCCGGCCAGGCACTCTCCTTTAAGTGCGACCGCTTCCTTTACATCGGCGGCCGTCACTGAGTCATCAAGGCCGGCGATGCGCATCTCAGCGCAAGCAGTCGGCCGTCCGATCCTCACCTCTTCAGGCAGGACGGTCTTCAGCCTCGCGGCAAAGGCGTCCGCCTTCTTCGCTGCGCCCTCACCCTCAATTGTGAGGCGGCACCCTCCAGTTCTGGCCCGGCGGAAGCGGAGCTGCGGAATATCAAATTCCGCTATGTTCACAGCCTGCCGGGCCTTCTCTATTGCTTTGGCGTACGTCATACCCGCCTTCACGGCCGACTCCTCGATGGTGAGAGCGACGGCCGCAGTGGCGGGTACGCGAAGCCTTGGCTTCTTCTTCTTCTTTGGGGCAGCCATAGTTGGTCTAGCCGCCCCCTTCTTCTTCCTGGCCTTAGGACCCACCGTGGTCCATGGGGCCTCAGTACTGGGGGAGCTGATGTTCGCTCCCCCTTGTGTCGCCTCCTGAGCTGCCATGGAAGGCCGCTTCTTCTTTTTCTTCTTCTTGGCCTTCTGAGGCCTAGGTGCCGTGGGCGCAACAGGAGCCTCTGGAGGGGCTGCCGCTACCGACGGTTGCGTCTTCTTTTTTAGTGCCGGTTTCCCTTTCGCCTTCTGCAGATGGGGTCCCGGCACTTCTCCTTCCATGGGCACATCAACGCTTGCGGGGACGGGCAGGATGTCTTCATCCCGAGCCCTATCCGACGCCAGCGGTGGCCTCCGCCTCGGCTCCGGCAGGAGACGATCCTCCAGTCCGGCGAGCCTGGCGTTAAGCATATTGCCGAAGGTCTCCACGTTCGCACGGGAGACCTCCGCCAATAGCTCGCGCAAGTCACCTCCAGCAGGTTGCGAGGTCTGTTTGCGCATCTCGTCCAGCTCCTGGCGAAGGTTCGCCACTTGCTTTTCGAGACGCGCGTTCTGGGCCTCGAGTTTTTGTATCTCCTCTGATGAGGAGCGACTCCTCATCTCGTCGAAGACCATTGCGATGGTCGACACCGACTCCTTAAGGTACTTTTGAAAAGTGTAACCTTAAGTTAGTGGATTTTTTGGCAACCATCTCAATGGTCTCCAACGCCTCCTTTACTAAATTGGCCATGTCAGCGCCCGTCTTCTCCAACGCCTCTTCTCGCGCAGGAGATGAAGCGGGGAGCACGGCGAGGGCGGAGCTGGCGTTCTTGCACGTCCTCCTAGCCCTACGCGCTGTTTCGGCGACCTCTTCTTCGGCCTCTAGCCGGAGGGCCTCCTCCTTCTTGTTGTACTCGGCCTGCGCTTTAGCGTAGCCGACGTACTGGCCGGTTTTTGGTGGCCGGCCGCGTCCTCGTTTGGGTGCCGGCACCGTCGCCTTGCTGGTGGACGGTGCCGGGTCGTCATCATCTGTAATTTTCCTCTTGAGAGGAGTCGTACGTCCAGTGGTTGCGGGCAGTTCCTCGGTGTCCAGCGACATGTTGCTACCGGACGCCGAGTAACAGACCTCGCTGTCTCTATCGGTGGAGTGGTCGCGAAACGGACGGCCATAGACGAACTCTTAGTAGTCACGTCTTATGCCTTCCTTATCGCCCCTCGCGATCCTCTTATCGATTAAAGCATCGAGCCGCTTCACCGCATTGGGCTGCGGCACGGAGAAATCCGTGTCCTCGTCCGTGATTGGTTCTTTGGCCGGTGCGGTTAGGGGCACCGGCTTAGAACTTTCGCGCTTCTTCGCGCCTCCTTTTCTCCCTTCCCTCCTCGCAGTAAGTGGCCCCTCCGTATACGCGGACCGCCCGTCACCCGAAAGTGACGTATGGGATTCCCCGGCCCCATCGGGACCGGAACCCACCCGGAGATTATTTTCCTTGCTGCGCTTGTCCATACTTCAAAACACCGACACCCCGGGTCGCGGGCTCTCTCTCGGCAGTGAGCTCTGCCATACACGCACCACAAACACACACGCAAACACTCGCCCATACCGGCGTTCAGCCACCCCTCCCGTGTCACCGTGAAAAAGCTCACGATGGCACGGGGGAGGTGCCCAGGGACACGACGTGGACGGACCGGTATCGCCCCCTTGTTTAGGACCCTAGGTAATTACTCTCTTAAGCTGAAAAATAACTCAAACATGTTAAACATTTTCGCATGAGAAAATGATTTTGGTATTAAGAATGTATGAAAATTTTGAGGGTAACCCGGGCCCTTAAAAGTCACAAAAAGCGAGGCCCCGGGCGATTGCCGTTCGGCTGTTCGCCACCCCCTAGGGCTGCCAGTACCACTGACCACACTCTTTCTCTCTACCCTAACTCTCTAGTCTCTACACTCTCGTTTTAAATATCTTTTTGTCAGCTTTTATTTTTTTTCTGTGCATTAAATTTTAAAAAATGTTTATCCTCATAAATTTATTAAGAAACGGTCAAAAAGAAGAAGAAACGTGTATGTCTATTTTTCTATAAGTAAGAAAATAGGTATCTATTAAAGATAGCTTCAAAGTCAAAGTGACTGGATAACATAAAGAAATATAAACATAATATACCTACCGGATACTCGATAAATTTTATATTCAGCATCATTTCAGCATATCTATCTACATAAAAATTATCGAGTTTATTTATATGAAATATAGCTGTCCCGGCAAACGTTGTTTTGCCATTTAAAGTATATTTTCTACATCATCAGTTGATACATGTTTTACCCCCTCTTTTGTCCCCTAAGAGGGTGTGGGGGGGAAGGTCATACACCAGATGTTAAGTTGAAAAACACAGTTAATACCTAATATGAAGTAAGTCCACTAAAGAAAAAACTTGTATACAAAATCTGACCCCTCTTTGGTCCCCAGAGAGGGTTGAGAGGGGAGGGGGGGAGGATTTTTATACACCAGATGTTGAGTTGGAAGAAGACAAATATAATATATCTGTGAAAACCGTATGCAAATCGGATCAGTAGTTTTCGTGTTAAAGAAAACAGTTTGATACAAAATCTGACCCCCTCTTTTGTCCCCTTAGAGGGGTGGGGGGAAAAATTTTATACACCAGATGTTAAGTTGGAAGAAGATAAATATATCTGCGAAAACCACATTCAAATCCGATCAGTATTTTTCGTGTGATGCTGGAACAAACATACAGACAGACATAAAGAGTGACAGACAGACAGACAGACAAAAAACTAACCACATTTTTGGCTTCTATAGCTATGTAGTGACAAAGGTGTAATTTCGGGTGTCATTTCATATCTTTTATGTACAGAATTTTCATTTCTACAACAGAATATTGTCTTCCTCCGCACGCGCTTTGGTGACGCCCACTATTGTAATTTTTTAATTTCGCCATAATTTCAAAACCAAACGTCCAATTTTAATCATTCAAAGACCAAATATTATCTACATAAACTGTACTTAGTGATAAAATAATTTATTTTGATAAGGATTAATAGCGTGAGTAAAATATATCCGTTCAAATGTAGTCCAAAAAAAATTCAGGATTTTTAAATAAATAAATGGTTATTGTGCCTCACTCGACATAGATAGGTATAGTGTGTCGCGGACTTTTTTGTAGATATTTATAAGATCTACAATTACTTAGAACATTTTATGGTTCTATCTTTTATAGTTTAGGCAGCGTACGCAAAATAAGTAACTTTTCTAGCTGATTTTTTACACCTTGCGTCCGAAAAACTCAAATATCTTACGGAACCCTACTTTTTTCCAAAATAAAATGTAGCCTATGTTCAGCAGAAATAATGTAAGATTCCAATAGCAAAAGAATTTTTCAAATCGGTCCAGTAGTTTCGGAGCCTATTCGACTCAAACAAACAAACAAACAAACAAACAAACAAACAAACAAACAAAAAATCAAATCTTTCCTCTTTATAATAGTAGTGTAGAAATATCAAATAAAAATAAATAGTAACATCCGAAACAATTTATTACAAATCAAAAATGTACCAAAACAAAAAATGTAGAGTTCACTGTGTGAGTTAAGTTCACAATATTCACAATGGTGTTACAAGAGTTCACTATGTGAGTTAAGTTCACAATGTTTACAATGGTGTTACAAGAGTTCACTATGTGAGTTAAGTTCACAATGTTTACAATGGTGTTACAAGAGTTCACTATGTGAGTTAAGTTCACAATGTTCACAATGGTGTTACAATAAAAATTGCTCGTCTTGGGGGCCGGCCGGAGTTGTTTGATGACACTGTGCATTGGTCGCAGGGAATTATTGATGTGTTACTATTATTGATTTTGAATTCCACGAAGCTTTCGAATAAAATCTTTGTCGTAACAGTCATAATAGCTTTCGATGGTTTTATAAACGTGGCGCAGTGAACGTTACCCGCAAAACTTATTCATCACAATCCTACAAAGCTGTTCAATTTTCTCACATAAAAAGGTTCTAGGGGTCGAGGTCGAGGTCGAGCCCAGCAAACTCTGAGGAGTGAGGTGTAATAACTAATAAATATTAGTCGTCAGCCGGCTAGGATGAACTTGACCGCGAAGTTGAGTGGTCGCAGTAGCGAGGGCCGAGGGGTACCGTAATCGGCTAACCGCCTACCGCTCGACGCTCGACGGTCGACCGTTCAGTCGTGAGTCGTCCCAGTTCCGAAATACCCAGCCAGTGGAACAGCCGCGCGCCGCGTAAACATCATTTTGTACAAACAATAATAATTATTGTAACTTGTAATTTGCGTGCGCGGCGGAAAAATCATGTCAGCGTAGAGTTCTCTAATAGTTTGATATTTGACTAAAGTTGCTTATTGAGCCACATATGGATTTGACTGGTAAGTAGAAGATGTGTTATTTGATATTATTAATTCATGAGCTCTCTCCGTCGATGCTGTATTCTCAGCTGTATTATAGGTAGAGTTTATGTTTGCTAACGTAGAGATTTTGTCATTGATTTGCATACTTAGATCGGTACACACATAATATTTAGTAAGGTAATTAGAAAAAAAAGACGGGTTGCACTCCGTGAGTGCCGGCAGAAGTGAAAACTTGATTATTAACAACACTACTCTCCAACCGTCTTACGGTTTTTCGATCAGCACACGTGACCTGACGCGAGTTTCACAATTTTTACCCATCCCACAAAAGTGCTCAACGCCGCTAAAGAAGTTTTCACTTCAAAAATCCAATTTGTAGTATAAGTTATGGTTATAATATTATGTACATAAATTATAGAACATATTTTAATTTTTCTTTAATTTAAATTTGACCGTTTTATTTTCGGGCTTGGCTGCTTGGTTTTTAAACTTTTTTTGTCGTTCATGGTTCTTATAATCTTTCATCTCAATTTTCAATTTACCTAAGGTTCGGAAAAGTATGAAGAATACAAAGAACGAAGAATATGTATAAAATTAAAACAATAATTATTTACCTACTAGTACTTAAACGAGATAGTAAGTACATGTAAAAAATATCCTGTCGTCCTAATAAAAAATATGAATTTTACGTTCTATAATACTAGATTTTTATTTTATTTATTTTATTTCATTTCATTATATCTAAAGTTTACAGTTCTGACAGATTATTTTATTTCTGACAGATGGTAGAGAACGTAATAGGCTACTTGACCTATATTCAATTTCATTGAACAAATGCATATTTCTAGTAGAACTTGGCGTAGGAAACCGTATTTCACCCTTATCATCAAATAAAAGCTTATGATTGATAAATAAAGTCGATTTGAAAATATGATTTTATGAAAATATGATTTGTACTGACTAAAACGCTTTTGCAGTACTTCCGATTTGGATGTGACGTCATCATGTTCGTAATTTAATATCTTTTATTTATCGCGCTCGTTATGTGTAAGTTTATTGGTACATAAATAACAAGAATAAGCCTAGAAAGATTTGCAAAATATATTTTCTTGAGTAATTCAAATAAAACACCAGTTTTATATATTATCTCCATTTATTGTAGACGGGAAATGAAATTACGAAAACTTTTCTCCAAAAGTTTTCAACATTACAAATGATTTCTAATTTCTTATTTAATTCTTTTATAATTTTTTGGCACCTTAAGACTCGTACATTTAGCACATAAAAAAATGTTAAATAAAGAGACTCTAAAATACAAACAGTATGACGTCACACTATGGCGGACAGTGTTTTCGGCGCCATTTATAAGGCGTATTTTTCAATCAACATTTTTATGGGTTTTTACTGTATAAAATAATAAAATATTAGTTTATTTCGTGAAAATTAATGATTAAGAAGCGATTAGCATGAAGAAAAAAATTAGGTCAAGTAGCCTATTCGTAGATACGACATTTTTATTTTGTTTTGTAAATTGTAATATGTTGTAACTACGAGGATTGTTAGTATTTAACCATAGACTTATAATATACTGTCGTACTGCATTATAGGTTTATGTTACTTAGTAACTGACTTCCAAAAAGGAGGTTAAGTATATAATAATAATATTATTATTTAATATGTTTGTCAGTTTGTATTTTTTATGATTGCATTTAAAACGCAGCTAATCCAATTTTATAAACGAAATATTACCTTAAAAATCAGCCAAGTGCGAGTTGGACTTATGTACGACGGGTTCCGTACTGTTATAGTGCGAAAGTAGACGAAAAATTGTATTTTGTATGGGAGCCCCAGGGGAGCTCTACCTGCCTACCTCTTATTGCTTACGAGCAATTAAAAAGACAAAAAAAACGCGTTTGTTGTTTGAGAGTCCCCCTTAAATAAAATGTTGTTATAGCGGCAACAGAAATACACAATCTCTGAAAATTTCAGAAGTCTCTATGTAGCAGTTTTTGAGATACAGCCATGGAGACAGACAGACGGACAGACATCGAAATACATATTAGTAATAGGGGCCCGTTTTTACCCTTTGGGTACGGAACCCTAAAACCCAATCGATTATGCGATATTGGCTTTCGATAATAACAAAATATGTTACATATATCAATGATAATAATATTTAATCACAATAGAATATAGATAAATATACCATTAGTCACAATTCACCTGCACAAACTTTATTATATTTTGTTTGTGTAGCTAATTGGTTTCGAGCACTTACTTAATTACCTATTATATTTAGTTTTTATTATGGCGAGCCGCGAGACCTCATCTATGTAACTATGTGACGATCATGGTTTTACCTGATGTTAGTAATACCGGAATGCCAGGGATGGGGCGAAAAACCATTCAGGGTAGTAGCCAGTCTGGCAGAGACCTGCGAAAAAATATAGAGTATTAAAACAAATTAATGATAACACTTTAGGGTGATAATACATGAGTATGCCAAAAATATAAAATTAAAGGGTGCTTGCCCTAAAAATGCTCTTTCTCTTTTCAGCACTGCACTTTCACAGTATAAAAAACTATATAAAGGACACGTCATATACTCACCCTAAACCTAAAATGTAGTATCAATTTATCACTTTGTTTTGTTATCCCCTTTAATATACAACAGAACCGTTTAAACCACCGAACGTCTATTCAACATCGTTAGCGTTACACTTACACCGAATTCCGAAATGAAGTATTTCGTATGCGGTTTGCAGGACCGCGTACACGTGACAAAAATCAGTAGCAGTCAGCAGGCTGCAGAGTGTGGTGGTTAAAAAATTGCTTGGTATTTTGAAGTAAGGTAGTAAAATGCAAACACATATTCTATAAAATCCCAAACGAATTCCTATGTTCGAAGATTAATTTGCTAACTTGTAAAGCTAACTATCAAAGACCTTGGCCCTGAACGTGTTTGTAGTTTAATTATAATAAAATTATTGAAAAACTTTATACAAAGAATTTTAGGTCTGTGGCTCAAATTAAAACCTGTTTGGATATTATCATAATTCATAACATTCAGGCATATTCTACTAAACCATGATTGTTAATGTAGAGACAATTGAAAAAACCCATTTCAAGAAAATTGGTGCCTAATTCTGTTTGTATTGACTAAACCAATTTTTTTTTATAATTATGTTAATTTATTTACACATTTTAAAACATCTAGCCACTCTTCATATTGTTTCATACTAGTTAGGGTTCCGTACACAAAGGGTAAAAAATAAAAATTGTTTTACATAATATCTGATGCCGCTATGTTATAGCACACCGCACAACAAATACTAATTATATTATTTATTAACATAAAATTGAACCCGAATTCCAAGGAAAAAACATAAAATGACCTAAAAAGTATATGAAAGAACGTGAAAGACTCGTCTATCAAGGACTCCTCCATTATGTATGTAATATGTATCAATTATGCATACAGTAATAGTATGTAATGTTATGTATAATTAATAATAATATTAAAATAAAATAAAAATTTAAGGGCTCCCATACAAAAAACACAATTTTTGGCCTAATTTTTTTCTATTAAACGGTACGGAACCCTTCGTGCGCGAGTACGACTCGCACGTGGCTGATAATTATGTGTAATTGTGTACCTGCAATAATGTAATACCCAAACAAAAAATGATTTTATTATAGTGCAGGGTTAGTAAATTATAGAGCTAAGGTACAAGGCCGTTTTACCATCGTTTTTGCATCCATCTTATGATTAAAATGATTTAACCTAAATTAAATGGTAATTATTGATCAATATTATCAATAATTACCATAATAATTTAGAAAACAAAATAATAATTTAGAAAACATATAGCCTTTACATATTTTGAAATGGCATGTTGTCTTTGATTTCCGATAAAAATTGTCGCAAATAACTTAACAATATAAAAATCTAGTAACTTCTAATTATTTATCGATTTGCATTTTGCATACAAATTTGAAATTACAATGAATAAAAAGCGGCCAAGTGCGAGTTGGACTCGCCCATGGAGGGTTCCGCAGCAGCAATAAGGTTAATTTTTATGAAATTATATTATTTTTGATTTATTTTTATATTTCAGTCGATTTAATGAAATTTAGATTAAGGTTTACTATTTATGACGTATAAAAAAAACTACTGGCTAGATCTCGTTCAAACCAATTTTCGTTGGTAGTTTTTATAGTAATATACATCATATATTTTTTTTAGAATTATCATGCCTCTACTTTAGAAATTAGAGGGGGGGGGACACACATTTTTCCACTTTGGAAGAGTCTCTCTCGCAAACTATTCAGGTTAGAAAAAAATGATATGAGAAACCTCAATATGATTTTTGGAGACCTATCCATAGATACCACACACGCATAGGTTAGATGAAAAAAATTTTTTTTTGTTTCATTAAGGTTTACTATTTATGACGTATAAAAAAAAACTACTGGCTAGATCTCGTTCAAACCAATTTTCGTTGGTAGTTTTTATAGTAATATACATCATATATTTTTTTTAGAATTATCATGCCTCTACTTTAGAAATTAGAGGGGGGGGGACACACATTTTTCCACTTTGGAAGAGTCTCTCTCGCAAACTATTCAGGTTAGAAAAAAATGATATGAGAAACCTCAATATGATTTTTGGAGACCTATCCATAGATACCACACACGCATAGGTTAGATGAAAAAAAATTTTTTTTGTTTCATTAAGGTTTACTATTTATGACGTATAAAAAAAAACTACTGGCTAGATCTCGTTCAAACCAATTTTCGTTGGTAGTTTTTATAGTAATATACATCATATATTTTTTTTAGAATTATCATGCCTCTACTTTAGAAATTAGAGGGGGGGGGGACACACATTTTTCCACTTTGGAAGAGTCTCTCTCGCAAACTATTCAGGTTAGAAAAAAATGATATGAGAAACCTCAATATGATTTTTGGAGACCTATCCATAGATACCACACACGCATAGGTTAGATGAAAAAAAAATTTTTTTGTTTCAGTTGTACCTATGGGGACCCCTAATATTTTTAATATTTTTTCCATTTTTGCATCAAAATCTTAATGCGGTTCACAGACTACATCTACTCACCAAGTTTCAATAGTATAGCTCTAATAGTTTCGGAGAAAAGTGGCTGTGACATACGGACGGACGGACAGACAGACAGACAGACAGACAGACAGACAGACAGACAGACAGACAGACAGACAGACAGACAGACATGACGAATCTATAAGGGTTCCTTTTTTGCCATTTTGGCTACGGAACCCTAAAAATTATTTTGACAAATTTAGTGCCAGGTTTTGAAAAACGCGTTGAACTTTTCTATACCTACGTCTTAATATTTTTGACGTGAAATTCCTAATTCACGCGGACGAAGCCGCGCGGATCGTCTAGAATTTAGATTCATAGTCCATAGAGCGCAACTAATTTCCGAATAACCTGCCTACTTGTCTACTGCCTTCGTCCTAAAAGAAACGGCCTTCATTGTTATTTTATTTTTTCTAGTGGACGAGTTCTTGGAAGGCCTCTTCTCCAAAGAGGCGCACGAGCGGCCATCTGACGAGAAAAATCCTGACAACTCCGAACTGATTCTACCAATATGGTTCGACAAGAAGAAATACGAGCAGTAAGTTTAGTTTGTATGTTATAATATAACTAGTGTACTTAGCCGGTTCTAACTTCTACATTGTTGGCGTACCTACTCAGTCTGGTCAGGGCAGGTTTTAGCACTACCAGCGCCCTGGGTGAAATTTCTTCGGAGCCCAGGGTGCTGATAGTGCTGAAAAAATTGACGCCCCTTTTGTTTGCCTTCAGCGCCCCTATTTATAATCCGGCGCCCTGAGCGGTCGCCCAGCGTCGCCCCCCCCCCCCCCTAACGCTGCTATTGAGTCTGGTTGAATAAAGGTGAAGCCAAACGAGCGTAATATTGTGAGTTGTGAGACGCAGAATTTCGGTCGCGTAAAATTATCAGGACTCACAAAATTACGCTCGTGTGAATCAAACAGGACTTTTGTATGAAACTGAATGCAGCAGAATTTCTGCCAGCCGAAATTCTGCAACTATCACGACTCACAAATTAAGCTCGTTTGGCTAAGTTCTATGTCAAGTATGAGATTTACCTATAGTTGAATAATTTTGAAAAAGGCACTAATGATTAATGAAGGATAAGAATTATAATATTTTCATACTTTTTAGGTCATTTTAAGAATGTTGTTTTTTCCTTGGAAGTCGGGTTCGATTTTAGGACTATCAAGTCAAGTATGAAATCCTTTCTATTTCTGTTAGCTACGGGCTAACTACCAGCACTTTCAAGATTTTTTGCAGTTAAAAATGTTGTTCGTCTTATCAAAATGAAGCTACTCACAAAAAATTAGCTTGGTATTAATAAAAAAAATGTTCTAGGGCTCCCGTACTATAAAGTCGTCAAGGTTTTTATTAAAATTACGGAAGAAAAATGTTATTATATCGTAAGTACGTACCATGCGGCATGCCTATACTTATTATAATGCAAATGTTTAAAATTAAATATGACGCCATTAAATATCCATGAGCCAATGACTAGTTATGTAACGTAACAATCTAACATTGTTCCGAGAATCTAACTATTTATCAAAAAAATACCGGTTTGATGTACGGTCAATCCGGTCAATCTGTGATACCAAGTTTAGGCGCAGCGCAGACGACACGCACGCACTTTTTAGTATGTGGAAATAGAACCTATGCAATAATATGCAGTAACGCACATGACGCGCAAAAAGTCTGGCATACAAAAAATCCGTATAATTCGGACAGAGTGCAGACGGCATCGCGCCGCTTCGCGCCGCGCCGCACAGAGTGTGCAAAAAAATTGAACGTTTGCTTCGCTTCGCGCTAACGCAGACGACGCACACTTGTCTGCAACTCTGCACTCTGCAATCTGCATTTGTAGTGATGTATTACCATGGTCCATGGCACCAGAGATCGATATTGTAACGATTGTAACGATGTTAATTCAAGAAATACAAAACAGACCAGCAATTTATGATACTTCTAAGGCAGAATATCATAATAGACATTTAAAAAGAAAATTGTGGGAAGAAGTGTGCTGTAATGTACCTATCACTTATCAGCTCGTGTTTGGACATCGTTGACGTGTAAAGAAATAATCGGCCAAGTGCGAGTTGGACTCGCGCACGAAGGGTTCCGTACCATTATCACAGAATACATAATATTAGTACCATTAAAATAAGGCCAAAATTTGTGTTTTTTGTATGGGAGCCCCTCTTAATTTTTTATTTTATTTAATATTATTATTAAATATTGAAGTACACATAAAAGGATTGTGTGAAAAATTCAAGTACCCACCTGTTTCTATTATTGATATAGAGCAAAATAGGCCAAAAAATTACGTTAGTTGTATGGGAGCCCCCCTTAACGTGCTCGATGCGTATGATCGAATAAAACTCGCACTAACCCCTCTGTTTACGGTATGTAGTTACTAGTAAGGTACATAATGTCATTTTCATGCCCGAGTCAGCCTGAGTCCTGACTAATTACTTACTAATCATGGACTAATCTTCTATACATACAGGGTGCAATTAAACCTTCCTGCCAAATTTTTTCCAGGGCTTAGGTATCATTAGGAGAGTCCATTTAACCAAAAATAATTGGGTGTTATATTTTTTTATTGACATATTTTATCCCATTTAAAATCGTTGCAGAATGGTCACTCGGGACTGATCGGAGGTAACGCGGGGGGAGGCGCGCGCGCGGGGTCACTTCACTCGCGGGTGACGCGTCGTGTCCATTAATTCTAGTGTTTTCTAGGATAACTTTCGGAAGCTATTTCTCAACATTTTAGTACTGAGTGACTATAAAAGAAAAAATACGTGTATTTTTATTTTTAATAAGGATTAATATATTAAAATTTGGCAGGAAGGTTTAATTGCACCCTGTACAATAAAACTGTAGAAATGTGAATTCTGTACATTAAAGATATTCAAAAAATAATAAGCAGGGGGTGTTACCACATCGCTATAGAAGCCAAAACTGTGGTTAGTTTTTTGTCTGTCTGTCTGTATGTTTGTTCCACTATCACACGAAAACTACTGATCCGATTTGAATGCGGTTTTCGCAAATATATTTGTCTTCTTACTTCTTCCAACTTAACATCTGGTGTATAAAAATTCCCCCCCCCACCCCTCTAAGGGGACGAAAAAGGGGGTTAGATTTTATATCAAACTTTTGCTTTAACACGAAAACTACTGATCCGATTTGCATACGGTTTTCGCAGATATATTTGCCTTCTTCCAACTCAACATCTGGTGTATAAACTTTCCCCCCTACCCCTCTAAGGGGACCCAAAAGGGGGTCAGATTTTGTATTAAATTTTTTCTTTAATGGACTTACGTCATATTATTACCTAACTGTTTTTCCAACTTAACATCAGTTTTTCCCCCACCCCTCTTAGGGGACAAAAGGGGGGGGTAAGATTTTGTATCAATTACTGATGAAGTAGAAATACTTTAAATGGCAAAACAACGTTTGCCGGGTCAACTAGTAAATAATGAGTATCTAATGACTAGCTAATTAAGTATAATATGTATTAGTTACTTCCTAAACTCAAATGCGAGAAACGACAACCCTAGACCGATACGAAGAAATAAAATATTACTTACATACATAGGTACTTAATACTGTATGTAGGTAGGTAGGTATATCTACCAACTATCATTCCTTTATTGATTCTCAGGGGCCGGAGGTTCTTCTGGGACTTCTGTTTCACGCTGACGACTACGATGATGTGTGGGCTGGTCGCGGTGTTCGCGGTGCCGTCCATCCTGAAGGTGCTGATTGGTTCCCGGCGCTCCAGCTCACCGTACACGGCCTACAAGCGCTATGTGTCCACCATATTGCACACCATGTCGTGGTTCGAGCACGAGCTGCGCCCGGGCAGCACGTAAGTTCGCTTTGGATGTAAAAAAACACCCAAATATATCGGCTGCTCAGCGCTGACGGACGGAGCGCAGCGGAGAGGATTTTAATATAAACTTAAAAATTATTAACCTAAAGCGCATAAATGCTCGAGCCTTATAAAAATGCTCGCGCGTCCTCGAGGATACGCGGGAATCCCTTGTCGCACTTTAGTGTAATAATTTTAAAGTTTATTTCAAGTGCGCTAATAAATTATTATCCTCTCCGCTGCGCTCCGTTCTATCTGCGCTGACCCTTACGTGAACGGATAGGCAAAAAGCACGAATGGGCGATAATTCGAATTTAAAATGCGTTACACGACAAATCATGGTTAAAGATCTTTAAGAAAATGTTTAAGAAATACATAGAATATTAGCATTAGTATTTTGACATAACTATTAGTTGAGTATTTTGGCCCCTCCAGCAGTAGTATCAGCCCAAGGCCCCACAAATTCACGATCCGCCCCTGGTCTGGCTGACTGGTCTTCAGATAAACCAACAAAATTATGTTGACCCGCTGTCTGCATATTAACGAATTTATAATGAAGTTTGCCGACCTGAATGCTATACAGTACCTACTAGTACGCTAGTATACCTAATTACAAAATGTATTTTTATCTTGAGTAAAAAACGAGGTTTTAAGAAGCGACCGTTTCCTTAAAAATAATTATTGTAAAAAATACTATGGCCTTCATTTTTATTATACCTACGAATTATTATGATTCGACAATTTTTTCTCAGGTCCTGGAAGTCCTTAGCTACGGTTAGAAGTCGACATTTCCGAGCTGGGCAGTCGGCGAAGCTAAAGGGCCAAGGTATAGTCTCGCAGCGAGATCTGGCGCTGACACAGTTTGGGTTTATTGGATTCTCCCTGCTCAAGTCCGACGAGTTCACTATACGACAGCTGGAGCCCGGCGACTGGGATGCGTATCTGCATTTCTGGAGAACCATCGGACATGCGATCGGCATAGAGGACAGGTTGGTGACAAACCTTAAGGATTAAGACGCCATTCTCAAAAAATTACGTGAGGCACTCGGGGTCGGGGCATGCCGCGGTAAAGCTATTGCATACCATTTTTATTAACTTATGCAATTAATATAATCCGCATACGTCTAGTCGCATGCACACTAACACCGTGCCGAAGACTGCCGAAATGAAAACGTTACGGAATTTCTAGATTCGGTCGCCGCGCTCAAAGCCCGCAATAAATGAAATTCAATAGCTTAAAAAAATAAAAAGTAGAGAACCTTTATTAAAATAAATCACACCCATTCCCATAGTTATGTCAATACTCAATATAATCACTAAACGCGTTAAATATTATTGTTTTTTATTTCTAAGAGATCTCCGCTCATTTATTAACACCAATTTATTACAGGTATAATATCTGCCGTAAGACTGTCGAGGAAACGAGGCAGGTGTGCCAAGTGATCTGCGACAGGGTGTACACTCCGTGCCTCACGGACGTGCCAGAATACTTCGAGCACATCGCCAGAGTGCTGCTCGAGGCCATGACCTGCGTCAACCCGACCATCGACATCGAGGCCAACCTCTTCCTCACCAGATACCTCGCCAACGTCCCCGGGTATATACTCACAGAGAGAGACAGAGTGGACATTCAGAGACGCATAGTCGACAAATCTCAACCCAAAGCAGAAAACATCAGCGATAGTTGTAAGTATTATGTAAGCATTTTTTGTAAGTACTTTCATTTCAAAGTTTTATCATCAAAGTTCTTCCAGAAAAAAAATATAATATAGCCGTTTTAAAAAATATATTTGAAATCTCGGTTATGTCACGTGCGCTTTTTCGGACGTTACAAAATGATGAAGATTGACTATTATTTTTACTGGGGCTGAACTGTAAATTGTTGTTTTCAGGTCTGGAAGCGACCGACTTGATACAGCGGCCGCTGATAGAGGTGCCGCACTCCAAGCCGCTGCTGCTGCACTGGCGCGACTTCGAGACCGTCGAATCCTCGCCCGCCTACAAACGGCTCCCGGGGCCCTCCAGATACAGGATAAGCTTCGCCAGCATAATGATCGCGATACACTCCTGCTTCATCGGCAGGATAGTCATGAACTGGATCTACAGATACTCAGTCTTCCTGCTGAAATATTTCCCGTACCTGGCGTTTTTGAAGTACGGCATAAGGACGTCGTACGTGAACATATTCGTGGAGGATCCCACGGACGACACGGAGCTGAAGCCGAACTCGGCGTACGCGACGCCACAGGCGGCCTCGTGGTTCCGGACGATAATGAGCTCGTTTTGAGTTCAGTTCCCTTTGCAGAATGTTCGGGTTCACGCGGGTGTGTGATATAATATAAAAACGAAATTCTACTTATAAAATGGAAGTTTATTTGAAAAAGTCGTGCGCTTTTAATCTCTCTCGTTTGCTGACGTTGATCTGCAGCAGGTTGTCGGTGATGTTGTCTGTGGGGACGTCGAGCGGCGCGGGGGCGGGGGGTTTGGGCGGGGCCACGAGCGGCGTGCGGGGGGTAGGGGTCCGTTTGGGCGTCGTGTGGGGGAGGACCCCCACGGCGTTGGGGGTCAGCCTCGCTCGCGGAGACAGCAGCAGATGTTTGGCCGCCAGCTTCCGCGCCGCCGGCGACATGCTCTCTAGCCGCTCCGTGTTTGTTCTGAAACTGTCCGTTGTTAATATTATACGTGCCCAAGAGCCAAGAGCAGCCGAACGTTCTTCATTTTGTAAAATGTATTTTTTTTATAAATTAAGGGGGCAAACGAGCAAACGGAACACCTGATGGAAAGCAACTACCGTCGCTCATGGACACTCGCAACATCTGAAGAGCTGCAGGTTCGTTGCCGGCCTTTTAAGAGGGGATACGCTCTCTACACAGTACACACACCTACGTATGATGCAGGTCTGGCTGACCCCGGTTTCTTATTCTATTATGGTCCATTCGTGTAGTCGATTATATTGCTTAGGCGCCTCTATAGATCAATTTTAGTATGTAATCGATGAGAGAAAACTCAACGCAATAAGCTTTAACAAAGTATTGACAATGTCCAGCGTAGAAATTATATATTTTATAATACGTATAGATGGAAATGGTTTCTACGCGCATTATCTGTCCACGGTCTGCATCGGCGCGTTGCGACTTGCGACTTGCGACTTGCGACAGAGTGCGCTGTGTCGTGACAGGAGCGCGCAACGCACACAATATGACGGACAGCAGCGGGACGAGACGAAGCGGGAGGTGGTGTTGACGTTAAGAGGAGTCCACACCGCCGTTTTTCCATACAAACGTTCTCCCCTGTTTCCTCCCTGGATAATGCCGGTAGAGTTTTCAAATACCTATTTTCAATTTTTCTCGCCATTGATGTATCCTTGCGAATTGCGATGACGCAGCGCCCGTGTTTGCGTCAAACGGCAGCGCTGCGTCGACGTAACGCTGACGCAACGCGCAGTGTGGACAGGCTCTAATAGTTATATTTTCAACTAATCAGTGTTCAAACAAGAAGAAATCTTTAGTTAATTGGCTTATAAAATGGTATACTGTATAATACTTTATAATAACAATAATTATGCTCACATTAAAATACTATGTAGTCTGTATGACGTATAAAAGATCACAGTAAATTACATTCTGTGAGAGATTTATTTCTTCGCATACTTAATTAATTTTGTTTAATTTTTTTAATTGTAGATAATTAATTTTTATTACTTTAAATTTATAATTTCGTACTTACTTACCTATTCATGAAAATGTATATCTGCCGAATATTGTTTTTACGACGGTTATTAAAGTAATTACCTCATAACATTTCTGCAACACTAACAACGTAAAATAATCAGTGATAATTTATTTTCATTAGGTACCACGAGAATAAGGCACATAATTTAAAAAGAAAATGAGGTGCAGTCAGCTGCACAGACATCACAGATAAAAATATCAAACTGGCATAATATATAGATTTTCAAAAAATATCCTTGATCAATGGATAAATTTTTATATTTGCATGTTTCACAGAATCAGCCGCTATAAGGAAAAAAAAAGCGGCCAAGTGCGAGTTGGACTCGCCCATGAAGGGTTCCGCAGCAGCAATAAGGTTTATTTTTATGAAATTAAAATGTTTTCGATTTATTTTTATATTTCAGTCGATTTAATGAAATTTAGATTAAGGTTTACCATTTATGACATATAAAAAAAACTACCAGCTAGATCTCGTTCAAACCAATTTTCGTTGGTAGTTTTTATAGTAATCTACATCATATATTTTTTTTAGAATTATCATGCCCCTACTTTAGAAATTAGAGGGGGGGGGACACACATTTTACCACTTTGGAAAAGTCTCTCTCGCAAACTATTCAAGTTAGAAAAAAATGATATAAGAAACCTTAATATGATTTTTGGAGACCTATTCATAGATACCCCACACACAGAGGTTAAATGAAAAAAAAAATTTTTTTGTTTCAGTTGTACCTATGGCGACCCCTAAAATTTTTAATAATTTTTCCAATTTTGCATCAAAATCTTAATGCGGTTTACAGACTACACCTACTTACCAAGTTTCAGTAGTATAGCTCTAATAGTTTCGGAGAAAAGTGGCTGTGACATACGGACGGACGGACGGACGGACGGACGGACGGACGGACGGACGGACGGACGGACGGACGGACGGACGGACAGACGGACAGACAGACAGACAGACAGACAGACAGACAGACAGACAGACAGACATGACGAATCTATAAGGGTTCCTTTTCTGCCATTTTGGCTACGGAACCCTAAAAAGGATGGATAAAAGGAAAATGCGGTTCACAGATTACATCTACTTACCAAGTTTCAATAGTATAGCTCTAATAGTTTCGGAGAAAAGTGGCCGTGACATACGGACGGACGCACGGACGGACGGACGGACGGACGGACAGACATGACGAATCTATAAGGGTTCCTTTTTTGCCATTTTGCTTTAAATTACATAAGTTATCGAATGGTATACAAATATTAAGAAAAATCGAAAAAAATTCGACTTGAATATCCAACTTCGAAGGCGCATAGCAAAAAAAAAAAATACAAAAGCTAAAATTTTGGAAACACTTATTTTTTACCGTTATTTCTTTATTACAAATTATATATGATTATAAAAAATTAAATGCAATCAAACAAAACAGACTGACGGCGTCCACAAAATCGTCGTCCAATATCTGTCAGCCATCTTTGCAATACTGTGCCGTAAAATACCTATTTGAAAACAAGTCTGGCAGGCATATTAATTTTGTGAATTGTGATCCTGTTTGCGCACGTCAAAGTTTTCAAAAAGTTTACTCAAACTTTGAAGCCCATGTCTGGCTCCGGCATAAGACAATAATTACTACATGTACTACACGGCCAGTCTGTCATCATTATAGGGGTATGAAGATTTTGGCCGACCTACTATCCGCCATTGTGTTTTTTGCAAAACACAATGGCGGACAGCTGTAGGTCGGCCAGGCTCCATATAAAAATCTTAATTACCCCTTTGACTTTATTAATCCGAGACTGTTGCAGGAATTATGTCTAAAAAATAATAAAGTCATTATTTTTGATAATAGAATATCAATGGAAAAAAGCGTTGTTTGAAACTTATAATTTATTTTAATATTAAATAAGGGAGCAAACGAGCAAACGGGTCACCTGGAGGTAAGCAACTACCGTCGCCCATGGACACTCGCAACATCAGAAGAGCTGCAGGTGCGTTGCCGGCCTTATAAGAGGGAATACGCTCTTTTCTTGGAGGTCTGCAGGTCGTATAGGTCCGGAAATACTGCTGGTGACAGTTCGTTCCAGAGTCTTACAGTGCGTGGCAAAAAGTTACACTAAAAACGCACTGTGGAAGACTGCCACTCATCAAGGTGGAGGATGGTATGTTTTTCGCGTGGGACGATGGCGAAAAGTTGCAGGTGGTATGATTCCGAACAATTCCTCAGAGCACTCCCCGTGATACAACCGATAGAGGATGCAGAGTGAAGCTACATCTCGGCGTAATTCCAAGCTGTTTCATGTTTGAAACACTATGGCAGTCAACAATTCGAGCGGCCCTTCGTTTTAGCCCTACTAGAGATAGGAATAGCTCTCATTAGACATTAGCTCCATATATTATGTCAATTCAATGTCAGCTGCGATCGGTCGTATGTCAAACCAGAGATAGATTGAATATTGGGAACGGCCGTTAGAGTTCCGTAGTAACTACATGGAATCTCTACAAGGTCTTGTATTCCCTACATGAGGTACAGAACCTTATGTAAGGAAAATAAGACACAGTCTAACGGAATCTTAACAAGTAAAAATAATCATTATTAAGAACTTATAAACCAGACTGCATTTTGATATTGACCCGACTGCGTTTTGTTTTCGTTCAGACTTCCGTCCCCACAGGACAGGCATCGCATAGTGTGGGGATCTAACTTTCACATTATGTAAATGTATACGTGGGAGAGCCATGCTTCGGCACGAATGGGCCGGCTCGACCGGAGAAATACCACGTTCTCACAGAAAACCGGCGTGAAACAGCGCTTGCGTTGTGTTTCGCCAAGTGAGTGAGTTTACCGGAGGCCTAATCCCCTACCCAATTTCCTTCCCTAGTCCCTATCCTCCCCTAATCCTTCCCTTCCCATCCCTACCCTCCCCTATTACCATATTCCCTCTTAAAAGGCCGGCAACGCACCTGCAGCTCTTCTGATGCTACGAGTGTCCATCCAGTTCCATCAGGTGACCCGTTTGCTCGTTTGCCCCCTTATTTCATAAAAAAAAATGTACAACTATTTTTGGTAAATAAATATTTGTATGTGTCTACAAATACGGAGGGGGCGGAGAGGATGATACTCACGTGTGCGGGCGAGCGAGGGGCGAGGGGGCGGGTGAGGGGGGCGCGCGGCGGCGGCGGGCGGCGCGCTCCGCCAGCTTCATGGCGATACGCTCGCGAGCCCCGCCCTCCAGCATGCGGTACGCCGCGCCCGAACCCACGCTGTGTATTATAACACGAGTGTAAAAAATCGGCCAAGTGCGATTTGGATTCGCGCACGAAGAGTTCCGTACCATAACTACCATTAAAGAACAAAAATAGCTACATATAAGGTTCCGTTTTAGGGTTTAATCAACAAGTCCTCGTTGGCTACGGAACCCTAGCCAGCTGATTTTTTGTATATTGATAGGTTAATAGTTGTACAATTTAACAAAACATTGCCCTACAAATAGAGCAATCCATATTTTAGGACCATCAAATCGAAATATTTAATTCTTTCTATCTCTATTAGCTGCCCCTTTCGAGAATTTATAGAGGAAATTGTTGTTCGTCTTATCAAAATGAAGCTACTCACGAAAAATTTGCTTGATAGTAATCAAGTCAAAAAAGTTTTATAGGGAACCTGTACTATATAAGACTATAAGTGACACAAGCACTTACGCAGGCAGAGGCGTGTCTCCTCCGTCCAGTCTGAACGGTGTGCCTTCTATTTCACCCCAGGTCATGAGCGGCGACTGGTCGGGGCCGTCGCCGGGGCGGGGTGACGGCGTCGCCACGAACGGGTACTGGCTGTCCACCTTCTCTAACGATATCGTTGTACCGTCCACACCGATCTTCCCCATAACACTAAGGTCCTGAAATATTATGTTTAAAAAAAATATTTAGCTGACGAGAAAATAATTTGCAGTCTTTATAAAAAATAGATTATAGTCTCAAAAAATTTTGGATTAGGTTATGTAATAACTAATAACATATTGTTTATTTTAATACCGTCACTAAACAATGTTTTTACCCTTTAGAGGTTGATGGCTTACCTACTACAATACTTACCTCTAGAGGGCGCTTTTACTTTTTTAAATACTAAGCAAAACTTATAGTAGGGGGGGAGCTGGTGCTCATTTTGAAAAGTAAGTAATTTCATACCGAGCGAAAATCGTAACAATAAATAATAATCTCGATAGTGAGATATCTCGTTGGCGTATGCTAGGCAGGCAGGTTAAGAGAAACATAATATTATGTTCCTCTTTCCCGGTTTCAGGGGGTAACAAACATTTTTAAAATCCGCTAAAATACTGGCTGACTTTTTAAGTACTGGCCAAGATTTGTAGGATAAACCTACCTATGAGTATGAACAACTTTTTCTATGGGACCAACTTTCGTACCCGAAATAAAAAGTCAGCTGTCCCATATTTTTCTTTCGAGTACGAAAGTTGGTCCCATACAAGAGGTTAAGGTTTATCGTACAGGTCTATTCCAATTAATATTATAAATGCGAAAGTCTGTCTTTCTGTCTGTCTGTTGCGTTTTGAC
Organism: Plebejus argus; assembly: GCA_905404155.3. NCBI lineage: Eukaryota > Metazoa > Arthropoda > Insecta > Lepidoptera > Lycaenidae > Plebejus > Plebejus argus. The sequence goes on from FR989933.1 coordinate 6,405,244, forward strand.
GCCTAAACCACTAAACCAATCTTCAGAAATTTGGAACGTAGGTAATTTGGAAGAGATTGTGGAGTACATGATTTGAATAAGATTCGGGGATATAGATGGAGAATTCCACAAGAAGTACGAGAAATACAGAATAATATTATAAGTATCCAGAAAAAAATGTTGAGTACACCAGAATGAGTATTGAAACCTTCGATTTTCTTATGAATATTCAACCAGAATTGGAGAAAAGGGTTAATGCAAATAGAATTTTCAGCAATAAAATTCTCTGTGTTCATTTTTTGCAGCGAAAACGACAAAACTTGTTTAATTACTGCAATTTTCGCCGCGACTGCCGCCCGACTGTTTTGCTCGCCCGCCGCGCCGCAAGACGCCGGCGAGAAGTGGCGAGAACCGCTCGGTACATTTCGCCGGTCGCCATACGTTTGTTTTAGTCGCAAGACGCTTCGCCGTTCGCACCGCGCGAATATTCGCATTGGCGAATGTCCCGGGGCCAGGCCGCAAGTGTGTGCGCAGTACACAAGAGCACTCTCTATTCCTTTACTCTCATAACCCAGTGGGACGCTGGACGGACGACCGACACGACTGGCGAGAGATCAGGCGCAGGACCGACTTTTTACATGTCCATCCGACGCATGGATGATGGATCATCTTACTTGTCAGACAATCAGGTGATCGCAGCCTGCATTGTCCTAACCAAACTTGGAAGTAACAATATGTTTCCAACGCGGGAAACGAACCCACGACCTCCGAGTCAAGAACGACGCTCTAGACCACTGGACCACGGAGGCGTTAATAATAGTATTATATTAATACAGAAGAGTTTTGATCGTCAGCTACTTCAGTATGGGTGGAAAAAAAATTGAGACTTGAGAGTATCTAAAATTTGTTGTTGGGAATACATATTGTATTGACATTATAAAGATCCCGATTCGCACCCAATATAGGTTCATATCTAGATTATAGACTCAGTAACTGACTGATGACTGACATTGAATCCCCCGTCTGCAATACGGCTGACGTTGATTTTTTGGTTAAACATGACCTCAATAGTCATCCACCATTTATTAAATGGCAATTTGTAAATATTGAGTAATTAATTCCTACTGAAAAGCGTTAAAAGAAGTTGTTTTATAAAAAGTTAATTATGCTTTTTAGGTACCTGTTTTCTAGCAATGGCACTGATTTCTTCTTTGTTCTTAATAGGATCAAATATTTGAGTTTTGAGACGTGTATTTTCATACTGTAGTTGGGGCTTAGGTCCAGGTACCTGAGAGGCTGCACCGTCTGGTACATACATTATGTAGTTTTTGGCTCGGTAACGCCATGTGTCTATCTGCAAAAAAAAAAGTTTTATAAAATATTTTCTTTGCAATACATTTGTGACATTCTTCGGTAAAACTATTGAATAAATTTTCATGAAAGGAATGAAGTAGCAACAAAAATACTACAATGTATGTAACAAACATTTAGAAACAAAATTACTGTTATACCTCTTCTGGCCTTTTTGTTTGGTCAGCTTGTTCTTCTATAGATGGAACTGCTAGTGCTGAATCAGCCAAAGCCGCAGATGTCACTTCAGCTTCAAATTGGGAGGAAAGTTTTGCTGCTCGCTTCTTATTTTCTAATGATATAACCCGATCATAGCTAGCATTATCTTCACTTGTGTGCTTAGCAAGAAATGAATCTGAAATACATGAGAATATTATATTATAATTAGAAATATGTATTAGGAGTTTACAAGTAAATGTTTTGATCTATGAATAAAAAAGGTAATGAAAACCAAAAAATATAATATTATAATTACATAATATTACAAGCATTTACATTACGTTTTTGGATTTAACTACCAAAAATTTGTTGTCTGATGATTTTGTACTTCTAGAATCTAGACAGATATTGAAAACCTTCCTTGCAAGATTACAATGTATGATCAGATGTACCCGTCGATCGTGAGAAAAACAACTTATCTATTATTATCGCGATTCATGAATTAATATAAAATAAAAAAAGTTACCCAAAGTATGGTTATCAGTAACATCCTTAGGAGGTTCTTTAACTTCTATCTGTGGAGGCTCAGGGAGAATGTTTTGTTCTCCATGATGTGGTGTGTCAAATGTTGCTGGTGAATTATCTGCAGGAAGAAGGAACAAAAATATTTTACATTCTATGACAGTATTTGATTTTCTACACAATTCAAATAGATTACTTACTACAAAAAAATTTTAACACAATAAAATTTGTGAAGCTATAAAATTTTGAGCTTTAGCACTACTATGCACATTAGCAAATGCTAATGTGCATAGTAGTGCTTTGTCAGAAATCTGACATACTGCAGTTGACCGTTCATTCGAAAGCATTATAGAGCATTTTTATGAAAAGCAAGGGACTACAACTTCTATAATTTGTTAGTGGCTTGTTTTATGCAGCAAAAACAGTGATGCAACAAACTAGGCTAATGAAATATTATTTATTTACTCACAAGGCTCTGTAGGTGGTCTTTGTCCACTGTATTTCCTGGCAATTTCACGAAGCTTAGCATAGTCTTTGTTTTCGGTAGCTTCTAGGAAGTCATTTTGTGCTTTCAGTTTTTCTAAATCAGGAAAGAAATCTCTTTGTATAATTTTGGCAATACCCTGCAAAATAATAAAGGTTGATGCAATTATGATGCAAAACATTAACCATTTCATAGTAGTTTGACCATAAAAGACTAAAGTACTAACCTTAACATACTCTTCTTCATCCAAAACATTTGTTTTCTTAACAACTTTTTTCTTTGGTACTTTGGGTACTTTAAACACTGAACTTTCTTTCTGCAACAATTGCATATTTTCCAGCGCAGCTGCTCCTACATTTTTTTCTTCAGACATATTGTGGTACTCTTCCTAAGGCACTTGTAACTTGTAAGCTGCAAATCCCTTTTGTAAGACAAATTTACAATACGAAGTGACACGTACATTGATCATACATTTTAAAAGTAATAAGATTACAATTTTTATATATTTTAAATAGATAATTGGTGAAAAATAATAACTTTGTTGTCTGGTACTCTGATCTTCAGTGGTGTCAGCTGTCAGTTGTCACCATAAATGCCATAAAGTAACTTGAGTGATGACTGATGACTCCTGTCAAATCAAATGTCAAATGACAGACATCCCGTGGACATCCCTACGTTCCACTCGGCGTTGAAAACGATCAAAACCATTGAGATACCAAAACGCTAGAAATAGGAGGCATTTTCAGCCTTTTGATCGTTTTCAACGCTACGTGGAACGTAGGGGTAAGGAGTGAAAAACGTTTTTTTTTGTCGATGCGGCATAAACCATTAAAAGGTGTCTAATAAAAAGTGGGAATACAGAAACTGTATCAGTATGTACATATGTTTTTATTCGCATATCTCTAGAACTACATTTTAAGTAATTAAGTATTTTTTTCTTGTACTAGGTATCGTTAAACAAGTTTCATCAAAATCGGTTATGTAGTTTTTGAGATAAAATAATAAAATAATACTTTTTTGCTATATTATTACCTATAAATGCGAAAGTGTGTCTGTCTGTCTGTCACCTCTTCAAGCCTAATCGGCTGAACCGATTTTGCTGAAATTTGGTGTGGAGATAGGTATCTACTTTGAGTCCCGGGAAAGGACATATTAGATAAACGAATTTTGGCGCAACGGACTTGCGGGCATCATCTATTAGTTATATAAGTTATCTAATACTAGACGTTCCGCGCGGCTTCGCACGCGTAAATTAGATATTTCACAGACAAATAATTATTAGTCCACAAAAACTGGCTATGATCCTTCACGTGGTCTAGTACTTCTTATCTGTGCCAAATAACATAAAAATTGCTCCAGCAGTTCGTGAGATAAGCCCTTTCAAATAATTTCCCCCGTTTTTTTCCACATTTTCCTCTATTTCTTCGCTCGTATTAGTCTTAGCGTGATAAAATATAGCTTATAGCCTTACTCAATAAATGGGCTATATAACACTGAAAGAATTTTTCAAATCGGACCAGTAGTTCCTGAGATTAGCGCGTTCAAACAAACAAACAGACAAACTCTTCAGAATTATGATATTAGTATAGACCTTATATAGATAATATACCTAGTATATACTATGGTATATACTATAGAGCAGCGGTCGTCACACTTTACTGGCCAAGGGCCACACATGACAATGTGAGTGCCAGCACCGGGCCGCAGAGTATGTGAAGGGCGCTCCACACTGATCTCTATTATTTGTAGGTATAGAGATCAGTGGCGCTCCAAGAGCGGCTCCACACTATAAATAATGCCTTTTTTACACCAGCTACCGAGTAGAGTGGCGACTGGCGAGACAGTCGAGAATACTGTCACACCACTCTACAGTCTACTTGGTAGTTGTAATCTGGCCCTAATGAGTGAATTGCTTGACACCATAAAACAACTAGTTTAGGTTATTATTTTGAGATTTGTTAACTAAACATTAACGTTAACCGGCCAAAATTGGCCGGTCACGTTTATCTTTAAATATGGCGCAATTTTAACCATTGTGTAGTATAGTTAAAAACATTCAAATAATAGTTTACTTCGTCGCGGGCCGCACAAATAACGGCCATGGGCCGCATGCGGCCCGCCGCGCGGGCCGCAATTTGACGACCACGGCTATAGAGTATAGACTATAGACTATAGATAAAACAATAGACTCGTTTAATAAACTCAGAGACTGATTTTTAGGGTTCCGTAGCCAAAATGGCAAAAACGGAACTCTTATAGATTCGTCATGCCTGTCTGTCTGTCTGTCTGTCCGTCCGTATGTCACAGCCACTTTTCTCCGAAACCATTAGAGTTATACTATTGAAACTTGGTAAGTAGATGTAGTCTGTGAACCTCAGTAAGATTTTGATGCAAAAATTGACAAATTATTAAAATATTTAGGGGTCCCCATAGGTACAACTGAAACAAAAAAAAAATTTTTTCATCTAATCTATGCGTGTGGGGTATCTATGGATAAGTCTCCAAAAATCATATTGAGGTTTCTCATATCATTTTTTTCTAACCTGAATAGTTTGCGAGTGAAACTCTTTCAAAGTGGTAAAATGTGTGTCCCCCCCCTCTAATTTCTAAAGTAGTGGCATGATAATTCTAAAAAAAATATATAATGTAGATTACTATAAAAACTACCAACGAAAATTGGTTTGAACGAGATCTAGCCAGTAGTTTTTTTATACATCATAAATGGTAAACGTTAATCTAAATTTCATTAAGTCGACTGAAATATAAAAATAAATCAACAACATTTTAATTTCATAAAAATAAACCTTATTGCTGCTGCGGAACCCTTAATGGGCGAGTCCAACTCGCACTTGGTCGCTTTTTTAAAAGGCGAAAACCTTGATTTCGTAAGAAAAGATACGCGTTATGCGATAGAACGAAAGCGGAGATGTAGGCAAATATAATTGTAGACGCCTAGCACTGCGTGGTCGGAATTTGAACTTTATAGTATCGTAACATGAGTCGTTATTTCTTTAAACCGGTTTCGTTAGTGGGAATTCTGTTGGTACTACTAATATATATTCTGTGGTAGGGGCATGATAATTCTAAAAAAAATATATGATGTTGATACTATAAAAACTACCAACGAAAATTGGTTTGAACGAGATCTAGCCAGTAGTTTTTTTATACGTCATAAATGGTAAACCTTAATCTAAATTTCATTAAATCGATTGAAATATAAAAATAAATCAAAAACCTTTTAATTTCATAAAAATAAACCTTATATCTGCTGCGGAACCCTTCATGGGCGAGTCCAACTCGCACTTGGCCGCTTTTTTGACCTCATGTAGTTCAGCAAAACCACAGATTAAGTATACATAGATGGATTCTTAGCTCGCCAGCGCGTGGCCATTTTATGCTTGTGTGCAATTGCTGTAGTGTGCGTGTAGGGATGGCGTATATCGATAAAAATATAAAATTAGACTACAGCTATCGACCAAGTCGACCATAATTTTATGTTATAGATTTTTATTAAACGACATCAAAAAAGGAGGTTATCAATTCGACCTGCATGTTCAATGTAGGATATATTATGCTCATTAAATTAGAAGTCGCTTTCAATTTGGTGAAAAGGTATTTTTTATCTATTTATTAAGTGTATGAAAATACTTAAATACAGGGTGCAATTAAACCTTCCTGCCAAATTTTGATATATTGATCCTTGTTCAAAATAAAAATACACGTATTTTTCTTTTAATATAGTCACTCAGTACTAAAATGTTGAGAAATAGCTTCCGAAAGTTATCCTAAAAAACACTACAATTAAAATGGACACTACTCGTCGCCGGCGGGTGAGCGCGCGCGCGCCTCCCCCCCACGTCACCCCCGCTCATTCCCACCGCCACGAGTAACCGTTCTGCATCGATTTTAAATGGGATAAAATATGTCATTAAAAAATAACACCCAATTCTTTTTGCTAAATGACCTCTCCTAATGATACCTAAGCCCTGGAAAAAATTTGGCAGGATGATTTAATTGCACCCTGTATAAACAAAATATTTAAGTATATAATTACACAAATAGTTAAAAATATACATAATATGTATACTCCATAAGCCACGAAAGCTTGTCCGGAGTGTAATAGCTAATATCAATAAAATCAACAGTTTTTATAAAACACAACAGAAGAACAAAATATATTATACTTTATTAAACTTAATTACTATTTACTATTAAGCAACTATTTTGTAGAATAACAATTATTATTATCAAAGAAATATAAGAATGAATCTCAGTTCTACTTATTTAAAGTAATTCCAAAAACGCTTAGGTGCATTTCTTTACCTATTAAAATATAATTATGTAATAATATTTATACAGAAAAAGACTTAAAATAGATACTTCGACGCCCCCTGAATAATGATATTATAATAATAATAATTAATAACCTAAGTGGGACTCTAGAGTCTAGACGATCAATTTTATTGTGCAATATCACGGTATGTGCAATCAAAATCATAGAGCACTAAACCAAATATTATTCTTCACTTTCAATCTTATTATCAAATTAATAATTGAAAATAATTATTATCTTCATTATAGGTCTCTCCGTCACCACCATAATATTGAACTCTTCTTTAAGAGCATTCCAATAACCTGAAAAAATAAATGGTTTAGTGTCAATAAATGTACTATACTACTACATACTATAAAATATACACATAATTCATAATATTGTATACGGGGCAATATGCTTTATGTAAGTTTTCCATGCTTAACCCATCCAGCTCCAAGCGGAACCCAGGTGCCGCATAACAACTAAATATATATTGTGTCTGGAATTCGACGATTGAGGTATTAAATTTATTTTATTAAATGATTATGACTTTAGCCTTATTAAAATTTTACATTTTACTTATTAAAAAAGAGTACCTAATGCCAGGATAAAATTTCAAGAAGTATCTTTAAGTAACGAATTGAGTACTTACAGGGGGGAGGTGTGAGAGCTGTTGATCATGCAATTATTTTACTCTCCGTTAGAACTTTCCTTATTTCAATAAAATCATTGTTTCAAACTTACGTTTGAAATGATAATTCCAAATTCCAATATTGTGATGCCTTCATAAGGGAGTAAGGATTAAAAACTTGCATGAAACTTGCGTCTAAAATATATATCTGTTTGTCGTCTATTTTGAAGCATTTTCAACCTGAAAAAAAAATTTAGTCCATGACATTATTTTTATCGATAAACTATAGTTCAAGTAAGGCGCATCCCTAAAATACACGTAAAAAACTATGCAATATTTATAGCCAAATTATTACTTGATGTGACATTTTTATCACTAATGCCTTATATAGCATGATTAATGGATTATTATACTTATACATTTTCTTTTTTAGCTTACAAAAATACCGATTGATAAGCCCAAACAACGTTGTTGAAAACTTACGTATGTTATGTTAAATCCACGTGTTTGAGGCATTCCTTGGCCGTTTTTATGGTTTATTATATAGCGGAACCACAAAACCATAAACCTATAATGCACAAAACGCAATAATATATTGTATTGAACGTTCACTAAACACTTTTATTACCACTTTTTAAACATGAAATATGCAGACCTACTCCTTTGTTATGTTCTACTAAGTGGGACATAACATTACAGGCTTTTGACGTTTACACACCGATATGAGCTTTCTCTTTCACCCAAATTACTACATCGTTAATTAGAAAGAGTAACATTATCAGCTGTCAAAGTATAAGGCGGACTCCTAAGTATTATTACCTCAATGAGCAAAACAGTATAACAGCCGACAGATTCGCAATATAGGGATGATACTGCCCCGATTGATATGCATAATGCAAGGAAAAGGGTCCTGTTCAAATTGTTATAATTCCTAACTTATTTGACCTAGAGCTAAGATGCTTAGGAATGTATGTTAGCTAGTAACCTCCTCTATCTTTTTAAAATAAAAAATAACTATTTTAACTAGATTCCTAGATTTTTCACAAAAAGCAAATAATTAAAAAAGACGAAAAAAATCCAAACTTTTTCACTTTACCTATGTTTTCCTATGTTTTGTTCCACGAAAATAAAAACATAATGTTTGTGCAATTGTAGTCTATAATTTCAGCTATCAAATGAGATCTTTTTTATGTCCATAGGATATTTACATAAGAAGTATAAGTGGTCAAATTAGTACGAGGGCCCGGATCTTTGATATAAGAAAATTAAAATGGCTGTCATTTTACAACAGAGGGAGATAGAAAAAATTCGACAGCAAATTTGTCGATAAAATGAGCCCTACATTATGACCTTAAAGGATCGGACACCAGTGTCGGGACACATTGTACCGCCTCCGTGGTCCAGTGGTCTAGACTCTAGAGCGTCGCTCTTGAGTTTTGACTCGGAAGTCATGGGTTCGATTCCCACGTTGGAAACATGTTATTTCCAAGTTTGGTTAGGACAATGCAGGCTGATCACCTGTGTGATGTGTCTGACAAGTAAGATGATCCATGCGTCGGATGGGCATGTAAAAAGTTGGTCCTGCGCCTGATCTCTCAGTCGCCAGTCGTGTCGGTCGTCCGTCCCACTGGGTTATGAGTTATGACAGTAAATTAATAGAGAGTGCTCTTGTGTACTGCGCACAAACTTGGCCCTTGGGCACTATAAAATTACTCCTGGGTACCTGGCCTGGTTTCAATGAAACCGGCCACCGTCACCGAAACCGGTGTGGGGAGTATTATTACTATACATTTATATTTAAGACACAAAATATATTTTAATACACATCCAGACCCGGGAACATTGAAAACTTTTTGTTCCGTCGGCGGGATTCGAACAAGTGACCCCCGGCTTGAGCTGCCAGTGTCAACCAAATCCAACACTTTGACCGCAGCGTACAGCCAACATATAAAAACCAATAAAGTGGGAGTCGGACTCGTGCACGAAGGGTGCCGTATCTACCAATACAGACCAAAAATAGGCTAAAAATTGTGTTTTTTGTATGGGAGCCCCCCTTAAATTTTTATTTTATTTTAAAATTATTATTAAATATTAAAGTACACATATAACAAAGTAATGTATGAAAAATCCAAGTCCAAAATCCTCTTGCCATTATTGATATAGAGCGAAAAAGGCCAAAAAAATCACGTTTGTTGTATGGGAGCCTCCCTTAAATATTAATTTTATTTTGTTTTCAGTATTTGTTGTTATAGCGGCAACAGATATACACAATCTGTGAAAATTTTAGAAGTCTAGCTATAGCGGTTCTTGAGATACAGCCTGAAGACAGACAGACGGATAGACAGACGGACAGACAACGAAGTCTTAGTAATAGGGTCCCGTTTTTACCCTTTGGATATGGAACCCTAAAAATGAATACGTAAAAAGAAACGACTGTACAAAAAATATTTAATACAAGAGTTAATAGGTACATAAATATTTAAATTATATTCTTAAGCTACATGTCACTTCTTCTTCTTCTTGAGGATGTACTCCTTGATGTAGAAGTCGGAGAAGAGGAAGAGGATGAAGATGTTGTGGGGGAGGAAGGCCAGCGACACCCACTTGGGGTACTCGCACGACGGCTCGAAGATCACGTGGCCGAAGTGCAGGATCAGCAGCACGAACTGCAGCTGAAATGGTAACACGGTTAATACAGGGTGTGACAAAACTAAGTGATAATACTTTAGGGTGTATACGTGTTCCTTGTAGAGAGTTTACTGTGAAAGTAGCAGCGCTGAAAGACCAATTTTTTTTACTTTTGTATGGGAAAACTCGTGACGCTGGGGCGCTTGCCGAATGCGCTGAAGCGCTGCACTTTCACAGTGAACTCTTTACAAGAAACACGTGCACATCCTAAAGTATTATCATTCATTATGACTGTGTCCCGACACCGGTGTCCGATCCTTTATTAATGTATATTTTAAAATATGATGTATGATAATGATCCTTTATAATATGCTGTATGGCATATTTTATCGACAAATTGGCTCTCAATTTTTTTTTCTCCCACTTTAAAAAAAATTACCCTGGCTCTCATACTAATCTGACACATACTTAGTATACGACGTGTACATAAGACGCGATAGATAATATCTTGTATGGGAAATGCTGCCCACTCTGTCATAATGTTCACGCAATTTTTGAACGTTTCATTGTAACTGTGTATCTATAACTACGGTATATTAATACATATTTGTTATCTTCGGCTAAATTCATCACATTATGATCTATGAGTAAACCTAAGAAAAAAACATAGCAGTTACCAAGAACCAAAAATATAAAATGGCCCGGAAATCTATTCCTGGCTCCTGCAATTTGTGTTGGAGTAAAAGACATCAACGCGTTTAAGGCTCTACTTGTTGAATTAATATAATATACAGTGTGAAATTTTAATGGTTGTTTTCCCGCAGTAAAATGATTCTATCTTAGTAGTACAATGGATTTGTAAAGTTTTTTTTGTTCAAATCAAAAAAAAAATCGGTCGGGTCCATAGTAACTCGCGCCTATCGGCATAAAGTTTCCATAGTACGTCATACAAAATATTTTTTATTTTCAAAAAATAACATGCATGGTTCGATAGTACCTACTACTATAGGTAAATCGTTCTGCTGCGGGAAAACAACCACTAAAATTTCACGTTGTATAAATATATTTTTTATGAAATAAGGGTCAAACGAGCAAACGGGTCACCTGATGGAAAGCAACTTCCGTCGCCCATGGACACTCGCAGTATCAGAAGAGCTGCAGGTGCGTTGCCGGCCTTTTAAGAGGGAATAAGGTAATAGGGGAGGGTAGGGATGGGAAGGGAAGAGAATAGGGGAGGGTAGGAAAGGGAACGAACAGGGTAGGGGATTGGGCCTCCGGTAAACTCACTCACTCGGCGAAACACAGCGCAAGCGCTGTTTCACGCCGGTTTTCTGTGAGGACGTGGTATATCTCCGGTCGAGCCAGCCCATTCGTGCCGAAGCATGGCTCTCCTACGTCTAAAATACTTAGTTAATGTATTTTTTTCTTTGGATAATAATTAATGTACCTAATCAATATTTTTCTTTTTATTAAGTAGGTACGTCTAGGTATATCTGTCGACCTGCAAGCTGTGGTGTTCTAACAGAGCCTTAAAATACTGGGGTAGCTAGCTAAGTAGAAAAACTTTAAGGGCCAAAATGATTTTTTTCTTGTGCTCGTTTAGCACTTCAGGCCTGTATTCACTTTGATTAGTGATAAGTGCAGGTGATTAGTGATTAGGAAAAAGTAAAGGACTTGCACTAATCATTCGCTGTACGGTAGGGTACTTTTTCCTTATTACCTGCACTTATCACTAATCAAAGTGAATTCAGGCCTTTATAGACATTGGAAAATAAACCTACGCCCTGAAGCCCATGCAACATTAGGTACGTACTACGTAGTGTACCTTTGTGAACTAGGTACTCAAGCCCAGCCTCACTAGCGGTATTACTCGATAGTTTTACTCTAAATCGAGTAAAAATTATGATGTGGACCGCAAAACTCTCAACTCGAAGGCTCGCATCGAGCGTGGACAGGATTTAAAAAATCTAATTTCCATCGAACTCTCTCGACGCGAGACATCGAGCTTTACTCAAGCGCGTGGACGAATTGTGAGACTTGCTAAGGCCGGTATAAATAGTCAGTACTCAAGATGCATCTCGGTCTCAAGACACGGTTCAGGCTCTGTGATTGGTTGGATGTCAAAATTTGGACCAATCACAGAGCCGAACCGCGTCTTGAGACCGGGTCGCATCTAAGTGCTGACTATTTATACCGGCTAAATGTAGCCACCGTCTCCTTAGTTGAACAGACATCTTTTGGCTCTATCGGTTCGGTGAATATATACTGCACGGCGCGCATACCTTGATAGATTAATGTTGAATGGACGAAAGCCCAAACCACGAGTTTTACTCTACGTGATTGCTCATATGTGAGCATTTTTCATATAGCTCCTGGACTAAAAATGTCAATGACCGCTACTGCCTTGATTCGCCGCGCCGGGTATACTTTAGATAGTCTTTGTGTTTTTTTTTATTTAAGGACTTTAGGAGTTTTTGTGAACTTACAATCTGCAGCTGCGTGATGTACTTCTTCCACCAGACTCGCACCCAGTCGGGCCGCACGATGGACACGAGGTAGTAGCTGTACATGACCGCGTGCACTATCGAGTTGATGCAGCCCAGCATTGCGCCGTGACCCCCTGCAATACAAACAAATTATTCACTTGCCGTGTGTGTGCTGTCAAAAGAGATTATTATGGTGCTTGGTGCTTTTATGGCTATTAAACATTCACTTGCCAGTTCCAAAAGTTTCAAGTATTCTGGCAGACTGAAGATTCAGCTATATCTGGTACCGACTTCAAAATGATGAAGATTGAGTACAGAAATAGTCGAGTTTTAGCCGCATTCGGAAAAAGGCATTATTAGATAGGAAAAATTATTTAATACTTTTTAGTTCATATTTGGATGTTATTATTGTTTTTACATTGGAAGTCGGTTTTAATTTTTTGTTAAAAATAATAATTGTTGACCGATTCACAAAAAGAAGTGCTGTTAAGTTGTTCCGTTTGTTCTGAGAGTGGGCGAGTCATCGTTTAGGGAAAATGGGCAAATGCATGTAATTTGACAATAATTGCGTGTACAGTTGCCACTTGCCGCCCGCGGCCCCGCCGCGCCGCGCCCGCCGCACAGCAGACAAACCGACAAATAATTGTGGGCCGTCCAGACAAGAAAATGTGGTGTTAAGTTGACTAATTTTTTTAACCGATTTCCAAAAAGGTCGAGGAGGTTATACGTTCGGCTGTGGATATTTTTTTTATTTTTTAAATAATATTATAATTTTTAATAATAATAATATTTTTAATAATAATTTTAATATAATTATGAACTAGCCTATTCCATACATAAAAACTAAGTTTTCTCAATATAATAATATGTGGATTTTCGATAAATTTCATAAGCACGATAATTGGGTTCCAGTAATAAAGCATATTATAGCTGGTACAAGACCACTTTTAACCGCAGGGAAACGTTTTATTACTATGGATACTTCATTATTCCTTCATTATTTGCGGAAACAGCTAGTTAAAAAAATCGTTAGTGGATTAGTAATACTTTGATGTCAACGCAAGTATTTTCCTACATTATTGTTAAAAAAAATTTGCGAGAACTTAAAAGTCTAAAATAATTTAGAATAATATTGACTCCCAATATTACTTCTTTATTTTTTTAAAAGTTTACTACTAAAAAGCCCGGCCGCATAATATTATCCGAATTTGTGATCATAAAAATTCGGACGCTTATACATTTAGACACGTCAGAATTCTGATAGTATGCGGGGTCTACAACAAAATGTATGAACAAAGTGCGTTCCGGCGGGCGGCCGAATTTTTCCTATCAGAAATTTCGGATAATGTACGGCCGGGCTAAAAAAGGACAGCCCCTACTTTTTTCAACTCACAGAATATTCAGAAACGAAGCCTATAGGCTGTTGATGAAGATGATTATATGATCGATGAAGTGCATCTGAACTTGGCATTGGATTAGCAGGTTAATTAAATTCTATATTTATATTATCTAATTATATAAATAATCAATTAGTGTTACCTTCAGTGTTACGTCTAGCACAAAACCTGCCAAGTTCAAATTTAGAAGTATTATGGATCAGGCTGTTGATGAAGATCGATGATTAATATGATCGATGAAGTGCATCTGAACTTGGCATTGGATTAGATTTCAACTCTTTTTTTAGACCAAAGATTAGCCTATAGGAACTAGGCCCTAATTTAACAGGTATGTTTTTGGTGGGATCATTACTTACAAAATTACGCTCGTGTGAATAAAGTAGGAGTTTTCTATGAAATTGTACGCAGCCGAATTTCTGCGACTCATGACCCACAAAATTGTGTTTGGCTTTACGGTGAAGCCAAAGGTGAAGCCCTCACCCTTAGAGCCTCCGCAGACTGCAGACTTTTAGTCGGCCGATAGTTTGTTTAAAGGTTAATCAGTACAAAGATGTAGGTGCGCACACTAAACGATTTGTATCGGCTAATTATAATCTCACCAAAAACATACCTGTTAAAACGGGGCCAAGTTCCTATTCACTAATTGTTCGCCTTAAAAAAGAGTTGAAATCCAATTCAATGCCAAGTTTAGATGCACTTCCAAATCGATCATAATCATCTTCATCAACAGCCTGATCCTAAATACTTCTAAATTTGAACTTGGCAGGTTAATTTAATCACATAGATATCTTATATTTAAATTTAAAAATTATACATTATCAAGTGCTACTAGCATGAATACCTGCCAAGTTCAAATTTAGAAGTATTTAGGATCAGGCTGTTGATGAAGATGATTATGATCGATTTGGAAGTGCATCTAAACTTGGCATTGAATTGGATTTCAACTCTTTTTTAAGGCGAACAATTAGTGAATACGAACTTGGCCCCGTTTTAACAGGTATGTTTTTGGTGAGATTTCAATACTTTTTTTAAGGAATCATACCAATTTGTTTCTTTCCTCCTCATCTTATTTCAGTGTATTTACTTGTACATATTAATTTTTATCTCAAATTCATAGATGAGCCGACTCACGCTTGACCAATTACTCAAATTTCTTAATTTTTTGTTAATCTACATATAACAAACAACCTGTGTGCCAAATTTCATAACGCTACGACAACTGGAAGTGGCCTAGAGGTTTTGATTACCGATTTTTATCTCAAATTCATAGATGAGCCGACTCACGCTTGACCAATTTCTCAAATTTCTTAATTTTTTGTTAATCTACATATAACAAACAACCTGTGTGCCAAATTTCATAACGCTACGACAACTGGAAGTGGCCTAGAGGTTTTGAAGCCGACTCACGCTTGACCAATTTCCAAATTTCTTAATTTTTTGTTAATCTACATATAACAAACAACCTGTGTGCCAAATTTCATAACGCTACGACAACTGGAAGTGGCCTAGAGGTTTTGATTACCGATTTTTATCTCAAATTCATAGATGAGCTGGCTCACGCTTGACCAATTTCTCGAATTTCTTAATTTTTTGTTAATCTACATATAACAAACAACCTGTGTGCCAAATTTCATAACGCTACGACAACTGGAAGTGGCCTAGAGGTTTTGAAGCCGACTCACGCTTGACCAATTTCTCAAATTTCTTAATTTTTTGTTAATCTACATATAACAAACAACCTGTGTGCCAAATTTCATAACGCTACGACAACTGGAAGTGGCCTAGAGGTTTTGATTACCGATTTTTATCTCAAATTCATAGATGAGCTGGCTCACGCTTGACCAATTTCTCGAATTTCTTAATTTTTTGTTAATCTACATATAACAAACAACCTGTGTGCCAAATTTCATAACGCTACGACAACTGGAAGTGGCCTAGAGGTTTTGAAGCCGACTCACGCTTGACCAATTTCTCAAATTTCTTAATTTTTTGTTAATCTACATATAACAAACAACCTGTGTGCCAAATTTCATAACGCTACGACAACTGGAAGTGGCCTAGAGGTTTTGATTACCGATTTTTATCTCAAATTCAAAGATGAGCCGACTCACGCTTGACCAATTTCTCAAATTTCTTAATTTTTTGTTAATCTACATATAACAAACAACCTGTGTGCCAAATTTCATAACGCTACGACAACTGGAAGTGGCCTAGGAATTTTGATTATCGGTCAGTGAGTCAGTGCCAAAATTAGCTATTTTTACAAGGAAATATTTCAGGATCTAACAAATCTATATGTATGAAATTTGGTATATTGCGTAAGTACTAGTATATAATTAGGTAGGTAAAATTTTATCTTTGCTCTCGCAATAGGCACTGAGATATAAGGGGGTCAAAAGTGCGTCGAAACCGTTCGTGTAAATAGTGCACGGCATGCGCGCGGCCTGCTGGAACTTGGCCGCGCACTCCGTGCGCTTTGATGTACTGAAACTCCAATTTGGTCAAACTATCGGTCAACTAAGTCTTTAGTCTGCGGGGGCTCTTAATCTGGACAAAATATATAATTGAGTGACGCGAGGTGCGTGGTACCTGGTACGTATTTGGTGCCGATGTACCCGAGTACGCACATGCCGATGTGGTGGTACACGTGCAGGAACGACACGTGCGTGAACTTTTTCCGCAGCACGAAGAATACCTGCAATTCACAAGCTTTTATTTACCTCTCCGGTTATGTGTAATGGAATTTCGCATTTTGATCAGGGAGTACCTGATTACGTATTTTGAAAAAAATTTGCTTAGCAACTGACATAAAGATATCGGAATTTCAATGATGCCATCTGGAAGAGAATCGTTTGTACCGGATTGTACCCGTTTTTAAAGTTTATTTTTTTTTATTTTACCAAAAAAAAAAAATTTCGAATCTCTGACGTTGTTACTACATGAAAAATCGTTTGTAACTCATGGTTTTTTAAGTAAATGCAAAGAAAATATCTTCTTTATTAATCTTTCTGTTTTGGAAAGGTATAGAAACGATAGAAGTTGCAAAATTTAACTCCGAGTTTTATAGTAAGATATAAGAAAATTCGTCAAGACCGATCGTATCTCTGACGTTGTTACTATATGAATTATTATTTTTTAACAAAAAATTAAAACCGACTTCCATGGTAAAAACAAAAGCAATTAATATTCTTAAAAATAATCTAAAAAGAATCAAATATGTAATTCCTATTCCTTATTATAGTGCAGTCTTCAGACTTAGCCTAAACCTCAACTATTTCTGTACTCAATCTTCTCATGTCAGTTGCTAAGCAAATTTTTCCACCCCCCCCATTTCTACCCTATTGAGGTACAAACGATTCTAATTGCGGTACAGTCGGGTACACTCCGGGTACAATCGAATGACATAATATATAAAAACCATTTACCTTGAACTTGGTTGCTAACTTCACATAGGTCCAAAATAGCATATTTTTTGTAACAATGAGAAAAAAAATACGTGAGAGTTGCCGAGACCCCGCCACCCTCTCTACAAAGTTAGATGAGATTTGACACGACCCCCACCCCCCTTAAACACCTCACGTAGTTTATAGACGCCCCCATAGCATTTATCGCGGTCTTTGAGCGCGGCGACCGAATCAAGAAATTCCATAACGAAAATAAATCTAACATCCCCCACTCCGACCGACACAGTGGTGCTGCGTTGAAAGCCGTGCATCGTCTAACGTTGTTTCAGCTCGGTAGTCTAGTAGATAACAGCTAGTCTACACGCACACGTCTAGAGTCTAGACGTATGCGTGTAGACTTGCTGCTGGGCGCTGGCCTGTTCAATGCTCTTAACTGATTCTATAGATATTGTGTTTAAAAGAGTTGGACACGATGCTAGGTCGTCGGTAAAGGGGTGAGGCGAGAGAGAGGTCGTTAGACCTTTGAGCGGAGCGTTTGCAGGAACCGCTGGTAAGCGTCGCCCTGATATAAGAAGCAATCCGCCCACTATTTAAAGAGTGGGTAAAACGGAGACACGGAGCACTCTCCTTCCATCTGACACAGATGTTGACCGGGCACGGCTGCTTTGGTCGCCAGATCGCGAGGAGAGAGAATGACACAAGGTGTCACCACTGCCTTGACGAAATGGACACGGCCGAGCACACATTGTCGACCTGTCCATCCTGGACGGAACAACGCGTGGCCCTTACGGAGCTTCCATTGGATTGGACCTCTCCCTGCCAGCAATAATCCGGGCTATGCTGAGCAGCGAGATTGCATGGCAGGCGATGAATGACTTTGCCCAGGATGTCATCACTGCAAAGGAAGAGGCCGAGCGCAGGAGGGAGGAGGCGGTGGGGACACCGCCGCCCATTGCACCGAGTTCCAGAGAAAGTTGTGATGCGCATGGTGCTCCTGCACATCCGGCTCCCGTGTGGGCTTTTCTTGGCCAACTCGCGGGGCGACCTAGAAAAGCCTGCTTGTTTTGATGAGTCTGGCACAAACAACCGTTGGTAAAATTGCGGTGGGTCGATCGTGCCCGTAACTTTATCTAAGCGGAGGGGAGAGTGGGGTTTTAGTGGGTAGTTCCTCGGAGAGTCCCACATACCCCGGCCGATGTCTCGATTCGCCGGGAATGCGTAAAGCATTTCCCCATGTAAAAAAAAGGTGACACTGCGTGCTTTTTATACCTTTATGCTTATTATACTTAAAATAAATAAATAATTATAATTGCATACTTAATTTTATAAGAAATGCTATGCAATAGCTTTACCGCGGTAGTCCCCGAGTGCCTCACGTTTTTTTTTCCTTTGACATTGTAAGGCGATAGGTATTAGGTATTCGAATGCAGTTACCGTGTCAATTAAGTCGATGATTTTGATGATGTAGTAGAGCCACACGTAGTTGATGACGAACCGCTCCGTGTCATTCTCCTCGTAGTTAATCTTCTGACACCAAATACTGTAGTGGCCGGGGAGATACAGCTTCGATAAACTCTGAAATTACATATCAATACCTCATCAATATTTAGTTTATGAGTGAGTGAGTTTAGTGAGTTTTTATTAATTGGTCTGAGATCAATACTTGTTAATATTTAAAGCCCATAATTGTACACTTTGGGCAAACGCATTGAGTTGGGCAAACACATTGGGCCAACGAGTAGAGGCTTTAACTTGGCCATGAGTTGAGACTTGGGAGCGACATTCCATACTCTATTATAGAGTACCATACTCCCACTGTCCCAAAACGTAGACTTTCCTATTTAACCCTCCGTGTACGAGGTGGAGTATGACATACCCCAGCGGTAAAAAAATTGATACCATTTAAAAAAAAGCGTGGGAGTTGGTTTCCTCAGTAGCTGCAAATAAGACGTTGCTGCTTTAATTCCACCCAAATATTCAGTTCAATATCTGTCACCAATTCTGTTACATGTGCTTAAAGTGCGCTTGGGTATCACATAGTACCTACGTCCCCACCTAGTACAGCGCGTACCTAGCTAAAAAGGTAAGTGTAACTTCTTTTGTTTTTATTTATTTATATGTTTAATTTGATGTTTAACTTGATGAAATATTATTTTTTGGTATAAATTTTCCTAAAAATGTCTCGGTTATCGAAAAAAAATTTTTACGAGCACTGACCGAAGAAGATGATGATTGTGACGTTGAGTTAATGAATTCCGAACAAGAATCGGCTGGTGATGAAGATCAGATCAGTGATACCGGATATAGCCTATAGGTACTAATATAATATAGGAATACTGGGCACATTTACAAAATATATAATATGTCCATATTATGTATGTGACATACACAGATTTTAGAAGCAAGTGACATATAATTTTTTGTGTCTAAGTAACTGCCTATATTACGGAAACTTAAGTGACCTAGATCTGTTTTAAGTATATTGTTTATTTTAAATAAGTTGCGCAGATATGAGTTAAAGTTAACTCTAAGTTAAACATCATGTCATCTGTATCACTCATTTGGTGAGGGATACAAATGACGATCGACAGGCGATCAACTAAAAAAATGTATTCGGAATATAATAAAAAGTATAAAGGAACTTTTCGTTCAAATTCCTTTTAACGTAACTGAGATGACATTGACTATAATTATTGTTAGTAGTGTAAAACATGTTAGAAATTCATTCATTCGATCATTCAATGACCATATAAAAATTATCAAAAAATTGCGCGTGGCCCGATACGCATTTGGCCGGGTTTTGTTGATTTTATTTAAAAATGATTAAGCGGTTTAAGTATCTAAGTATAGCTAGGCACCTAGCATTATATTATTATATTGACCCACCTGATAAGTTATTAATACAGCTAGGAACACTTGTATGATGTTGTACATTATGATGATTTTCTTCAAGTTGAACGCTGGTCGGTTCTCCATGAACGCCGGTCCCCATGACTTCACAAACCGGTGGTATACGAAGACTATCACTAGAATTGGCAGCGGCGATGTGCACAATACGAACTTTTTCGTTCTTGGGTCTGTAAAAGTATTTATATAGACCTGAGTCTTGTATATATTCTTTTTAATAATTATAACATACTAGAACCTCCTAATTTAATGTTATCTCATATTATAATTACCATTGCAACGCGGGAATCGAAAACGACCTCCGAGTCAAGAGCCACGATCTAAGCCACCGGACCAGGGACATTATAAATATTATAATAGGCAGCACTTACTAAAGGCGTTATTACCTATAGCCCAGGAAAATTAAACTTTCGTGACCATGGGCGTAGCGAGGTACGGGCAGGGGGGGGGCAGCCGCCCCCCCCTAGAAGAGCGATCGGTCGTTTCAATGCTCACGAGTTTCATACCTAAACGTGGAGCGGAGAGAGTTGCGGGGTGAGAAGGGAGGCATTAAATCCCAGTTCGCTCGCTCATATATTGTTAAAAACCACGAATTGGAAGTTTAGGATTTTCTTAATCTGCCCCCCCCCCCCCCCCCCCCCCGCCAAAGACCTATGACCCCCCCTATATAGAATCCTGGCTACGCCCATGCTTTCGTCCTAGGAATAGTTCGCATAGAGCTGAAAATTTGTAGAGACGTTAAATACACCATTATTATAAATAAATAAAACCTCAATCTAAAATCTTATTCTACCTATTTTTATGATAAAATGTACCGTTTGAATAAAAAACGGGAAAAACCTCATTTTCATAACTTTGACCTTTTAGCACAAGGAGGATCGCCGGGGACTTTTGAGGTTTTATTTATAATGGTGTAACTATTTAACTTCTCTACCAATTTTCAGCTCTATGCGAAATATTCGTAGGTTAAGTTTTTTTTTGCGTCTAATTAGATCGGGCTACTAGTGAAGTAAACTGTGCTGAGTGCATGCACGTGTCTATGTATACCTAATTTCGAGACACCATATTTTAACCCGTCGATCATGGAAAAACGAGACACAATAGCTTATCTATTGTTCTCGCGGTTGCATGCGACTGCTTGGGGCTTGATGCATTAATATAATATTTTATTCCAATGTATGCAACTATTTATCCTAACCTGATCGGTCAAGGAAATTTTAAAGCCAAACTTTACGGATTAAATTGGTTGCATCACCTATTATAATTATTAGTGATGCAACGGAAGTGTCTTAGCGGAACCAGAAATGGAAACAGATATCATAAGTAAATTTTAGCAGAAACGGAAACGGAACGGATGCAGAAACGGAAGTGTAAATTATATGAAAAAAAACTAATTTACAAATATAATTCTTTATTAAGTATCAAATACACCAAATCTAGATTAGAAATAGATAATATGATATTAGAAAATCTATTATAGAAAACAACTAGCGACCCGCCCCGGCGTCGCACGGGTATAAAATATTTATACTTAGCCACTGAAAAATGATTAAAATCGATAGCCTATGATCCTTCACGTGGTCTACTTCTTATCTGTGCCAAATAACATAAAAATTGCTTTTGCATCGTCGATCTCAACGAAGTAGCTCCAAATAACACTAGTTTTTGGTTTCATAATTGCACTTACACTTGCAAGTTGCAACTTGCACACAAGATACAAAAGTATTGACACAAATACTCGAATTTTATTTGAATATTAAAACCGAATTTTATTTGAATTTGTTGTACTTGCATGAATACTTTTTTTACATAATTCGTGTTGCTTATCAGCTATTGCGGACTGCGGTTCGCCACATTCTCTGATACTAGCCGTACGCATAGTAGTTAGTTCAGAGAGATAGTGACCACAGTATAGCAATATAATTTGCTATACTGTGATAGTGACTCATTATTATCCACTAATATCCAGCCATACTTAATATTATATCCATCCAAATACATCTATATATATAAAACTCAAAGGTGACTGACTGACATGGCGATCTATCAACATACAGCCCAAACCACTGGACGGATCGGGCTGAAATTTGGCATGCAGGTAGATGTTATAACGTAAGCATCCGCTAAAAAAGGATTTTGATAAATTCCCACCCCAAGGGGTTCAAATAGGGGATGAAAGTTTGTATATAATAATACTTCTTAGCGCGAGTGAAGCTGCGGGCAAAAGCTCGTAATATTATAAATGCCAAAGTCTGTCTGTCTGTTACCTCTTCACGTTTGGACCGCTGAACCGATTTTGCTGTTTGGCATGGAGATACTTTGAGTCCCGAGAAATGACATAGGATAGTTTTTATCCCGGATAAATTTACGGTTTCCGCACAGTAATAAACGAATTTTGGCGCGACGGAGTTGTGGGCGTCATCTAGTCAATAAGTATAGGTATATTATTATTTTTAAGTAAGTATTCTATTTTTAGGGGTCCGTACCCAAACTGTAAAAACGGGACCCTATATTTACTAAGACTTCGATGTCTGTCTGTCCGTCTGTCTGTCTCCAGGCTGTATCTCAAGGACCATAATATATAATATTATCTGTTGCCGCTATAATAACAAATACGCCTCCGCGCGTTGCGAAAGGGGGCTAGACGGAAAAAGTTGTAACGACACTTTTTGACCGACACTTTTTGCCATAGACATAGATCAAGATAGATACCGCATGTGTATGTATTTCGCGGGACATGCTGTATCTATCTTGGTCTATGTCTGTGCTTTTTGTTATAATAGCCGTGCAATTTTTTTAATTATTATATAATAAAAAAAAATATATTATATTAAAATATATTATAAGAACCGAGACCGTGCTGATGGTAACATTATTCCTCAGTTTATACCAATTAATTCGGTTTACATTTTATTTGTATACAATTAGGATGCATTCGAAAATCTCGTTTGAAGTTTCAGAATACAATGAACCGTTTTCCACCCTTTGACCCCACTTAAAATGCCAAATGTATTGAATTCCTACACATTAAACTGTAAACGATTGTGTAGTTTGTGTACCTGCTAAGTCATCGTTCACGTAGTTGTAGAAGTCGATCACGCCTCTCAACAGCGACCCCATCTCGCCTGATGCACCTGAAAATATTAAACAGTGCTCATCATGTGCGTATATTATAAGTGGGGGGTTCACATCCTGGGGGTCCGGAATCAATTAGTAATAAAACGTAAAAGAGTAAAATTACTTTAATTAGAGTTTAAACTTTGTCACTTTTTTTAATAAAATATATACTTATTCAACATTCCAATATTCAAATTTTAAATAAATATTTGGCCAAGTGCGAGTCTAACTCGCGCACGAAGGGTTCCGAACCGTTATAGAGCAAAACAGGCCAAAAATTGTGTTTTTTTGTATGGAATTAATGTTTATTTTATTTTATAATTTATAATTAAGGTACACAAAATTGCAGGTTTTGTGAAAATTTCAAGTGCCTATACCAGTTGTTATTATTGATATCGAGCAAAAAATTCCGAAAAAATCACGTTTCTTGTATGGGAGCCCACCTTAAATATTAATTTTATTACGTTTATAGTATTTGTTGTTATAGCGGCAACAGAAGTACATAACCTGTGGAAATTTCAGATGTCTAGCGGTTCTTGAGATACAGCCTGGATACAATCTGTAATAATTATAGGGTCCCGTTTTTTACTCGACTGCCAGGAGGATTAATACCCTTTGGATACGGAACCCTAAAAATAATTTTGATTTCCTAAACACGTTACGTATTTGCTGCTGCGGAACCCTTCACGGGCAAGTCCGACTTGCACTTGGCCGCTTGTTGGGGGACCCCCCCCTTCCCAACGTATAATATACGCCCGTGGTGCTCACTAAAATTGCATTTGCCAGTTTATGGCCCCTCTTCAAGATGGGCCAGCGCTGGCCCATCGAATGGCGCATGCGATGGCCATGCAATGGTCGCAACGCCTCTACATGATGGCCGTGTTCAGTAGTGATCTAAACGTCGTTCAAGATGGACGTGTAAGCATTAGCCATTGTGGCAATGCAAAACGTGCATTTTTAATCAATTATGACTTCATCAGATGACCCGGTGAACTTCGTATCACCATTCACCTCCCTCCTATTATGAACCTTCTCATGAATTCTACGAATAATTATTTCGAGACTAAAATTAAAATAATGGTTTATGGTAGTGATGATGATGATGACAATGATGAATGTAATAATAGCATGTATCTTTAAAAAGTCAGGAGTTATGTATATAATGTAAAAGCTATAATAATTATTGTAAAGTTTTATTAAAATCCGTTCAGTAGTTTTGAGTAAAAGAGTAACAAAAGTAACAAGCATCCATACATCCATACAAACTTTCGGCTTTATCATATTAATATAGCTTCATTCATTAAAAGGCCACATACTCGTCATTTCAAATGAAATTCGTAAATTGTAATACGAATTACGACATCCTCACTCGACCGCGGTCAGGCACCGACTGGCGTATCGCCAACGTGTAGAGGCGTACCGCCATCGCTGGGCCATCATCCTTTGATGTGCGGCCGAAAAACCGACACCGCCGCCATTCCACGGCCATCACTGGCGCCATCGGCCATCCTACGCCACTACGTCCTCCCCACGCTGGCCCATCGTGATGGCCCACTACGCTGGCCCATCTTGAAGAGGGGCCATTAGATAGCGAAGTTTGATGTCAAAAATGTCTGTACATCTCATGGCCGCTCTACAAGATGGGCCAGCGTAGTGGGCCATCACGATGGGCCAGCGTGGGGAGGGCGTAGTGGCGTAGGATGGCCGATGGCGCCAGCGATGGCCGTGGAATGGCGGCGGTGTCGGTTTTTCGGCCGCACATCAAAGGATGATGGCCCAGCGATGGCGGTACGCCTCTACACGTTGGCGATACGACAGTCGTCGCTTGACCGCGGTCGAGTGAGGACGTCGTAATTCGTATTACAATTTACGAATTTCATTCAAATTGACGAGTACGCGGTCTTATAATGAATGATAATGAAGCTATAATTAGTTTTTGATGTTTGTTACTCTTTTACTCAAAACTACTGAACGGATTTTATTGAAACTTTACAATATTATATAACTCCTGACTTTTCAAAGATACAAGTTTAGACTTTGGGAGTTTCTGCGTTGTTTTAAGAACAGAAAGCATATTATGCTATTATTACATTCATCATTGTCATCATCATCACTACCATAAACCATTATTTTAATTTTGATCTCGAAATAATTATTTGTAGAATTCAAAAGAAGGTTCATATTAGGAGGGAGGTGATACGAAGTTCACCGGGTCATCTGGTAAAGTCATAAATTATTAAAAATGCACGTTTTGCATTGCCGCAATGGCTAATGCTTACACGTCCATCTTGAACGACGCTTAGATCACAACTGAACACGGCCATCATGTAGAGGCGTTGCGACCATTGCATCACCATCGCATGCGCCATTCGATGGGCCAGCGCTGGCCACTGTTGTAGAGGGGCCATCATGGCCGCTCTACAAGATGGGCCAGCGTAGTGGGCCATCACGATGGGCCAGCGTGGGGAGGGCGTAGTGGCGTAGGATGGCCGATGGCGCCAGCGATGGCCGTGGAATGGCGGCGGTGTCGGTTTTTCGGCCGCACATCAAAGGATGATGGCCCAGCGATGGCGGTACGCCTCTACACGTTGGCGATACGACAGTCGTCGCTTGACCGCGGTCGAGTGAGGACGTCGTAATTCGTATTACAATTTACGAATTTCATTTAAATTGACGAGTACGCGGTCTTATAATGAATGATAATGAAGCTATAATTAGTTTTTGATGTTTGTTACTCTTTTACTCAAAACTACTGAACGGATTTTATTGAAACTTTACAATATTATATAACTCCTGACTTTTCAAAGATACAAGTTTAGACTTTGGGAGTTTCTGCGTTGTTTTAAGAACAGAAAGCATATTATGCTATTATTACATTCATCATTGTCATCATCATCACTACCATAAACCATTATTTTAATTTTAATCTCGAAATAATTATTTGTAGAATTCAAAAGACGGTTCATATTAGGAGGGAGGTGATACGAAGTTCACCGGGTCATCTGGTAAAGTCATAAATTATTAAAAATGCACGTTTTGCATTGCCGCAATGGCTAATGCTTACACGTCCATCTTGAACGACGCTTAGATCACAACTGAACACGGCCATCATGTAGAGGCGTTGCGACCATTGCATCACCATCGCATGCGCCATTCGATGGGCCAGCGCTGGCCACTGTTGTAGAGGGGCCATGATACTTACATCATCTGTACATAAATAGTTAATGAAATCGTCTAGTCGTGTGTTTCAAATGAACGTAATTTGTAAATACTATATAGGGAGATTCTAAAGTATGCTAGTTTTAATAAATTGGTATTATTTTGGAAGCTGATATCATGAGTACTAGCTGTTGCCCGCGACTTCGTCCGTGCTAACATAGTTTAATAACAAAAATGGATAGTTTTCGACTTCCAATTTGAAAAAAACAATATTTTGAATTATGAGCTAAAAAGTATGAAACAATTCTTTTTCTTCATTATTGCCTTTTCCAATATTCGACTAAATCTCAACGAATTCTGAAATATATTTAAAACTTTTAATTTTTATACTATTTTATATAGTATAAATTTTACACTTTAATATATTATACATATTATATTTAAGATTTTTATTATATGATAAATAAATTTATTACACATCCATGACCATATCACGAAAAGTACCTATAATTGGGTCATAATGTGATGACCCATTGTATAATTATGGTTGTGATGATGATGATTAATCAAATTGATGTGTTAGCTTATGCTTTCAGTTGTTAAAACAACGCCGAAATCCCCGAATCTGTATCTATAAGGCTTTAAAAGTTCTGTTCGGTACCTTTGGATCCAGGGTATAACCTGGTGCAGTCTTACTTTTTGGTAGTATTTACCTCGAATGCTTCAGAAAAAATTGAAATCACTATATGTTTCCATACAAATTTCAAGGAGTCCCCTCGGTTCCTCTTTTTTGAATATGGTACCAAATTCGGATTCAACCCTGTACAACAACAAAAGAATCATGAAAATCGGTCCACAAACGGCGAAGCTATGGTTGAACATACAAAAAAAATATATACAGACGAACATATTAAGCCTCCTCCTTTTTGGAAGTCGGTTAAAAACAACAACATTTCACAGTGATTAATACACAATGCGGAACCACGCAGAACTGAGTTTTCGCATGGTGCATATTAAATCAATAAAATGCGTCATAAAAATATTAATAAGTAGGTATCTTAATACTTGAAGGTATTCATGTCGATGTAAATTCACGAAACTGAATTAAAATTTTGTCAACAGAGTAAATTTTATTTACGAGTAATGTAGTGCAAAAAAGCTGATATAAAGAAGACAAGAGCTACATAGAGTTAAGCCAAAAAGTAGATTGACTAAAAACGAACCATAACGAACTGAGAGCACTATACTGCGTGACTGGTGAGACATGTTCAATACTCGAGGACGTGATATTTGGCTATTATATTAGTTGGAAAAAAATAATATAAAAAATATAATATCAATTGATCACTGAGTAAATGACGTAGCTTAAAGTTAAATAGGTAATTATTTACCCAACACATGGACACCGCGAACGGGAAGGGTAGTTGTGTGGTGTTTCTTTGGTAGCACACGCCTCTGCATCGGCCGCACAGTATGCCTACTTGCCTAGCCTCGTAAAATACTTAGTATCCAAGATTCATTTTTTTTTTTGGGAAATTCGGAAAAAAATTAAGTACCTAATTTTATTACATAATTATAATGAGAATCGAGTACAGAGTACTCTCCATAAGTATCGGTATTGTCTCACCAGTCATGTTGTATAAACTCATCAGTAAATACATAATCCCACCAAAAACATAAATGTTAAAATTGAGAGCCAAGTTCCATACAAACATTATTCTAGTCTATGGTCTTCGCCGTAAAAAGGAAGGAGATCTAAATAAGTGCCAAGTTTCATGGAAAATCGAAATATTATGTATGTATAGGAACCACATAACATTATGAACAAATATTAGAGTCTATATCTTTGCTTTATTGAATATCTATAACAATTGATGTTATTTAAATAATGTGAGAATTTAATTTTAGTTTTCATTATATCAGTCATTTCATAAAGTTATTGAACATTTTAATTCTGATGATATGCTCTCATTATATGAGCCAAATTTTAAACGTTTATATAAAATAGTTTCTGAATTATGAGAGGGTCAAAAGTACCTGCAAATGGTTCGTGTAATATTACACACGGTGCTGCTCGCCATTCTGTTATACTGGAACTTGGTTAGACACGCTATCGCGTGTCTAGAAACAAGATTATAAGCATCATAGAGCTGCTACATTAGAAAAATATCTCGCAACTATAACAGGTGGAGTTAAAAAAGTTTTCAAAAAATTGAAAACTCATAAGAGTTGGATAGAGAGTTTACGTGGTAGCTCAAACACTTCAAATAATAATAGAAAGACATACTGGACATAGCTTATATATATGCATAGTATTACAATAAAACTATATAGCTCTCAATCTCGAGTAAAAAGTGGGCCAAGTGCGAGTTGGACTCGCGCACGAAGGGTTCCTTACCGTTGTAGAGCGAAAATAGGAAAAAAATGTGTTTTTTGTATGGGATCCCCCCTTCGTTATTTATTTAATTTTAATTTTTTTATTAATTAATATTGAAGTACACATACAATTGAGGATTTTGTGAAAATTTCAAGTGCCTAGCTGTTACCATTATTGATTACAAGCAAAAAAGGCCAAAAAAATTACGTATCTTGTATGGGAGCCCCCCTTAAAAATTAACTTTATTTTATTTTTAGTATTTGTTGTTATAGCGGCAACAGATATACACAATCTGTGAAAATTTCAGAAGTCTAGCTATAGCGGTTCTTGAGTTACAGCCTGGAGACAGACAGACAGACAGACAGACGGACAGACAACGAAGTCTTAGTAATAGGGTAGTCTTAGTAACAAAAGACTTAAACTAAATAAAAGCCCAGGACCCGACCAGATATCGAGTGAGGCTATTAATTAGTTAGTTAAGTTATTATTAATTAGTTAAGATCCCGCTTGCAATAAGCAAACGGGCTCTTAACATGACACTTAACAAGGCTATTTAACATGGTACTAGAAACAGGTCCACGCCCTTGCAGTGGTCAGAATCACGTATAACTCTACTATGCAAAAAAGGCGACCCAAAAAACATAAGCAACTATCGACCTATAAGCCTGTTGCCGGTGATCTACAAACTGTTTGCTTCAATTCTAGAAAAAAGACTAAGTACATGCCTAGAACTCTACCAACCAGTGGAACAAGCAGGATTCAGGAAGGGGTATTCTACCGTGGACCACATTCATACAATAGAATTGATTATCGAGAGATACCGGGAATTTCAAAAGGAACTCTACATAATATTCATTGACTACCTAAATCTAAAAAGCATTTGATACTATAGAGCACTTGCAATATGGGAAACTTTGAGAGCACAAGGAGTAGAGTCTAGCTACATAAATGTCCTAAAAAGCGTCTATGACAAAGGCATACGCAGAATAAAACTGGACAGGATCGGCCCACCGATACCTATTAGAAGAGGAACTCGGCAATGCGACCCTTTGTCCCCAGTGACCCCACGTATTTTTATCGCTGTCCTAGAGGAAATATTCAAAAAACTGAATTGGAGAAATATAGGCGTGAATATTTCAGGCAACTAGATCAGCCACTTAAGGTTTGCAGATGATATAGTGCTGCTTTCCGAAAAAATTGAAGAAGTGTAGAGTTTAACATAGAGTCGTTACAAAAAGCAAGCGCAGATGCAGGACTACAAATAAACTTAAAAAATCGGCCAAGTGCGAGTCGGACTCGCGCACGAAGGGTACCGCGTTATCCGTACCATTATAGTTCCGTTATCTGTACCCATTATTGAGCAAAAATTGGCAAAAAATTGTGTTTTTTATTTTATTTAAACATTATCATTAATTATTATTATTATAGTAAACATATATTTTAGGCTTTTGTGAAAATTTCAAGTGCCTACCTGTTGCCATTATTGATATCGAGCAAAAAAGGCCAAAAAAATCACGTTTGTTGTATGGGAGCCCCCTTTAAATATTAATATTATTTTGTTTTTAGTATTTGTTGTTATAGCGGCAATAGATAATATACTGTATACACAATCTGTGACAGATTTCTAGCTATAGCGGTTCTTGGTTACAGCCTGGCGACAGACAGAAAGACAGACAGACGGACAGACGGACAGACCGACAGACAAATAACTGAAAAAGATTGGGAACCCCTGCTCTATATTATTTGTTCCTTTAACCAAATCTGTTCAGCTTTTTTAGACACTTTTAATAAAATTGTTAGAAATATCGAAATATATAGCAAAGCTAATAACTATTTGTGGACTCGACACTACTCAGAGACAAATACCTATTATTAAGTAGGTACTCTGTAATTAAATTAAGACTTTGACACAAGCCCCATACATTATCTGTCAAACTCTTCATTAAATTGAAGTTTAATCATCATTAAATGTCTCCGAGTGTGCCCATTATTATATTGTGTTTGCAATGAAATCTACCAATGCTTCGATCGCGGATTCTTGGAAATCTATTGTAATTCTATTGTTGTCGCGATCACCGGTGCTCTTATGGGGGTTGATAGAAAATCTATTTCTACATAAAACTACTTTTAATTCAAACGAAAATAATATGAAATCTCTTAGAATCTTTCGAAACCAAGAAAGTCAAGATCACAACATCACAACACAGATTATTACTTGATTGTTTCGCCAAACAAACCGCAGGAAAATTAAGTAACAAAAAATTATAGCAATTATATGCATAGTCACGAAAATGTTTAATTTAATTACATATTTATTCGCTTATAGTCACTTGCAATTTTGTTTATCTACCAATAATAATTAATAAATACATTGTGATATTGACTATTGTAAACATGAAACTTTATTTTACTTTTAAATTACTTATTTGTTGATGTGATTACTGATTAATACTATATGCACCAGATAACGCTTACAGTTTACACACTGCGACTTTTATCAGCGATGCAGTCGCGATGCTGTCACGATGCAGCATCGATGCAGTCGCAAATGGTTCACCTTTACTCACTTGCGCTACTAAGCATCGATATTAGATACAGTCGCGATGCTATCGCGATACAGTAGCGATGCTGTCGCGATGCGAAGCAAAATCAATGCAAAAGCCAAAAAGTTCATTGCCGCAGTGTCGAGCGCAAGTATCGATACTAACGCGCCACAGCATCGATGCAAAAATTGCTGGTATCGCGATGCTAGTCGCAGACCGCAGTGTGTAGAGCAAAATTAAGCTGGACTCTCCTGCTGGGCAAATTAATCAAGGCAATATATATAATTCTGAATTAACTTAGTAAATTTGGCAGAGCAGCTGACCAGAGCTATTGCTACCATAATTACTTCATATTTCATTAAAAGTTTTGAATGCTATTTAACTTGGTTCAGTCGTTCAACGTACAGGCCGAACCACTGGATGGATCGGGCTGAAATTTGGCATGCAGGTAGACGTTATGACGTAGGCATTCGCTAAGAAAGGATTTTGATCAATTCTACCTCCAAGGGAATAAAATAGGGGATGAAAGTTTGTATGAAACTTTGTCAATTTTTGACCAATTTTGCTGACACTTTGCATGTATAAAGCTACTATGACGTAACCCTACGAAAGGATTTAAAAAAATCACTCCTAAGGGGGTATAATAGGATTAATAGGGGATAAAATTTTGTATGAAACTTTGTCAATAATTTTAAACCGCTCGGGATGAACTTTGTATGCATAAAGCTAGTATGACGTAGACATCCCCTAAGGAAGGATTCTAATACATTCTAATTTCTACCCCTAAGGGGATGAAACATCAAAGTTTTTATAAGGACATAGGATAGTTTTTGTCCCGGAAAAATGTACGGTGCCGAATTTTATCTATAAGGATGATTCGCCGATGAAGACTTGAAAACCCCTTCAGTTTGTTACTCCCACTCTATTTGCTGAAGTCCAATACTTAAGTCCAGTACTAAGCTAGGTTCGTTGCCCTCGAAACGTATCTTCAAAGGCCAAAATGTCAGTTCTATCAGTATTACTATAATTCAAATTTATTCATTTACAACGAGCCCCAAACATTTACAACGGTTTTAATAATTATTATTGTTTTGCTATTCTCGATAATGAACATAGAAAAAGATTTTTCTTCTATAAAAATATTTTTCTTCTAGATTGATATGAGTTTAAGGTCATCCCCCAAGCAAACGACCTTGACCATACATTTGCCGCGTTGCCGAGATCGCACCAAAACCCAATTTTTTTACTTATCTTACTTCAAAATTGACCTAAAAAAAATTAAAACGGGGAATATGTAGTTTATGATATTGTCGATCTATTGGAGTGTGTTTCATATAAAACTAATTTGTAAATACTAAGGAGATGCTGAGTGTATGCTTGAATTTTAATAAATTGGTTTTACTTTGGAAGATGATATCATGAGTATAATAAACAAAAATAGAAAATTTAAAACGTGGAAGGGAATGTTGAGATACTGAAGATTATTGCTGTATTATTATAATAACTCTGTAGCTTTCAAATTATGAGTTTATAAGGCTCTAAATACGGTAAATTACGGATTCTCCGTAGGGAAGGCCCTTAATAAGTAACCGTAGACCAAACACTACATAAAATACCTGCACTAGTTTATCAGTTATCTACGATTAGGTATACCGTATACCTTATAAAACTATTTCGCGCTTAATATAAAAATGCCGACTACTGTAAAGTGTAAACATTTTAATATTGATGCATACAAAAGAATTCCTTACGTTTACACATAGTAAATGTATTATTTAGGTGCCTGGGCATTTCAATGATCGCTGTGTTTTAACTTTTTATAAATTTAAGTACTTAATATTTATTTTTGAGAAAAGTGATTGACATTGGCTATCAATAGAGGTAATTTAAAAATGTCGATTATTTAAAAACGTCCAAATTAACTTTAGGTACGTGCTAAGGCTAGAGGAATTATAGAAATTAAAAGTAAAATCAACATTATTAAATGGTTGTGACACTTGGAAATAATTACTTATGTGTTTACTGACCTTTTGAAAATTTGACGTGGTTTTTTGAGCGGCGCGCACGCGTCCGTCCCGGCTAGCTGCAATCTCGAGATTGCAGGTAAAAGCACAACCTTTAATCACGTAGCCTGTACATTTTCAGAAGGTTTGCCTCAAAATGACTGCGAGTTTAATTGGTATTTTTGTTAATTCATTGTGAAACAATAGGCATATCGTGCCTTTTCTGATTGCTGCCCCATATAAATTATTGAAATAAAATTATTTAAGTATATACTACAAATTAGGAACTCTACTTTACTACTAGACCGGCGCGATCTTATACTGTTTACCGCACATTTGCAACAGTCACCCGACACTTGACATTTTTATATAATATTGTATAGCTACATAATATTAATTCATGTAGGTAGGTAGGTATATTGTCATACTCATTAGTATGTACATAGTACATTGTACGCGTTGATAAGAACACAACGAATACAACGATTGTCTCAGGGGTTGCAGTTTCTAACATTTTAATATTAGGCTATAATAATCGGCCAAGTGCGAGTCGGATTCGCGCACGAAGGGTTCCGTACACCGTTAAAGACCAAAAAATAGGCCAAAAATTGTGTTTTTGTACATGAGCCCCCTTAATTTTTTATTTTATTTGAATATTATTAATAATTATTAAAGTAGACATAATATTATATCTAAGACCTTTATGAAAATTTCAAGTGCCTAGCTGTTGCCATTATTGATTACGAGGAAAAAAGGCCAAAAAAATAACGTGGGAGCCCCCCTTAAATATTAATTTTATTTTATTTTTAGTACTTATTTGTTGTTATGCGGCAACAGAAATACACAATGTGTGAACATTTCAGAAGTTTAGCTATAGCGGTTATTGAGTTACAGCCTGGAGACAGACAGACAGACAGACGGACAGACATCGAAGTCTCAGTAATAGGGTCCCGTTTTTACCCTTTGGGTACTGAACCCTAAATAAGTAAATATGTATGGCATTGATTTTCAAACTAGGGGCGTAAGCACTAAGCATGTTCATTAGGGAGGCGTGATACATATAAGTTTGGGAACCTCTGGTTTAGGATGAAATTTTGCACACGTTCTGAATTCATGACAATACATGACTATTTTTGTAGCTAAGAAACGTCATTATACATATCCAATATGGCGGCCTCTCCAAGATGGCGGACAGGCTATTTGAAATGCACCCTCATGATATGGGTATCGATTTATCAAATGAAAGGGTTTGCTGTCAGAAGTACGAAAAAAATAGTCATGTGACTTTAATCCTACATGGCGGACATCCAAGATGGCGGATTGGTTAAAGATTTAAATTAAAAATTAAATTTAAAGCGTTTTTTAGGGTTCCGTAGCCAAAATGGCAAAAAAGGAACCCTTATAGATTCGTCATGTCTGTCTGTCTGTCTGTCTGTCTGTCTGTCCGTCCGTATGTCACAGCCACTTTTCTCCGAAACTATTAGAGCTATACTATTGAAACTTGGTAAGTAGATGTAGTCTGTGAACCGCATTAAGATTTTGATGCAAAAATGGAAAAAGTATTAAAAATTTTAGGGGTCCCCATAGGTACAACTGAAACAAAAAAAATTTTTTTTCATCTAACCTATGCGTGTGTGGTATCTATGGATAGGTCTCTAAAAATCATATTGAGGTTTCTCATATCATTTTTTTCTAACCTGAATAGTTTGCGAGAGAGACTCTTCCAAAGTGGAAAAATGTGTGTCCCCCCCCCTCTAATTTCTAAAGTAGAGGCATGATAATTCTAAAAAAAATATATGATGTATATTACTATAAAAACTACCAACGAAAATTGGTTTGAACGAGATCTAGCCAGTAGTTTTTTTTTATACGTCATAAATAGTAAAACTTAATGAAACAAAAAAAAATTTTTTTCATCTAACCTATGCGTGTGTGGTAACTATGGATAGGTCTCCAAAAATCATATTGAGGTTTCTCATATCATTTTTTTCTAAGCTGAATAGTTTGCGAGAGAGACTCTTCCAAAGTGGAAAAATGTGTGTCCCCCCCCCTCTAATTTCTAAAGTAGAGGCATGATAATTCTAAAAAAAATATATGATGTATATTACTATAAAAACTACCAACGAAAATTGGTTTGAACGAGATCTAGCCAGTAGTTTTTTTTATACGTCATAAATAGTAAACCTTAATCTAAATTTCATTAAATCGACTGAAATATAAAAATAAATCAAAAATAATATAATTTCATAAAAATTAACCTTATTGCTGCTGCGGAACCCTCCATGGGCGAGTCCAACTCGCACTTGGCCGCTTTTTATTTTTTAAACTAAGTACATATTATTATTATTATTAGTATTTACGAGTATCAAAAAAATTTATCAACAAAATCCGCCGTCTTGCATCATGCATCGCAAAATATAATAATATTATCTTGCCCACATACAATTTAGGTCTTGCCCCGCCACTGTTTAATTCCCTCCTGTGTAGAGGAAACATAACAACGAACAGGAAACAAATAATCGGCCAAGTGCGAGTCGGACTAGCGCACGAAGGGTTCCGTACCATTATAGAGCAAAATTAGATCAAAATTGTGTTTTTTGTATGGGAGCCCCCCTTAATTTTTTATTTTATTTTAATATTATTATTAAATATTAAAGTACAAGTAAAACTAAGGAATTTGTGGAAAATTCAAGGGCCTACCTGTTGCTGTTATTGATATACGAGCAAAAAAGGCCAAGAAATTCACGTTTGTTGTATGGGAGCCCCCCTTAAATATTAATTTTATTTTGCTTTTAGTATTTGTTGTTATAGCGGCAACGGCTAGACACAATCTGTGAAAATTTCAACTCTCTAGCTATTACCGTTCTTGAGTTACAGCCTGGAGACAGACAGACGGACAGACGGACAGACATCGAAGTCTCATGAATAGGGTCCCGTTTTCACCCTTTGGGTACGGAACCCTAAAAATATCGTATGTAGACAGTAGAAAAACATTTTAAGTGCAAAAACTATGTTTTGTAGAGTCTTTTCGACAATAAAAATTTTTATACTCACCTATTCGTGGTGGGCCGTGGGTGTTTTAATAAATTTTTGATCAAAGTGAAGTCTTAACCTTCTGAAGTGAAAGAAGATTCGTAACGCGGCTTTTATAACGCGGACCTAAGTTAATTATCAAATAGTTTATAATAGTCGATGTGAAAGTCATTATAAAGGTATTAAAATATTATAGTAATGTGACTTGTTACTTATTACAATTGCATAATACTTATTTAATTATTTTTAAACGATTTAATTTGTAGTGTGGTTAGTAGTAACATAATAATAACTATTCGTCAGGGGACCTTTGGCGGAAGATGAGGTGGCTAAAAGGTCGTAGGTCTCGTGGCCTCAATGTCGACTTAGAAAAAGCTAATCGTTTACTCCATAGCTTAGCCCCTGATTATGTTACACAAAATTCGCCCAAATTTCAATCTAATAACTTAAAATAATTAGAACAAATAATTACAATTCAAGAACTCGAGAATTCAATAAAATCAAAAGACACCTCGCCAGGACTTGACAACATATCTTATTCTATGATTAGTAAGCTTCCTATTATAGGTAAACAAATTTTGTTAATTTTATATAACAGATTTTTATCAAGTGGCTTTGTGCCTACTCAGTGGCGTAATATAGCAGTAATACCCATCCCTAAGCCGGGCCGGGACCCAAGTTCAGAATCGTCACTTCGACCGATATCGTTAATGTCTTGCATATCCAAAATCTTTCATCAAATATTAAATAAAAGAATTGAATGGTATATTGAGAATAATTGTTTATTTCCAGAAAATGTTGTAGGATTTAGAAAACAGAGATCAGGTCTTGATAGTCTTAGCCGATTAGTTTCTGCTATCCAAATTGGTTTTTGTAAAAATAAAGTTACAGTTGGTTGTTTTTTAGATATTAATAATGCTTATAATAATATGGACATAAGTGCACTGGTAATTAAATTAGATAAGCTTGGAATTGGAGCAAAAATTTGTCAGTATTTATGGAATTTTTTAAATGGACGGAATTTACATATACATATTGGAAGTAATGTTTTATGCAGAACCTCGTGGCTAGGATTAGCTCAAGGGGACCCAGTATCCCCATTATTATTTAATATTAGCACCCTAGATATTTGTAAATTATTATTATTATGTAACGTTAGCATTTCACAGTATGCGGACGATTTTGAGATACATGTCACTGTTAATAATGTAATAGAAGCCAGAAATGCTTTACAATCAGCTTTAAATCAGTTTGAAAAGCTATTGAATGAAATAGGATTAGAATTTTCTCCTGAAAAATGTAAAATGATAATATTCCAAAAGGGATCAAAGAGAATGGCATTAGACCTTTACATTAAAGATCACCTTATTCAGACAGAGGATTGTGTTAAATATTTAGGTGTTTGGCTGGATAGATCATTGAGGTGGAACAAACATGTCAGCGAACTATTTATAAAAACATCAAAGTATTTAAAATTATTCAAAATTTTATCAGGCTCAGGTTGGGGTTGTCATCCTAAACATTTAAGAAAAATTTATATAGCTATTTTAAGAACCCGTCTAGATTACGGCAGCTTTTTATACGACTCTTGTTGTAAAACACATCTCGGCAAATTAGACAAAGTCCAAAATCAAGCTTTACGAGTAATAGGAGGCTTTATCAAAAGCACGCCTATACACGTCATGGAAAGCGAGTTATGTCTTTACCCATTATACTTACGGAGATGGTACTTAGGAGCTAAATTTTGGTTAAAATCAAAATCATTTTCAAACAATTCTACTATTTCTTTGTTAGATAATTTACAGGCAGTTGCTCGTTGTTGGAAAAGAAAATTACCAGTTTTACTTCTTTGAGTTTTACTATCTATCAATGAAGAGTTAAAGTTAAAAGTCATTAGTAATGGTGAACAGTTAGGAATGTTTAGCTTAGATACATGGATAAGTAATATCAATTTTAAGGATATAATATTTCATGAAATTCCGTCTATTAAAAAAGCAAAGCGTAGTTATAATATTAATCGTTTAAATTTTTTGTGCGAAAAATACATTAACGATTATTATTTTTAACAAAAAATTAAAACCGACTTCCAGGGTAAAAACAATAATAATATTTTATAATGAACAAAAAAGTGTTAAATAATTCTTACTCTTTAAAGTGTCTTATGCATAATTCTCCTAAACCTCAACTATTTCTGTACACAATCTACATTATTTTGAAGACGGTACCAGCTATAAGAATGCTGAGTTGTATGACAAAATATTTTTAATATTTAAGACTGGTACCGACTGTCCTAACTTTCTATCATTACACTCATGAAAACAACTCAACATTACTAGATGACGCCCGCAACTTCGTTGCGCCAAAATTCGTTTATCGCACGGAAACTTAAAATTTTTCCGGGATAAAAATATCCTATCCTATGTCCTTTCTAGGGACTCAAAGTATCTCCATGCCAAATTTCAGCAAAATCGGTTCAGCTGTTCGAGCGTGGAGAGGTAACAAACGGACAGACTGATAGACAGACAGACAGACACACTTTCGCATTTATAATATTTGTATGGATGCTCAAATATAACTAAAATCGTCCTTATAAATTTTAAGAATAACTTTCCTCATAGATCTTATGATCAAGTTGCTAACTTGGTAACCTAAGCACCAAGGTCGAGTCATTTACATTGAAATAACATTATAATTTTTTAAATCGTTCGACAAATTCGGGCTTTGTTCTTAAAGACGATTAAAAGTAACAATAATAGGGTTATAATTAGATAACTCATGGTGTGGTGACTGGTAGTAGTGATGATGATGATGAATGTAACTTGCATAGTAGCATATGCTTTCAGTTCTTAAACCAACTCCGAAACCCTCAAACTTGTATATATAAGGAATCCGGAGTTCTCTTAGCACCTTCGGAACCATGGTATAACTAATTTTAAAATCTTGCTTTTTGGTAGCACATACTTAGGATACTTCTCATAAAATCGAAATCATTATATTATGTTTCCATATAAATTTGGAGGAGTTCCCTCGATTACTCACGAATGTATGGTGGAATGGTGGTGATGATGATGATGATAAATTTAATTTGCATAGTAGTATATGCTTTCAGTTCTTAAGACAACGCCGAAACCCCCAAACATGTATCTATTAGGAGTAAGGAGTTCTGTTCACCACCTTTCGAACCATGGTATATCCTGGTGCAAAATCTTACTTTTTGGTAACATATGCCTGAAATACTTCATGTGAAACCAAAAAAAACATATGTTTCCATTTGAATTTTGAGGAGTTCCCTCGATTACTCATGGATCCCATCATCAGATCACCACTTTTGACAAAATGGGACCAAATTGGAGTGGAACCTAATATAACAAAAGAAAAATTTTGAAAATCGGTTCATAAACGGCGGAGTAATTGTTGAACATACATAAAAAAAAAAAAAAATATCCACAGACGAACGTATAACCTCCTCGTTTTTGGAAGTCGGTTAAAAATTATACCGAATTTAGACTTATATTTACTGATGGTTCGAAGCATGGAGACGGTATTGGAGCTGCTTTCTTAGATACCTACTCTGATTATTATAATAAATTTAAAATTAACACGAATATCTCAATAATGCATACCGAACTCGTAGCTATTGCAAAATCTTTGTTGTATGTTGCTACATTGGAAAATGCAAAATTTGTTATTTTAACCATTTTTAACAGATTCCAAGAGTGCACTACAGCATCTGGCTCGATGTACCTCGGTGTCACGAGGTCTACCGATTGCCTATGATATTCTGAGAATAGTTCGCCAATTATTAGGTACAAATAAGATCATTAAAATACAGTGGATTCCATCTCATATCGGACTTACAGGCAACGAGGACGTAGATGCGTTGGCTAAACAGAGATGCTCAGATGGGATACCTTTGTCTATCGACCCTCATCACACGGAACATATTTCAGCTATTAAATTAAGATGCTACGAATTATAGCGCGAATATTTCGATAAAAGGTCGTTAGACAAGGGCATCTGGTACAAAACCATACAGCCGCACCCGACACCGTCTCCATGGATTGATTGCTCACTCAGTAGAAACGATATCATCCTGACTTTAAGACTAAGATCAGGTCATATTCCTCTCAACAAGTTCGGATACATGATGAAGAAGGTCTCTTCGCGTAACTGTCATACGTGTGGGGTTATAGAAGACGTGCATCACGTCCTATCAGAGTGTGCACGAAACGAAGTTGCAAGAAAACATTATTTTAATTCGCGTCTTAATGATGTGGGCTATTGTAACACAATTCTGGCTTCACCAAATACAGAAGTAGCTTATAATCTCTTAAAAGTTGTCAAAATTTGTTTGAAGGATCGTGATCATAATAATTGTTAATTATTATTTCTTTATTTGTTGCTTTCTGATTCTGTAATTAGTCTTAAGAAATTGTTACTGAGCGACATATTCATTACTGAATAAGCTCATTAAATAAAGATTTAAAAAAAAAATATTTCTATATTTAATAATAATAATAATAATAATAATAATAATAATATTTCAGTCGATTCAATGAAATTTAGATTAAGGTTTACCATTTATGACGTATAAAAAAAACTACTGGCTAGATCTCGTTCAAACCAATTTTCGTTGGTAGTTTTTATAGTAATCTACACTACTATTATAAAGAGGAAAGATTTGATTTTTTGTTTGTTTGTTTGTTTGTTTGAGTCGAATAGGCTCCGAAACTACTGGACCGATTTGAAAAATTCTTTTGCTATTGGAATCTTACAGTATTTCTGCTGAACATAGGCTACATTTTATTTTGGAAAAAAGTAGGGTTCCGTAAGATATTTGAGTTTTTCGGACGCAAGGTGTAAAAAATCAGCTAGAAAAGTTACTTATTTTGCGTACGCTGCCTAAACTATAAAACACAACATCTGGTGTATAAAAATCCTCCCCCCCCTCCCCTCTCAACCCTCTCTGGGGACCAAAGAGGGGTCAGATTTTGTATACAACTTTTTTCTTTAGTGGACTTACTTCATATTAGGTATTAACTGTGTTTTTCAACTTAACATCTGGTGTATGACCTTCCCCCCCACACCCTCTTAGGGGACAAAAGAGGGGGTAAAACATGTATCAACTGATGATGTAGAAAATATACTTTAAATGGCAAAACAACGTTTGCCGGGCAGCTAGTCTACATCATATATTTTTTTTAGAATTATCATGCCCCTACTATAGAAATTAGAGGGGGGGGGGACACACATTTTACCACTTTGGAAGAGTCTCTCTTGCAAACTATTCAGGTTAGAAAAAAATTATATATGAAACCTCAATACGATTTTTGAAGACTTATCCATAGATATCCCACACGCATAGGTTAGATGAAAAAAAATTTTTTTTGTTTCAGTTGTACCTATGGGGACCCCTAAAATTTTTAATAATTTTTCCATTTTTGCATCAAAATCTTAATGCGGTTCATAGACTACATCTACTTACCAAGTTTCAATAGTATAGCTCTAATAGTTTCGGAGAAAAGTGGCTGTGACATACGGACGGACAGACAGACAGACATGACGAATCTATAAGGGTTCCGTTTTTGCCATTTTGGCTACGGAACCCTAAAAATACACCGATTAAAAACTCCATTATGGATAATTTAAGAGCATACGCTAACACTTTTTTTCCACACAAACGTATTCCTCAGTTTCCTCCCTGGATAATGCGTCTAGACAAATGATTTTTGTATACATTATTAGGATCTGTGAAAGCTATGGCCTATGCCTCTACGTCCGGTTTTTTTAATTTTTTAATAAATAAAAAATATGACCCTTCAAAAATCGCAAAAAATGAATGTTCCGTACCCGCCAATCAACCGACCTTAAAACGAATTTGAAAGATCTTTTAGGTAAAATAAAAACGTAGAGGCATAGACTCATCCTTTCTGAAAATATTAAAAAAAATAATTAGATACCGTAGGCTCTATTTTGAAGGAGGAATCAGAGGAATACGTAACCTCGATTTACTGTATCTGTCTCTATAACAATACACGTACCAGCGCAGGGTGAAGCGTGATGGCAATAGTTTCTACTTTCTTCGTTCAAATTTTACTGTACCCGCGTTCCCTCTTAAAATTTTGAGAAAGAGAGAGAAGTTTCTCATAACTCATAACCAAAACCTTAATATTAGGTCCATAAAATTATTCCCTCACCCCTCCCCCTAAGGGACAAAAGAGGGGGTAAGATTTTGTATCAACTGATGAAGTAGAAATACTTTAAATGGCAAAACAACGGCTATAATAATCGCGCGTATAGCAGATAATATGGTAAAAGAACAGTCGTAGTGAGCGGTATTGTGAGAGGGAAAAGCAAGAGTTTGCTCATCCAACAAACTCATTGTTGGATGAGCGAACTGCGAAGAGTAGGGTTTTTATGTCCAAGGAAGGTGAATTTATCTTTTAAATAGTGTGGAGAATTTGGATTGAAGAAAATATTGTATAGGAGATGAAGAATGTGAGTATTCCGACGCATCTTGACCGGGAGACTCTTCAGTTTGGCCCGGTATTCCGATACATGATCGTATTTTCGAAGACCGAATATGAAGCGGATACACAGGTTTTGTAGGCGT
Source organism: Plebejus argus (assembly GCA_905404155.3). Taxonomy (NCBI): domain Eukaryota; kingdom Metazoa; phylum Arthropoda; class Insecta; order Lepidoptera; family Lycaenidae; genus Plebejus; species Plebejus argus. The sequence continues at coordinate 6,448,351 of FR989933.1, forward strand.
TCGATAGAAGATAAGAGCTGTTCACTGAGATCGCATAACACACATCTGCATTATAGTCTTTAGATAGGAAATAATAAGGTTTGAGCTAATGTAATTTTAGTTGTGATAGGAAGGAAATTGCTAAGACGTCTGAGGGAAGCGGTGGCGGCAGTCAGCTTTTTGCGCAGCGTTTGTACTTGAATTATCCATGATAGAGTTTGATCGAAGTGAACACCTAGATTTTTAACAGATGAGCTGAAAGGCACTAATGATCCATCGATATTTATGCTCGGTAACTGCCATGTAATAAAACTGTAGAAATGAGAATGCTAAACATTGAAGATATTCAAAAAATAATAAGCGGGGGGTGTCACTACATCGCTATAGAAGCCAAAAATGTGCTTAGTTTTTTGTCTACCTGTCTGTCTGTCTGCCTGTCTGTCTGTCTGTCTGTCTGTCTGTTTGTTTGTTCCAGCGTCACACGAAAACTACTGATCAGATTTGAATACGGTTTTCACAGATATCCTCCCCCCCCCCACCCCTCTAGCAAAATTAGAGCAAAATTCGGCCATAAATTGTGTTTTTTGTATGTGAGCCTAATCTAAATTTCATTAAATCGACTGAAATATAAAAATAAGTCAAAAACCTTTTAATTTCATAAAAATAAACCTTATTGCTGCTGCGGAACCCTTCATGGGCGAGTCCAACTCGCACTTGGTCGCTTTTATTGGTCAAAATGGTCGGGTGAACAATCTAGCACTCAGGCGACGTATTAGCTGCAGGCTGCAGCGCAAAGTACAATGCTCGGTGACACGATTCATGGAATCATTATACCTAATAACACGATTGGAGGATAGCGGGGCGGGGCTATCGTGCTTTAATATTTCTGGCAGCAGGCTCTTAAAACCAGCGGGCCGCGAGGCGGGATAAGCTAGTTAGTATACCATACCTGAGTCAGGCTGAGTCCTAACCATACCGTCTAGTTTGACCAATAGCTACTTGACTACAATCATGGATAGACGATAGTTCACGCGCTGTGCTTTACAAAATAAGGCAGGGAATAGGAACTACTGCTAAAAGAGAGAATTGTAGGAAATCGTAAAGCGTTATTTAGCTAAAATAAAAAAGATAAAACGTCACTGTCAATGTCGAATCAAGGTCGATCACTGATCTCTATTATACAAGTACGCTGGATTGCTGATACACACCTGCTTTTTGTGCCTAGAGTCTGGCTAACGAAAGATGAGACTGGAAAAAGGCGGCAAATTCAAAAAATCGACGTATAATAACCCTGTGTATAGCCAGAATTATAGTTTTGATCTACGAACTACGAATAATAAAAACTAAGGAACTTTATTATTCGTAGTTCGTAGATCAAAACTATAATTCTGGCTATAGACAGGGTTTTTATACGTCGATTTTTTGAATTTGCCGCCTTTTTCCAGTCTCATCTTTCGTTAGCCAGACTCTATTTGAAGCGGAATCAGCGCCCCCATTATTCGGGTAGAGAACTAAATTTGACGTAACCACAACCAATAACAACAGTTGTCATCACTAGTATTAGTTCCAAATACTATCACTACTGCTATCAGCGCCAATATGGCGGCTTTCAAACGTCATTTTTACGTCAGATTTAGTTCTCTACCCGAATAATAGGGGCGCTGATTCCGCTTCAAATAGGCACAAAAAATAGCTGTCATTTCAAAATTCAAAGGCTATCAGCAATCCAGCGTACTTGTATAGAGATCAGTGAGGTCGATAGATTTTGACGTCAAATTTTATTATAAAAAATTAAAAATATAGAAACAAAAATCCTATCAAGTAAACGTATAGAAATACATCTCAACAAATATTTACAGTTACCCTTGTAATTGTAGAACAATTGTAGTGTAATATACGATTAGTTCTTAGTAAATAGCAAAAATGATAAATAGAATAAGTTTCGTCAAAAAAATATTCGCACAAAATCACGCACTATTAGGAGTTAGGACTATGAAATGTGATTCAACTAACGCAGAAACAGTAGATTTAGCGTATTCATCTTATGAAAGCACATCAGGTGAAAGTAACTCTACTAGACCGCCTTTAGTTATACTACATGGGTTGCTCGGCTCGAAAAACAATTGGAACAGTATTAGCAAGGCCATACATCGAACAACAGGGAGAACAGTGATCAGCGTCGACGCTCGTAACCATGGTGACAGTGGACACTCTCCCCACCATACCTATGAACACATGGCTCATGATGTTATGAAGCTACTGAAAAAATTAGAAATAAATAGAGTATCTGTAATGGGTCACAGCATGGGTGGTAGGACTGCTATGGTCATGTCCCTGCTCTGTGTAAGTTGTACGTAGCCTTATGACTTATAATTTTATTGCAATGTTTTATTTTAGTTGGCTATTGTTCAAAGTTCTAAGATTTATTCTGATTAATAACATAATGAATGTACTATCAGAAAAGTTGATTCATATGCAGTTGGCGGACCTACGTAATTATGTCGAGTTGGCTGTGTTGCATCAAACAGCCAACAGATCATTCAGACTAATTATGAATTGACATAACCTGACCAACTGATGTAGGTCTGTCAACTGCCTATGAATCAATTTCTTAAATAGTACATAAAACAAAATAATAAACCTGTTGTTCATCACTGCTAATTTAAAAATTTCATTGTTTCTTTTTTAGCCCGATCTTATCTCCAGTTTGATAGTGGTTGACATTTCGCCTGTAAAATCAAGCACCCAACTACATTCAATGATGAAAATATTTGATGGTATGTCTAGAGTGTCCATAACATCTGGTATTCCTATGTCTAAAGCACGAAAAGTAGCAGATGAACAGTTAAAGGGAGTGTCTCAGGATGTGAACCTACGAAACTTCTTAATCACAAATCTTATTCAGACTAACAATGGCTCCTATACCTGGAGAGTTAATCTAAAAGCATTAAAACAGAATTTCCAATCTGAAATATCAGCTTTTCCTGCAAATTTGCAAGGTTTACAGTATAGTGGATCAACCCTTTTTGTAGGTGGAGGTCTATCAGACTTTATAGAGTAAGTGTTATCAATTTTTTTGTCAGGTATCTAACATTAATTATTCTGATAATTGGAGTGGACATTGGATCAATAAAATAATTTAAAAATTTTCTTATTTTTAGCAAAGATGATTTGCCTCTTATTCAAGAAATCTTTCCCTTGGCACAACTGATATTTGTGGAAGATGCAGGTCACTGGGTACATAGCCATAAACCGGAGAAATTTCTTCAGATTGTCACCAAATTCTTAATAGAAAAATAATATGTAAAATATGTAGGAAATTGTACAAAATGTTTAGTTAATTTGTTATTAGGGAGCCAAATAAATTGTGATATTATACAAACATTTTATGTTTTAGTGTGTTACATACTTTCTTTTCTTACAATATGTATAAAGTTTACTTAAAATGTTTACTTAAAATCTTTAGAGTTCTCAACAGTCCTTTCATACTTTAAATTAACTATGTACAAGAAAATTAACTACTTAAGGACGCTATTACAAATATCAGCGATTTTCTGGTACCCTATTAAAGAATTAGGAGTCAAACTGCGAGGATATTTTGGTTTCAAATGAAAGATAATATATTCATCTCCACGACTGTACCATAAAAATTCTATAGCCGCATACAAAATTTTCACATATAATAATCGCAAAATATGAAAAAATGGGGTCTGATTAGGTACCATAATATCTAAATACACTGATAGTCCACTCAATGAAGGAAAAATAGGGGAAATAATTCGTGTAAAGCCAATTTTTGGCATAGTTGTTTGGAATGGTGTCTGAAGCAATATACTCAAAGTACTGATGGGTGGGGGTGAAGCTAACGGGTAGGGGGGGGTGTAAAGGTCCCTTTTTCAGGTTTTTTTTCAATAACTCGAAAACGGTAGCTCACGACAAAAAATGATCTATTATTCAAATAATCTACATAAAATTCTCTCCAAAAAAGGTTATAAGCATTTTTTTGCTGGGATCAATATTTGATGAGATATGAAGGAAAGAAAATGGTCAATGCTAAAATGAACGTATATTTCTTTAAAAAAAATCTAATTATCTTCTAAATCTAAAATATCATCATCGTCGACGATGTTTTCGATGGGAGTTCCATTAGTGCACGAGCCGGAGCATACACCGCAGACACTGGAGCAGGCAATTCCCGCTTTCCGGCAGCCGCATCGCACCCCACACCCAGTCGTGCATCGGCAAAATATGGTGTTGAGAATGGAGTCAGGTGCCACAGGATCGTTAGTTGTCACTGGTTTTAGGATGCCATCGTCTCCTCTGGCCCAGCCCCATTGAATGGGTGGTAGGGGGTTGCCGAGCCATTGTTGCATCTGTAAAAGTTAGTAATAAGACCAACGTAAGTATTTAGCTCAAATATATATTTATATTACAGTACTAGCGGCCGCCTCTGAATTTGAACGCGTAGACTTCACGGTGATAGATATTATGTTAATCCAGGACATGATTTATCTGTGTGCTAAATTTCATTGAAATCAGTTCAGCGGTTGAAGCGTGAGAGTAACAAACATCCATCCATACATACAAACTACTTAACACTTAACTTTAACAACTTATGTAATTAATATTACCTGTAGGTAGACTCTCATCGAGTGCTGCTTCGAAGCTCCTCTGGTGGGAGGAAGAGTGGCCAGATCTGATTTCGGCTTCATCGATGCTCTCAAAAAAGCTGAGTACCGGTATTTATTGAGATTTTGTTCCTCGGCAGGCGCTTGGTAAATAGCCAGAAACAGTTTCTCGCCGGCCTGTTCAATACTCTCAGGTGATGTTGACAGCCCGACGACGCCACAGGAGCGCGGCATGCGTGCTACCAGTTTGATTTGAGCCAAGACGTTAAATGAAACGTGAGAATTGATCATAATTAACATTTCTCCTTTAATAAACTCGTTAATTATTGATCCTAGCGAAAAAATGCTTATAACCTTTTTTGGAGAGAATTTTATGTAGATTATTTGAATTATAGATCATTTTTTGTTGTGAGCTACCGTTTTCGAGTTATTGAAAAAAAACCTGAAAAAGGGACCTTTACACCCCCCCCTACCCGTTAGCTTCACCCCCACCCATCAGTACTTTGAGTATATTGCTTCAGACACCATTCCAAACAACTATGCCAAAAATTGGCTTTACACGAATTATTTCCCCTATTTGGCAGTTTTTGGTCTTCATTAAGTGTACTATGAACTGAGGAAAATAAATATACAAAAAAAAATGTTGCTTATTTAGTCCTCTATAAAGTCAGTTAAAAATTTTATATAAAAATAAACAACTTTTCCAGTTATAAGAAAAATAAGAAAATTTCTCAAATTTTTTCATACATTTTCGCCATATCAAGAACGCGGCGAGCGTCGTAACCGCCACTGTACAAGGCGCGCTAATATGAATCTTATTTTAATGTTATTAACGTCGATATTCGTACTGACAGACATCCGACCTGCTAATTCTCCGGTTGGAGCATTCTTAAGTATTGGAAGTTATACAAAACATTTAGCAAAATAGAAAGCATACAGAGTAACATATTTTGGTGAAATTGTTATCAGATGCCTTATGCCAGGAACCTATCAGTGTAGTTTTTCTGCTACCAAACATTATCAGTTGGTGGTAAGGTACATTCGGGCGCAATGAACGCTGCACGCGGTACTAAAAAAATATATAAATAGGGACTTCGGGCTCCTTTCGGCACTAGTAGGCCTTGGCCTCTTAGTACAACATATTAATATCAGCAGTTAACACTCAATACAAGATGTCCGACGTACTCGAGGGTTTCGAATTGCTGTTCGATAGGCCGAACGAGCCTATGGTGTCGCCTAAAGGAGACGACAATACGGTGTTCCAACTAGACTCAAAATTATTGGTAAGTTTTCTTTAAATATGTTATGGTCTGTGCTTCGAATCCTATCATATTAATAAAGAACGTAAATTTATTTCTGTTTCCATTACGCCATTTAATAATATGTACACATACATTTTTGTAAATAAACCTTCAAATCAAAAGTTTACTAATGACACATTCGGATATTATTTTACAGAGTCCCGAATATCAAAGCAATGGTATAGAAATAAACAACAGATATGCCAACGATTCGGCGAACAAAGTCATTCCCCTTGCCGACCTGAAGAGGATACCAAAATTCGAGAAGGCTAGACAACTTCCACATGATGCAGAGTTCTCAATCTTCCTCCCAAAACATCAGGCTATGGCTGATGAAGTCATCAGCGAACTAATGTGTAAGTTCCCTTTGAGCAGTAAGGTGAATAAAAAAAAGCGGCCAAGTGCGAGTTGGACTCGCCCATGAAGGGTTCCGCAGCAGCAATAAGGTTTATTTTTATAAAATTAAAAGGTTTTTGATTTATTTTTATATTTCAGTCGATTTAATGAAATTTAGATTAAGGTTTACCATTTATGACGTATAAAAAAAACTACTGGCTAGATCTCGTTCAAACCAATTTTCGTTGGTAGTTTTTATAGTAATCTACATCATATTTTTTTTTAGAATTATCATGCCATACTTTAGAAATTAGAGGGGGGGGGGGAGACACATTTTACCACTTTGGAAGAGTCTCTCTCGCAAACTATTCAGGTTAGAAAAATATGATATGAGAAACCTCAATATGATTTTTGGAGACTTATCCATAGATACCGCACACGCATAGGTTAGATGAAAAAATTTTTTTTTGTTTCAGTTGTACCTATGGGGACCCCTAAAATTTTTAATAATTTTTCCATTTTTGCATCAAAATATTAATGCGGTTCACAGACTACATCTACTTACCAAGTTTCAATAGAATAGCTCTAATAGTTTCGGAGAAAAGTGGCTGTGACATACGGACGGACGGACAGACAGACAGACAGACATGACGGAATCTATAAGGGTTCCTTTTTTGTCATTTTGGCTACGGAACCCTAAAAAAAGATATTAAACATTTTCGGTCTTACCACAAAAAACTAAACATCTGTTAATAGCTCCCACACCGGTTTCGGTGACGGTGGCCGGTTTCATTGAAACCAGGCCAGCTACGCAGGAGTATTTTTATAGTGCCCAAGTGTGTGCGCAGTACACAAGAGCACTCTCTATTCCTTTACTCTCATAACCCAGTGGGACGGCAGACCGACACGACCGGCGAGAGATCAGGCGCAGGACCGACTTTTTACATGCCCATCCGACGCATGGATCATCTTACTTGTCAGACAATCAGGTGATCAGCCTGCATTGTCCTAACCAAACTTGGAAACATGTTATATTATGTTTCCAACGCGGGAATCGAACCCACGACCTCCGAGTCAAGAGCCGCGCTCTGTACCACTAGACCACGGAGGCGTTGAACAGTTGTTTTGTGACATTTTTGTACTGAATTTTTCTCTAATCAACTGTTCAACGGGTGTTTAAATCTTTTGTGGTAAGACCCTATAATTTTATCATAATTTTGACTGTTTTTCAAGTCAATAGTTAAATGTGCCTCAAAGTAAATAGAGGGAAAAAAAGTATGTAAATTTAAAAAAGATTACTCATATTATAATAAAAATTTAATTCATAAATATTAAAATCTATATTGCAGCCGTTCCTACAAACCAACTGCAAGAATTACTGTCAACTTGTGTGTACTCACGAATTAATCTCAACCCACAGTTATTCAACTACTGCTACTCTGTGGCCCTCATGCACAGGTAAAAATAGCAATATAAGTACATCTGATAAATAACTTTTGCCAGCTATTACTCTATAATAGGGCCTGTTTCACCACTTTCTGATAAAGTGCCGAATAGGCTATTCACAACTTTTTTAACAGATTCTCCATACTTCATCAATCATTTGTCAAGTTGTGGTGGATAGCCTATTCGGCACTTATCAGGAAGTGGTGAAACAAGCCCTTAGATATTTTTTGTAAACTTAAAGCCTAAAGGTAAAATAACCTGGATAATGAACTAAAACATAATTCACACAAGATTTACACAATATGTCAAAGCAGTTGATTTTACAAGTTATATTTTGTATACTGACCATTCAGAGGTCTACATGTAGGTCCTCTAAGGCTATGTCCACATAGCTGTATCATGATCGCGTATCAGATCTCCGCGCCGTCGCGTAGCATCGAAGCGTATCATGATTCATGATCGCTAGTGTGGAGTGTGGACGCAAAATGATCGCGATCATCGCGTACATTTCTAGCGATCATGATACAGATTTGGACATAGCCTAAGGCAGCAGAAGGTCATTCTGTATTCTGTAAATACTAGATAGAAAGTGTAGGTAGGTAGATAGTTGAAGGTAAAAGCTCTGAATGGATGCAGTATAATCATAATATTGTGATATTCATTGTGTTTCAATATTAAGTATAATTAATAACAACTTTATTCATTTGCCACAACACCATGCTACTTGCTACAATTAATAAAATAAAATTATAATTTATAACTATAATTGTTACGTACATGGTGAAAATTCGCTAATAAAATATGTACTTCAAAATACAGCTCATAAACGGCAGTTACATAATAATATGTAAACTTCTTGCAGGCCAGATACAAAAAATGTTAAGATACAGAACTTTGCTGAGACTTTCCCTTCCAAATTTATGGACTCAACAGTCTTTGGTCAAGCCCGAGAGACTGCTGCAGTGGCAGCACAAGGAGCACCAGTAAGTCACTTTTTATCTTTACAACAATTATCACATTTCTTATCACCTCCTGAACAAAGGAGAGGCTTGTAGTTAGGAGTCCATGGACCTAGACTGTCATTTGAATAAAAGTCCATCGGGTAGGTCCCATCATTTTTAAGCCACTCAGCATTGGCTAGGGAAACTGACAGCTCATAAGGAGTTAGAAGAGGCTTCGGAAATGATGTTCCCCAGTCGATTGACAGTCTTGGACATGCTATCTGCACAAAGGCATCAAGACCAAAAAGAGATAATTTGCTAGGAAAAATTTCTGATAATAATATTTTCACATAATCCTTTTCTACACAGCTGACTTGTTTCTCAATGTTAGCTAAGACTTTATTGCTGCCTTGTCTGCCTAAAGTTCCAAGAATTAGCCCAAATGTACTTGCATCTTTTGCAATCTCTATTTGTTTACTTCTATTTGATTTCATTACTTCATGTTCATATAATTCTGAAGTAAACTTTTTTTCATAGGGATCATATTTGTATGCAGGTACAGTTGGGTTGGCAATCATTATAGATTCCAAATGGAATCTTCCATCACCTAAGTAAACTAAAACATCTGAGTTAATTTTTGGAGCTGTACAACCAAGTATTTCACCTGGAGACAATGGCTTACATTGGGGAATTGTTACAATATAGTCTTCATTTCTCAAAGTTTTTGCAACAGAATGTACTGTGGTAATAAATTGTATTGTACTAACTATAGCTAAATGTGTTTTCTTAGGAAAATTCAATTTTACCGTTTCAATAAAATGGGATGGGTCTATTTTTATATCTACAAATATATAGAGCACCTTAATATTACTAGTTTGATCGATTGGTATGAGGCAGGAATGTCCATAGTGTACTAACAAGTCAACTCCTAGTGCAACTGCGGTGAAGTCGTCTATGCAACAAGCCCCATAAGTGACGTCTCCCATTATAACCGTGTCTGCTTCGGTAAAGGCTTCTATAATATCGCATATTGTTGTTGCAAACATTGTGAGGCCTAAAAATAATAATTACAAATAAAGAAAACTTCGAAAATGTAAAAAGCACTATCACAGATTGTTCAATATAATAATATTACCTTCAGGCATTTGCAAAGCCACCCTTTTTGAGCCAAGGGAACGTATTCTCCATATTGTTTTGTGTATTTCAAAATTGTAATTCCCTGGTAATGTTTCACAGGCTCTATTTAGTAGAGGATCATTTAGTAACTCATCAGGAACTTTATTTACAGAACGTATATGAGGTTTGAACGTCTTCCTCTGGCCTTCGGGTTTTGCTCTTACAACTACAACATTGCTATTATTCAAGTCTTCCATTTTAACACATTTTTTCAATTAAGGTTATTTAAAAAATAGAATTAAAACGCGCGTTAAAAATCGAATGGCCTACGTGACTTTTCGAGTTTTCGCAAAACATGCGTTTCGTTATACGTGACATTGAGATTTGAGACTGACAAGAATCTACAGTTAAAGGCCCCTCTTCAAGATGGCCCAGCGTAGTGGGCCATCACGATGGGCCAGCGTGGGGAGGGCGTAGTGGCGTAGGATGGCCGATGGCGCCAGCGATGGCCGTGGAATGGCGGCGGTGTCGGTTTTTCGGCCGCACATCAAAGGATGATGGCCCAGCGATGGCGGTACGCCTCTACACGTTGGCGATACGACAGTCGACGCTTGACCGCGGTCGAGTGAGGATGTCGTAATTCGTATTACAATTTACGAATTTCATTTGAAATGACGAGTATGTGGTCTCTTATTGAATAAAGCTATATTAATATGATAAAGCCGAAAGTTTGTATGGATGTATGGATGTTTGTTACTTTTGTTACTCTTTTACTCAAAACTACTGAACGGATTTTAATAAAACTTTACAATAATTATTATAGCTTTTACATTAAATATACATAACTCCTAACTTTTTAAAGATAGGTACATGCTATTATTACATTCATCATTGTCATCATCATCATCATCACTACCATAAACCATTATTTTAATTTTAGTCTCGAAATAATTATTCGTAGAATTCATGAGAAGGTTCATATTAGGAGGGAGGTCATACGAAGTTCACCGGGTCATCCGGTGAAGTCATAAATTATTAAAAATGCACGTTTTGCATTGCCGCAATGGCTAATGCTAAACACGTCCATCTTGAACGACGTTTAGATCACAACTGAACACGGCCATCATGTAGAGGCGTTGCGACCATTGCATGGCCATCGCATGCGCCATTCGATGGGCCAGCGCTGGCCACTGTTGTAGAGGGGCCATAACAGGGTTTAAATAATAATAATTTAGGTATGTTTATTAAACTTTAAGATTCAAAAAAATTGATTAGTTTAGTAAGTAAATATTATTCACCTATTATTATTATTGAGTAGTAGCATAATATTCTTGGCTCTTTTTATAATAATTATTTTAATTAACGTTTCATGTGTAATGGAACGGAAATATTAGTGACAATAATGACATTGACAAGTAGATCATTTTGACAACCACATTGCTTTTTTTAAAATTTGTATGACCATGAACATCAATTATTAATCTCCCCTTCAGAGCAACACTTCGTTGGTGTAAGTTATGAATAATAAATAATTATAATATTCAATCTTCTTATAGGTACATTATTTATTGTTACAGCGCACACCCATCATAATTCCAAGAGATTATACCGCCACCGACTTGGATATAGAACATAGATTGGCCTACTTTAGAGAGGATATCGGAGTGAATCTCCATCATTGGCACTGGCATTTAGTGTATCCTTTCTCAGCTAGAGAATTGCAAATTGTCGCGAAAGATCGTCGCGGAGAGCTATTCTTTTATATGCACCAACAGATAATTGCTAGGTACGCAAATCGCTTGTTAACGCTCGATTAATCGACTACGCTTCTTTAGTAGAAGAATAATATTATGAAAAGTTTTAAGCAGCGGTAAAGACTACTTCAGAGTTACGTTCTATCGGCCGTTTTCAGGTACAACGGCGAACGTCTCAACAACGCGCTGGCTCGCGTGAAGAAGTTCAGCAACTGGTCGGAGCCCATCCCGGAGGCGTACTTCCCCAAGCTGGACAGTCTGACGACTTCCCGGGGCTGGCCGCCGCGGCAGGCCAACATGCAGTGGCAGGACATCCACAGAGACGCCGACGAGCTACACGTCACCGTCGCGGACATGACCCGCTGGAGGAAGAACGTCGAAGAAGCAATCGCTACGGGATTAGTTAAAAAGGTGTGGCAATTAATAGTACCTAAACTGTTGTTTACGTAACTTTACATGTTTGGGTGGTAAAAACCACGGAATATATAACAATATATTCCATGGTAAAAACAACTCCCTACCTATTAAATTAGCAGGTTAGCGGTTTAAGTGTCAAGAGGTGACAGACTAAACTGACAGACAAACACATGGGTGCCGGCAGGGGGTGCGAGGTGGTGCACTTGCACCCCTTAGGAATCTAAAATATCCTTGATCGTTGGATAAATTTTTATATTTGCATGTTTAACACACAGAATCAGCCTCTATAAGAAGAAAAATGGATCAAAATGATTTATTCCAATTACCCACGTATTGCTAGAGTCAATTCATTTTCTCACTTTTTGCCATCGGATTCTGGTAGACAGTCAACTAAATTTTAACTTATGACTTTATACTTACTTAAGTAAATTAGAACTTGCTACTTGCTACTAAATTTTGTGTTTACATGCAATTAATAACTTAAAATTCAGTTTAACTACTTATCAACTTAATATGTCTAAACCAGCCATAACATTTCTCTAGAAAAATTGAAAACTAAATAAGTATGTAATATGTATCTAATGATAATCGGCCAAGTGCGAGTCGGACTCGCGCACGAAGGGTTCCGTACCGATATAGAGCGAAAGTAGACAAAAAATTGTGTTTTTTGTATGGGAGCTCCCCTTAAATATTTACTTTATTTTAATTTTATTACTATTTACTAAATTAAAAATATAACTAAGGATTTTGTAAAAATTTCAAGTGCCTAGCTGTTACCATTATTGATTACGAGCAAAAAAGGCCAAAAAAATCACGTTTCTTGTATGGGAGCCCCCCTTAAATATTAACTTTATTTTATTTTTATTTTCAGTATTTGTTGTTATAGCTGCAACAGATATACACAATCTGTGAAAATTTCAGAAGTCTAGCTGTAGCGGTTCTTGAGTTACAGCCTGGAGACAGACAGACAGACGGACAGACGGATGGACAGACGGACAGACAACGAAGTCTTAGTAATAGGGTCCCGTTTTACCCTTTGGGTACGGAACCCTAAAAAGCGATGATTCTATTTTTTTGCAGGCTGATGGATCGACGCAAGCTCTGGACATCGACACGTTGGGCAACATGGTGGAGGCCAGCATCCTGTCACCCAACCCGGATCTGTACGGAGCCCTCCACAACAACGGACACACCTTCGCCGCTTACGTCCACGATCCCACACACAGATACCTGGTAATCATTTTCAATTTTAAATTACATTTTTTCATTAAATTTTCAATTTTACTTACAACAGAATTATTGGGGCCCACAAAACTCATACAAAGTTTAAATTCTGTGCCAAGTTTCGCCCAAAAAAAATTCCTCAGTAATACTTAAGTACTCTTGACTTAATACGAAACTTGTTACTTAACGTCCTGTGAGTCCTATGAAGTTAGGGCCTTATCACACTGGCGATTAGCGTCGAGCGATTTGAAAGCGACGCGATTGCGCAGCGCGCACGCCGCGGTTGCGCGACGTGCACGTTGCGACAGCGCAGCGTCGTCGCGGCGTGGCGTGGACGCCATTTTGTACACTCGTCTAGGGATATGACATTACAGTAACAAAGCCAGCAGTAGTATTTCCTCGTCAGAATCCATTTTGCTACTGAGTGTACAAAACGCGGAAGGCAAGCTGCGTGCACGTCGCGCATTCGCGACGTCATCGCGGCGTGTGCGTTGCGCAATCGCGTCGCTTTGAAATCGCTCGCTAATCGCCAGTGTGATAAGGCCCTTAGGTAAACGTCAATACTAACCTTTCATAAAAATACTTTGTATTATCTTGTCACATGTTTTCTAAAAATCAATTCATGTTTTAGGAAAACTTCAGTGTGATGGCTGACGAAGCGACAACCATGAGGGACCCATTCTTCTACCGCTGGCATTCTTTCATCGACGACCTCTTCCAGAAATTCAAGGAATCCAACAACGTCCGTCCTTACACGCGTTCTGAGGTATGCTCGGTATTTTAATAAGCCATACGGTGATTCCCCAAAATAAATAACTTCTTTCTCAATTACTTACAATAATTCATATATAACATAATATATTAGGCGGCAGGCGCGGTCAGTCTGGCATCAGTTCCGTCCATCAGTCTCAGGCCGGTATAAATAGTCAGTACTCAAGTATCAAGATGCATCTCGGTCTCAAGACACGGTTCAGGCTCTGTGATTGGTTGGCTGTCAAAAATTGGACCAATCACAGAGCCGAACCGCGTCTTGAGACCGGGTCGCATCTTAAGTGCTGACTATTTATACGGGCCTCAGACTTGGACTGAACTGATGCCAGACTGACCGTGCAACCTGTCTTATGTTGTGTTAGCCAGGCCACGCAACAAACCTAACAAACTTTAAATTTATATGTAAATGTTACGCTCAAAGTCCGAAAACGCTCAGTGACCGAAAAAATAGCTCACAACGCGTTGTGGTCACAGTGAAACAGCCACGACGCGAAATTCGCGTTGATGAAAATGATTCTAATGAAAACGGCCACGACGCGTTCTGGCAATCACAAAAAGACCATAACGCGAAATTCGTGCCGTGGCCGATATGCTATTCGTTTTTCTTGATTTGTTCTTGATTGATTAATCGTCCATAGGTATGGAAGATTATATTTGAACTACCACGCGTATTACAAAATATTTTTCTTTTACTAAATCACTGCATAACGTGTTTATCATCATTATTTATAAAATATCCATAGTCCAGAACGCGTCGTGGCCGTTTTCATTAGAGCCACAACGCGAATTTCGCGTCGTGGCTGTTTCACTGTGACCACAACGCGTTGTGAGCTATTTTTACGCTCACTGAGCGTTTTCGGTCTTTGAGCGTAAGCTGCGTAACATAAACATTTCAATAAGACCACTTCCGTCAGCTTGTGTTATTTCCATAAAGTTAATATACCTAGCGGAATAGAGCAACAAACTCGAGCTGTCAAACGTAACCGAAATTGTTTTTCATCTGTGTGAAAAATATGTGTACGTATACTTACACAAGCATGATTGAACATGAATTCTATGAGATTAAATTGTCAACGGGGCTGATCCGGGCTGATGGACGTCAAAAAAAGAGTGATGCTGTCATGTATCACACGTCTCTTTTTACCTGCATGCAGTGTTACTGATAGTGACATCTCGCTTGCTCAGGCCTTTGTTTCTCTATTCCGCTAGGTATATTAACTTTATGGTTATTTCTAATAGATTGTGAAAGTAATAAGTAATAAGTCGCGTTTCCGGCATAAATACGACACAGATAACAATATCATGATACACACCACACGATTAATAATTTTGGTCCACACTGGCGAAGGTGGGCCTGAAAACGACATTTTGGCTCCATCGCGGGAGTCGAACCCGCGGCCTCCCAAGTCCCAAGGCCAACTAAACTCTAAAATAGTTTCTGGAGGACTCACGGCCACACTCATATACATTTAAATAATCGGCCAAGTGCGAGTCGGACTCGCGCACGAAGGGTTCCGTACCGGTATAGAGCGAAAGTAGACAAAAAATTGTGTTTTTTATATGGGAGCCCCCCTTAAATATTTACTTTATTTTAATTATATTATTAATTATTAAAGTACAAATACAATTAAGGATTTTGTGAAAATTTCAAGTGCGTAGCTGTTACCATTATTGATTACGAGCAAAAAAGGCCAAAAAAATCACGTTTCTTGTATGGGAGCCCCCCTTAAAAATAAACTTTATTTTATTTTTAGTATTTGTTGTTATAGCGGCAACAGATATACACAATCTGTGAAAATTTCAGAAGCCTAGCTATAGCGGTTCTTGAGATACAGCCTGGAGACATACAGACAGACGGACAGACAGACAGATATCGAAGTCTTAGTAATAGGGTCCCGTTTTTACCCTTTGGGTACGGAACCCTAAAAATACTTAACTTTAATTAAGGCATAAGGGTTGAAATAAATTAATGGAGGTTATATCAAAAATCTTCATTAAATTAAAGTTATGTAATTATTAATATTCTTTGAGAGCGGATGCGACTGCCGATTACCAAACAGTTCATAACGAAAATGATACTATCAGATATAATAGATACAAAGATATAATAGACAGATAAGTTCATTCTTAGGCAGTTGACGGACCAACATGATTTGGTTGGATTATTATCAATTCAATGTAAGTCGTGTTCTGTCGGCTGGCTGAGATTGTCAAACTAAGTAGATTCACCATCTACCAATGAATCAACTTCTATGATAGTATTATTATCGTAGCTTGAGAACCCCGGCGTGCAAGTGACGTCGGCGTCGGTGGAGAGCTCGACGGGCGAGGTGAACACCCTCAACACATTCTGGATGACCAGCGACATCGACATGTCACGTGGCCTCGACTTCTCCAACCGCGGCCCCGTCTACGTGCGCTTCACTCACCTTAACCACAGGCCGTTCAGATACGTGTGAGTTTACCATAACGGCCCTATAAAGGAAAAAATACTTATCCATGTCGCTGATATTGTCTATCAAAATGTATAAGACAAAGATAGCTGCTGGTCCATACTTCTAGACATACTTTATTGGTCACCTGTTTCTCTTTACTTGCCTAGTGAGTAGTGCCTACGTAGACGAGTAAAGAGAAAGAGGTGACTAATAAAATATATGTCTAGGAGAGAAGTCTTATACCAAACCTTCTAATTTACTTTTAACTAACCTACCTACTTGCTTATCAAACCACACCTATAATTTACTAGAAGTCGTCTGGACCTTCGCGCAGGGAATCAACTATTATTTGACTGCATTGCAGATGTTGATTTTATAATTTGTTATAAACGTAAATGAAATTGCAGAATTAACGTGAACAACACTGGCTCGGCTCGGCGCGCCACTGTCCGTATCTTCATGTCACCGAAGTACGATGAGAGGAAGCTCCCCTGGATCCTCTCCGATCAACGCAAGATGTTTATCGAAATGGACAAATTCGCCGTACCATGTAATAAATTAATAATTCAATTAATTCACGCATCTGCAGACTTGTAATTAAATTACTACATTTTGACAACGCAAAAGACAACCTGCAAACTGCATAGTAATAAAGACAGCTTTATTGAAAATTTTGCTAGCAATCTAGCCGAATTTTCGCCATCTTCCGAATAAATATTATGCTATCAGTGAGAGTAAATTTTCAAAAATTCTTTTTTTTTCAGTGAACGCTGGTCAAAACACTATTACACGCATGTCGACTCAGTCGTCGGTGACCATACCATTCGAGCAGACCTTCCGCGACCTGTCGGTGCAGGGCAACGACCCGCGCCGTGCCGACCTCTCCACCTTCAACTACTGCGGCTGCGGCTGGCCCCAGCACATGCTCGTGCCGAAAGGCACCGAGGCCGGCATGGAGTATGAACTGTTCGTCATGTTGTCCAACTACGAATTGGACAAAGTAAGTTTTAACTGAATCTAATAACTCTGGTCTGATTCAAAGTGACTATATTATAATATTGACCGCTGCTACCAAATGTAAGTTCTTTTACTGGGGTATAGCTTGTAAGTTGTACTTTCTCAAATAATTTTTGTTTTCAGGTCGATCAGGCTGAAGGATCAAATACAAATTGTGTGGAAGCTTACAGCTTCTGTGGGCTGAAAGACAAGCTGTACACTGACAAGCGCAGCATGGGTTACCCATTCGACCGTCCCTCCAGAAGCGTCAACAACATTCAGGACTTTATCTTGCCAAACATGGCTCTAGTTGATGTTACCATCCGTTTGCAAAACACTGTAGAACCAAACCCACGCAATGCTCAAAACTAATCAAATGTAAAGCATTATGAAAGGTGGTGTAAATTATTGTACATAGTATTTATGGTGACTAAGCTTATTTAGGGCCTAATATCATATAGTGGTTGGCGAGCGGCTTCGGAGCGGGACGGGCATGCAGCGAAAACGTCGCGGACGTGTAACGAGATAGCAACATTCGGTGCTTACTGCTTTGTAAACAAACGTTGCGCATCCGCTACGTGACCGCGACGTCCTCGGTGCGCAACCGCGGCATTCGCGACGTATTCGCTGCGCGCCCGCTCCGCCCCGAAAACGTTCGCCAACCTCTAGTATGATAAAGCCCTTATTGTGACCCATTAAGTTTAAGTAATAAAAAATCAAGTATTCACAAAATCTTTTATTATACAAGTAGTTATTTACATATAAAATTAGAACTAGATTCTTAACTTCTTTTTAAATATGTTAACTATTATAGTAGGGTAAATACTATAGAAATAGGTACATACTACATAGATAATACAATAAAATATATAATACGGTGTGTAACAAAACCAAGACTTTAGTTTTGTTACTGTATATCAAGATCTGTACGGGGCGCAACAAAACCTAATAATACTTTAGGATATGTATGTGTTCCTAGTAGAGAGTTCACTGTGAAAGTAGCAGCGCTGAAAGAACAATTTTTTTTCACTTTTCTATGGTCAAGGGCCCGAGCGTCATGAGTTTCCCTATACAAAAGCGAAAAATAATTTTGGTCTTTCAGTGCTGCTACTTTCACAGTGAACTCTCTACTAGGAACACATACACATCCTAAAGTATTATTAGGTTTTGTTGCGCAAATTCAATGAACTCTCTACGAGGAATGTACACACCCTAAAATGTAATAATATACTCACGTTTAGGTACCTGCAACAAAAATGGATTCATTATTATCTGATAAATTGGACACATATATATTGGTAAAAAATATCAGATTCTCTCAGACCTATCATTACAAATCATGTTGTTATCAAAAATACACATTATTGGCTCGTGTTTTCTTATCATCATTTGGAGTTTTACATATCTTTAGAGTAGATGACGTATTGATAAAAGTTTCGACCAATCATAATTTTTGGACAATGCTTACCTATACACCATTCCACCTCAGGCACGCAGACATTCTGTAAAAGATGAAAATACAAGTCATAAATAACTTGAACGGAACTGGATTTCAAAATTTTGGTAAAATTAATTTCTCAGACCTATCATTAATTATCACGTGTTAATCAATTAAACACATTTCGGCTCGTGTTGTTTATCATCATTACAAATAGGTATAATACATAAAGAAATACTAAAGTAAAAAACTGGTAGGTACACATAGGTACTATAGGCTCGTATTACACCATCAATATAATCACGATTCTAGTATCACGCGTATCACAAGTACCTATAGTTCGGCCGTTCAGAGAATGCGTTCCTGACACGTCGCGATTAAACTGACGACGTAACTTTGTAATGGCGTTGCAGATACGATAAAAATATTTTTGCTGGTTGTTTACCGTTTTAACAATTGATGAGCATTAAAACAACATTATTAGATCAATGAATGTTATAATTTTTTGATACTAGTCGTGACTGACAGGTGTCAGGAACGCATTCTCTGAACGGCCGAACTTTACTACTGCGATACTGCGAATTGCGATTCGGCCTATTACACCATCAATATTATCACGGAATCGTGATAATATTGATGCGTGTAATATTAGTCATTGGGTATGCATTGAGTAGATAAAAAATTCGATAATTTGTAAATATTACAAGAAAGAAATATTGTGTACATCATGTGTACATATAATATCGCCTAAGTAAACCAATCTTATCGGGTATTTCCTTTCGGCTACCTGTGGACACTGGACTGTAAGTTGTGACTTGTGATCGACGGTCGACCGCTGCTTCTAGGCAAACACATGCTAAACACCGACTACAGTGCATTCTAGATAATATCTATAATATTATGTATTTTGTAATAATATTTTACGGCGAAATACTGCATAAAGTGCATATTGTATGAATACTTAAACTGTTTGTTGGGACTTGGTTGAATTTCTAACCAATTTATACAGTAGCACGTGGCAGTATCACAAACACTTTGTACAAATCGACTGATAGATTCATTAGACTTCTTAAAATTAGATTTTCAGTGACTTTTATTATAATGTTGTATTAAATAATAATAACTTACCCAAACATCTCTTGATCGTGATGGAAAAATTAGTAAATTACACTAGTAGAAAGCATAGAACACATTTACTCCTGTAGAAAGCTTCACAGGAAAGGTTGCGGCTGTGCGCACCGACAACCACAGATCAGTGTTGCCAGCAGCCAGATGGTCTCGGCGACATGCCCCTGAACCACTGATCTCTATTATACAAGTACACGTACTTGTATAATAGAGATCAGTGCCCTGAACTAATTTGATTTCCCCCTAGAAATCCCCTAGATTTTTTTTCTAAAATCGATCTAGCTAGGAATCATTTTTATAAAATGTCATTTTATTCGTGTTTTATCGAATACAGAGCAAAGCTCGGTCATACAGCTAGTAAGAAAAATAAGAAACGCTCTCAAATTTTTTCATACATTTTCGCCCTATCAAGGACGCGGCAAGCGTCGTAACCGCGCGCTGATATAAATGTTATTTTAATGTGCTTAACGTCGATATTCGTACTGACAGACATTGGACCTGCTAATTTTTCTGTTGTAGGCTATAGCGTCCTTAAAGATGGTAAAAAACGTTAGGAACGTGATATATGGCAAAAAACTGTATTTGACGTGTTTTTGAATTTCCCCTAAAAATCCCCCAAATATTTTTTCCCTCTATTTTGCCCCTAATTTGGTCGAAATCCCCCTAAATCTAGGGGGAAATCCCCTGATCTGGCAACACTGCCACAGATAGGAATAAAGCATGAAATACACGGTCGCCAACGCGCAACGGCGCGGCGCGGCGGTTGTCAATGTTAACAGCATAAACGGGTTTGCATGGGGTTTGCTCGTTGCCAGCCACACGGTCGTCAACGTGTTGCCACTTGCCAACCACAGTGTTGAATAGATTTTGCGTGAATAGGACGTCTCTAGTTCTCTACGCTCGCAACTCACACACAATCTCATCGCGCCTTAATTCTAATATAAATAATTGTAATTTTATGGTAAAATTTTACTAAAATTAATTAAATTTGAATAAAATTACTTTTTGTTTTTATTATGCTTATCATATTAATACATACAATAGACCTACACGCTACTTACACATATCAATTTTTGAATTCTACACAACAACACTATTCACACTATTCGTAATACCAAAGTACGTCACTGGATCGCCCAGCGGAAATAAAGGCTTTGTACGAGTCGCATTTTATCTTATAGTTATTTTATTAGGTACTTGTACAGACTAACATAAATACATAAATTTTATTGGGATTAGGGCTTAAAATAAAAAATGTAAGCCCCAAAGGCAGGGCAACTCTTATTACAGGTCGAAAAGTTCTGTAACTACTTGTCGTTCCTTATTTTCTCTCGCCAATCTGCGAACGTAGTCGTCGCATGCGTCTGCCTATTATGGCTGCTGCATCGTGACTGTCGTTAGCGGTTAGTCGTAACTCGTACGCGAGCAGTGTTTCCACTACAATGATTTCGTTTCCCCACGCTTCGATTCAGATTTCCCCTTTTTTTCCCCTCAAAAATTATTTTGCTTAACTAAATCGGCCCCACACACAATCCCACCACTGTATCTCCTGTGTCGGCAGGATCTACAGCGGTCTGCGGTATCCAACCACGAAAACCTTAAACCCATTAATTTAATCTCAGGGAGCCCGAGGTACACGCTAAAGCTTTCTTGAGACCGGCAATGAAATTAATCAGAAAAAAATAGGAGAAGTAGGAAAAATTCCAGTTTCCCTAGGTTTTCCGCAATTTCCCCTTTTATAGTCTTCCCCTTTTTCTTCCCCTCTGGACCCTAATTTCCCCTCAAAAGGGGGAGTTCCCCTCATTGTGGAAACACTGTACGCGAGGTTGTAAACAAGCGTCTACACGGTTGACAACAAGTTGCCAACCGACGCTTCCGACGGCGGTTGCCAACGCAGGCCTCGCTACCAAGGGCGTTGAAAGGTCAAATCAAATTTTGTATCAAACAACCATCTACCTACACTGTTGTAAACTTCAGTTGACGACCACCGTAATTGGCGACCGTGTATTTCCGCTTTAAATCTGTTCTGTGACCACCTAGGAGACAGATGTGTTCTATGGTGACCACAGATTACCGACAACTGCTTTTCTAGTAATGGGCAACTCGAGTTTTAAGCAAGAAATACACGGTCGTCAACGGCGGTTGACGACCACGCAAAATCTATAATAAAAAACTGGTTGACAACACGTTGGCTACCGTGCGGCTGGCAACGCGAGTACTATTATATATTCTGTGGCAACGCACATACTATTTTTTGCTTGTATTTCATAGGTACTATACAAACTCGAGTTCTCGAACCGACTCGAGTTGAATTCTCTCTGACTCGAGTTCGTAACAAAGTTAATATACCTGGCGAAATCAATAAAGTCAATATACCTAGCGGAATAGAGAAACAAAGGCCTGGCCTGAGCAAGCGAGATGTCACTATCAGTATGGTAGAAACTGAAGTTAATCTATTCAGTGACTTTCTTTCTATCATTACACTCATGGAAAGGGAAACTCAGCAGCTCAACATAATATTTCATAATAATATAATATTATGCTCAAATATAATTATAATCGTCTTTATAAATTTTTCGGAGAATAACATACCTCATTAAATTGCTAACTTGGTAACCTAAACACTAATGACTAAGGTCGAATCATTTACAATGAAATAACATTATAATTTTTTACTTAAATCGTTCAACAAATTCGGGTTTCGATCAGACGATTAAAAGTACCAATAATAGGGTTTAAATAATTACTAATTAGATAATTCACGGTGTGATGACTTGTGGTAGTGATGACGATGATGATGATGATGATGAATGTAACTTGCATAGTAGCATATGCTTTCAGTTCTTAAACTAACTACGAAACCCCCAAACTTGTATTTATAAGGAATCCGGAGTTCTCTTAGCACGCCCGGAACCATGGTATAAATAATTGCAAAATCTTGATTTTTTGGTAGCATAATGCTTAGGATACTTCTCATAAAATCGAAATCACTATAATATGTTTCCATATAAATTTTGTGGAGTTCCCTCGATTACTCATGACTTCATGAGTCATGGATGTATGGTGGAATGGTGGTGATGATGATGATGATGATTAATTAAATTTGCATAGTAGTATATGCTTTCAGTTCTTAAAGGGCCCCCGAGACGGTCAAACGGTTTGATTCAAACCTTACGTGTTTGATGCAGCCGTTTGATGTCGGTTTGAACGGTTTGTCAAACGACACTGCGCGGTTTAATTCAATACGCGCTGTCGAGTACACGTCTTGTGATGCAGACAAGATGCTCTAGAGTCGAGAATCTAGATTCTAGAACGAGGACCGCAATTTTCTTATGTTTATAACGTCAATGTCCTCTGTCGAAAAATAAAAAAAATAAAAAGACTTTGGTCCAAATAATGGTAATGAACTAAGATATCGTTTTACCCACGAACATCTACAGAAAGTGCTAGAAACTACAGCTTCATTCTTTTTTTTCTTTTTTCTTCTTCAAAATCCAGTACTAAACTAAGCCAAGTTTGATCAAACGTGTCGGAACACGATCAAACGGCGCGTCAAACAAAACAAAAATATGAAATTTCATCAAACAAGCTTCAAACACGTAAATGTTTGACAAACCGTTCAAACAAGCTTTGTAAACGATCAAAATGGTTTGAGTCAAACCAAAATTTACGTGTTTGAATCAAACCGTTTGATCGTCTCGGGGGCCCTTTACGTGTTTGATGCAACCGTTTGATGTCGGTTTGAACGGTTTGTCAAACGACACTGCGCAGTTTAATTCAATACGCGCTGTCGAGTACACGTCTTGTGATGCAGACAAGATGCTCTAGAGTCTAGAATCTAGATTCTAGAACGAGGACCGCGATTTTCTTTTGTTTATAACGTCAATGTCCTCTGTCTAAAAATAAAAAAATCTACAGAAAGTGCTAGAAACTACAGCTTCTTTCTTTTTTTTCTTCCAAGTTTGATCAAACGCGTCGGAACACGATCAAACGGCGCGTCAAACAAAACAAAAATATGAAATTTCATCAAACAAGCTTCAAACACGTAAATGTTTGACAAACCGTTCAAACAAGCTTTGTAAACAATCAAAATGGTTTGAGTCAAACCAAAATTTACGTGTTTGAATCAAACCGTTTGATCGTCTCGGGGGCCCTTTACGTGTTTGATGCAACCGTTTGATGTCGGTTTGAACGGTTTGTCAAACGACACTGCGCATTTCAATTCAATACGCGCTGTCGAGTACACGTCTTGTGATGCAGACAAGATGCTCTAGAGTCTAGAATCTAGATTCTAGAACGAGGACCGCGATTTTCTTATGCTTATAACGTCAATGTCCTCTGTCGAAAAATAAAAAAAATAAAAAAGACTTTGGTCCAAATAATGGTAATGAACTAAGATATCGTTTTACCCACGAACATCTACAGAAAGTGCTAGAAACTACAGCTTCTTTCTTTTTTTTCTTTTTTCTTCTTCAAAATCCAGTACTAAACTAAGCCAAGTTTGATCAAACGCGTCGGAACACGATCAAACGGCGCGTCAAACAAAACAAAAATATGAAATTTCATCAAACAAGCTTCAAACACGTAAATGTTTGACAAACCGTTCAAACAAGCTTTGTAAACAATCAAAATGGTTTGAGTCAAACCAAAATTTACGTGTTTGAATCAAACCGTTTGATCGTCTCGGGGGCCCTTTACGTGTTTGATGCAACCGTTTGATGTCGGTTTGAACGGTTTGTCAAACGACACTGCGCATTTCAATTCAATACGCGCTGTCGAGTACACGTCTTGTGATGCAGACAAGATGCTCTAGAGTCTAGAATCTAGATTCTAGAACGAGGACCGCGATTTTCTTATGCTTATAACGTCAATGTCCTCTGTCGAAAAATAAAAAAAATAAAAAAGACTTTGGTCCAAATAATGGTAATGAACTAAGATATCGTTTTACCCACGAACATCTACAGAAAGTGCTAGAAACTACAGCTTCTTTCTTTTTTTTCTTTTTTCTTCTTCAAAATCCAGTACTAAACTAAGCCAAGTTTGATCAAACGCGTCGGAACACGATCAAACGGCGCGTCAAACAAAACAAAAATATGAAATTTCATCAAACAAGCTTCAAACACGTAAATGTTTGACAAACCGTTCAAACAAGCTTTGTAAACGATCAAAATGGTTTGAGTCAAACCAAAATTTACGTGTTTGAATCAAACCGTTTGATCGTCTCGGGGGCCCTTAAGACAACGCCGAAACCCCCAAACATATTGTATCTATAAGAAGTAAGGAGTTCTGTTCACCACCTTCGAACCATGGTAAATCCTGGTGTAAAATCTTACTTTTTGGTAACATATGCCTGGAATACTACATATGAAACCAAAAAAAAAACATATGTTTCCATTTGAATTTTGAGGAGTTCCATCGATTACTCATGGATCCCATCATCAGATCACCACTTTTGTCAAAATGGGACCAAATTGGAGTGAAACCTAATATAACAAAAGAAAAATTTTGAAAATCGGTTCATAAACGGCGGAGTAATTGTTGAACATACATAAAAAAAAAACATGTCCACAGACGAACGTAATATAACCTCCTCGTTTTTGGAAGTCGGTTAAAAAATCTATACTAATATTATAAACCTGAAGAGTTTGTTTGCTCGAATGCGCTAATCTCAGGAGACAGGAACTACTGGACTGATTAAAAAAAAATATTTCAGTGTTAGACAGCTCATTTATCGAGGAAGGATATAACATTATATTATTATCACGCTAAGACTAATAAGGACCAAAGAAACAGAGGAATATGTGGAAAGCCCTAGGAAAATTATTAGAAAGGGTTTACTTTACTAACTACTGGAGCATTTTTGATATTATTTGGCACAGATATAGACTAGACCACGTGAAGGGACTTAAGCTTTTTTCTGCGGGAAAATTTACGGTTTTCGTAAAATTCCTAATTTACGCGGGCAAAGCCGCGCGGGACATCTAGTAGTACTACCTACATAGTATCGCTTGAGAAATCGCGATTCGCGGCCTAGGTAACTAAAGAGAGTGAAATTATTATTTTTAACAAAAAATTAAAACCGATATCCAAGGTAAAAACAATAGGCTACTTGACCTATATTCAATTTCATTGAACAAATGCATATTTCTAGTAGAACTTGACGTAGGAAACCGTATTTCACCCTTATCATCAAATAAAAGCTTATGATTGATAAATAAAGTCGATTTGAAAATATGATTTTATGAAAATATGATTTGTACTGACTAAAACGCTTTTGCAGTACTTCCGATTTGGATGTGACGTCATCATGTTCGTAATTTAATATCTTTTATTTATCGCGCTCGTTATGTGTAAGTTTATTGGTACATAAATAATAAGAATAAGCCTAGAAAGATTTGCAAAATATATTTTCTTGAGTAATTCAAATAAAACACCAGTTTTATATATTATCTCCATTTATGTGCAAATGGCCAAAACTTTTCTCCAAAAGTTTTCAACATTACAAATGATTTCTAATTTCTTATTTAATTCTTTTATAATTTTTGGGCACCTTAAGACTCGTACATTTAGCACATAAAAAAATGTTAAATAAAGAGACTCTAAAATGCAAACACTATGACGTCACACTATGGCGGACAGTGTTTTCGGCGCCATTTATAAGGCGTATTTTTCAATCAACATTTTTATGGGTTTTTACTGTGTAAAATAATAAAATATTAGTTTATTTCGTGAAAATTAATGATTAAGAAGCGATTAGCATGAAGAAAAAAATTAGGTCAAGTAGCCTATTAAATAACAATATCCTTATAAGAACTAAAAAGTATTACAACTATTTCTGTACTCAATCTTCATAATTTTGAAGTCGGTGCCAGTTCCAAAAGTTTTAAATATTCTGGGAGACTGAAGATTCAGCTATATCTGGTACCGACTTCAAAATGATGAAGATTGAGGTGAGTTAATAGTACACTGCAGGTGAGTGCCACTCAGTCACTGAGTGGTGATCGATCCGACTGCGTTTCCTTTACGGTTTACCCAACATCACAAAGTATCAACCACGACCACTTACTTACAAAAGTATCTATTATAATATAGTATGTCCTTTCCCGGGACTCAAAGTATCTCCATAGTCCATACCTTTCAGCAACATCGGTTCATAGGTTTGGTTGTGATTCGTGAAGAGGTAACAGACAGACAGACGTCATGTACACACTTTCGCATTTTTTAGGGTTCCGTAGCCAAAATGGCAAAAAACGGAACCCTTATAGATTCGTCATGTCTGTCTGTCTTTCTGTCCGTCCGTATGTCACAGCCACTTTTCTCCGAAACTATTAGAGCTATACTATTGAAACTTGGTAAGTAGATGTAGTCTGTGAACCGCATTAAGATTTTGATGCAAAAATGGAAAAATTATTAAAAATTTTAGGGGTCCCCATAGGTACAACTGAAACAAAAATTTTTTTTTATCTAACCTATGCGTGTGGGGTATCTATGGATAAATCTTCAAAAATCATATTGAGGTTTCTCATATCATATTTTCAGGTAAATAGTTTGCGAGAGAGACTCTTCCAAAGTGGTAAAATGTGTGTTCCCACCCCGTTTAATTTCTAAAATGATAATTCTAAAAAATATATATGATGTAGATTATTATAAAAACTACCAACGTAAATTGGTTTGAACGAGATCTAGCCAGTAGTTTTTTAAACGTCATAAATGGTAAACCTTAAGGACGCTATTACAAATATCAGCGATTTTCCGGTACCCTATTAAAGAATTAGGAGTCAAACTGCGAGGATATTTTTGTGTATAAACCAGAAAAGTTACTTATTTTGCGTACGCTGCCTAAACTATAAAAGATAGAGGCATAAAATGTTCTAAGTAATTATAGATCTTTTAAATATCTACAAAAAAGTGCCTCACTCAACATAGATAAGTATAGTGTGTCGCGGACTTTTTTGTAGATATTTAAAAGATCTATAATTACTTAGAACATTTTATGCCTCTATCTTTTATAGTTTAGGCAGCGTACGCAAAATAAGTAACTTTTCTGGTTGATTTTTTACACCTTGCGTCCGAAAATCCCAAATATCTTACGGAACCTTATATTTTTCCAAAATAAAAATTAGCCTATGTTCAGCAGAAATAATGCAGGATTCCAATGGTAAAAGAATTTTTCAAATCGGTCCAGTAGTTTCGGAGCCTATTCGACTCAAACAAACAAACAAACAAACAAACAAAAAATCAAATCTTTCCTCTTTATAATAGTAGTGTAGATATTAAATTATGTGCCCTGGCCCCTAGGTCTAGTGTGAAGATGCCAGATGGTCTACTGTATATGTTTATAATGTAGTTGATAGGTGTTCATTATCAAGTTCATAACATCCGCCGGGCGCCATACCTAGCTTACCACCGCGATAAGTGATAACAGACAGTTGTGGTCAAAATATCGCATCCTGCTGTGGTGCAGTGCATGTTTGCACTCATGTCTTCGCCATGATAAAATTGCACGCGAAACCTCCGTTGTTCAATAATATATAAACGGCGTAGAAACTTTAAATTTTAATATCGCTTCACATTTACTGTGAAGTGATTGTTTCCTATAACTTTATTTTTTTAATTTTTATTAAAAATGGCAAACGTTGTTGAAAGTCTCAAGCTGTTGTTTGATCGCCCTAACGAACCGGTATTTTCACCGAAAGGCGAAGAAAATGCTGTTTTCCAACTTAGCGAAACTCATTTGGTAAGTAAGTTTTTGTCATCACATAATTAAAAAATTTAAAACTCAATTTGTATCTACCACTGATCTCTATTAATACAAGTACGCTGGATTGCTGATAGCACAGATTAAGGATATATAGGTAGATGTAGTCTTAGCCCGTCATCGCGTGGCCATTTTGTGCTTATTTTCATACAAGTAGTGTGCGTTTATTTTCTTGAATATTTCTATTTGTCGATCATTTCGAAGCACATTTAAATCCAGAAAAGAAAGTCATTTAGTTCATGATATCGATAAACTATAGTTCAAGTAATGAGAATCCGTAAACACACGTAAAAAGCTATGCAACTTTTGTAGTCAAATTAGTAATTAATGTGACATTTTTAGCACTAATGCCTTACATAACACGAATAAGAGATTATTAAACTTAAATATTATCCTTTTTAGCTTACAAAAATACCAATTGAAAAGTCCAAAAAACGTTGTTCAAAACTTACGTATTTAATGTTAAATCCACGTGTTTGAGGCATTCTTTGGCCATTCTTATGGTTTATAATTTAGCGGAACCATAGAACTCAACAATATCTAGCATAAAATGTTCAATAAAAACCTTTATTATCACTTTTATTACATGAAATATGCATACCGACTCCTTTGTTATGTCCTAGTAAGTAGGACATAACATTACACGCTTTTGACGCTTGTACACTGATATAAGGCTCTCTCCTGCTATAGTATCTCAATGGCTGATAGCAAGCTGATAGCCTTTAAAATGACAGCTATTTTTTGTGCCTATTTGAAGCGGAATCAGCGCCACCATTATTCGGGTAGAGAACTAAATATCTATCTAGAAAGATATCGAAAAATGTCTGGTTTGAAACTTGTAGACCGTGTTTAGACCTACAAATTCATTTTTTTATTATTTATTTCCGAGAAAAATTAAGACCTCTAGCGCGTCGCAAAGTCAGTAAGACTGTGCCCGGTTTCGATTTAGCCGCTCGCATGGTTGTATCTATGTCGCAGTCATCTGGTTCAATCTGTGATTCGATTGAATGACTAGCGTATTCATTGAATGACACCGTTCTATTGAATGACTGAAGGACAACTAGTCAAGACGCTGACTGTAACGTTTAACGTCTTGACTAAACGTCATCATAGTGAAGTCGTTAAATGGAATGCTATGATTTTTTTAAAGTATTTGTTGGTGGCGTAATAATAGGTTAATCTAAACTGACTTCAATTATGAGGCGACGGCTACTTCTGGGTGGTTTACAAAAAAATAACCACGATGGCTAAGGCGGGAGCTTCGCTGCGCTACGCTCCCGCCTTGCCATCTAACCTAACCAAATCCAATTGTATTGGACAGACGGAGTATATACATTGCTATTAATTACCTAAGAATTATATACTGTTCTTATAATTTCCTTTTCCGTTAAAAATAAATACATTCAATTACCTGACTGATTTCATATCCGCTCTCTTCAAAGGGCTATGTTAAAAATCGCTAACTAGTTGAACGTTGAGTGACGATTGTTCAATCAACGTTCGGCCGAGTCATTCAATTGAATGGAGTCATTCAATGAATGCGCTAGTCATTCAATCGAACCGCAGATTGAACTAGATGACTGCGACATCTACACTTAATAAAAATCGGCCAAGTGCGAGTCGGACTCGCGCACGAAGGGTTCCGTACCGTTATAGAGCAAAAATAGGCCAAAAATGTGTTTTTTGTATGGGGCTCCCATACAAAATTAAACATACCAAAAAATTTTTATTTTATTTAAATATTATTATTAATAATTATTAAAGTACACATAAATGTCAGGCCTTTGTGCAAATTTCAAGTGCCTACCTGTTGCTATTATTGATATCGCGCAAAAAAGGCCGAAAAAAATCACGTTTGTTGTATGGCAGCCACCCTTAAATATTATTAATATTATTTTGTTTTTAGTATTTGTTGTTATAGCGGCAACAGATATACATTATCTGTGAAAATTTCAAAAGTCTAGCTATAGCGGTTCTTGAGTTACAGCGTCAAGACATACATATAGACAGACAGACAGACAGACGGACAGACGGACAGACATCGAAGTCTTAGTAATAGGTCGTTTTTACCCTTTGGTACGGAGCCCTAAAAAATGGACAGAATGGTTGTTCAGGGAATTAATAATAATAATAATAATGTTGCGGTATTTAATTAAAAATGTATGGAAGAAAAAAAAATGTCTTTCAGCGCGATTTCATTTTTTGTTTGTTTGAGTCGAATAGGCTCCGAAACTACTGGACCGATTTGAAAAATTCTTTTGCTATTGGAATCTTACATTATTTCTGCTGAACATAGGCTACATTTTATTTTGGAAAAAAGTAGGGTTCCGTAAGATATTTGAGTTTTTCGGACGCAATGTGTAAAAAATCAGCTAGAAAAGTTACTTATTTTGCGTACGCTGCCTAAACTATAAAAGATAGAACCATAAAATGTTCTAAGTAATTGTAGATCTTATAAATATCTACAAAAAAGTCCGCGACACACTATATCTATCTATGTCGAGTGAGGCACAATAACTATTTATTTATTTAAAAATCCTGAATTTTTTTTGGACTACATTTAAACGGATATATTTTACTCACGCTATTAATCCTTATCAAAATAAATTATTTTACCACTAAGTACAGTTTATGTAGATAATATTTGGTCTTTGAATGATTAAAATTGGACGTTTGGTTTTGAAATTATGGCGAAATTAAAAATATATTACGATAGTGGGCGTCACCAAAGCGCGTGCCGCGTGCGGCGCGTGCGGGAGGAAGACAATATTCTGTTGTAGAAATGAAAATTCTGTACATAAAACTCGGAACAATAACTAAAGCATGGAAGCCGGGCTAAAATAGCAATACAGTGCATATATCTTGATCTTTTTTTGCTTACGGTATTGATAGTGCGCAAGAAAGAGACAATAAGTAATGTTCTGTTTCGTTATTATGCAGGTTGTCACAAGTTAAGAATTTTGCTAGTGGTGGGTATATATCGATATTAGGTTAAATAATATATTTTTATGTCATCAATTAGATAAAACCCATAAAATTAAGATACCTAGGTATATTAACTTTATGATAAAACCTTACTTGCTATAACTCTGCTAACGTATAAAACTACATGATTTTAGCTAAAGATCTATCCTATTTTTATATAAATATTATAAACGCGAGTTTGTGAGTAGACTATGGATGTTTGTTACTTTCACGTAAAAACTACTGAATGGATTTTAATGAAACATTACAGTAATATCGCTGAAACATCAGAATAACACATAGGCTGCTTTTTACCACTTGACTTAAAATATAATATGGGAAAGTGGAGGCGAGCGTAGTGGGAGCGTGGTGGAGCTGGGCGGTGAGGATTAGGGTGGAACGAGATGGAGCGGAGCGATACGGATCAGGGTGGAACGAGATAGAGCGGAGTGGTGCGGATCAGGGTGGAACGAGATGGAGCGGAGCGATACGGTACGGATCAGGGTGGAACGAGATAGAGCGGAGCGGTGCGGATCAGGGTGGAACGAGATGGAGCGGAGCGGTGCGGATCAGGGTGGAACGAGATGGAACGGAGCGGTGCGGATCAGGGTGGAACGAGATGGTACGAAGCGGAATGTGACGATGATAATTAATTTCTTAGTAAATATTAAATACAAGGCGAATAAAATGGACAATATTTATTTTGCGACTTTTACTTCACCATACAAATTACATTTAAGTACAAAAAATAATCATTGCAATTTTCATATACAAAATGTTAGCGTAAAAACCGTTATCCTTGAAACCATCAAATGAGCCCATCAAAATGAACAACTTTTTCTATGAGAACAATGCTGGGAACTCAAAAAAATTAAATATAATTGCCGATCTGGGCATCCGTTTGGTATTAAGACGGCATATTTTTTTTGAGTTCCCAGCATTGTTCTCATAGAAAAAGTTGTTCATTTTGACGGGCTCATTTGATTGTTTCAAGGATAACGGTGTTTACACTAACACACTGTATTTAGTCTGTCAAAAAAGTGAAGAAATTAAAAAATGGCAACATCTCTGTGTCATCCCTTTCAAATCAATCTAAGAAAAAAGGGATGACACTACGATGTCCCAACTTTTTGATTTCTTCACTTTCTTAACGCACTACCTATACTAAAAAAGGTGAGGAACTAATATTGATTTTATTATGGCAATCTGTGCTCGGTCCTGCCAGGCTATAATTTGTTTCTGCTGGTGGTAAAGTTTCCTGAAAACAATTGTAACATTATTGCGTAAGTAATTTTTTTGTTAATGATATTATAGTCATTATAATAGACAGTTATAAAAAATTATATAAGAAAAGTCCATAGGTAATGAAAGTGAGTTAGGTACATACCTAACTCACTATTGTCTTGTATGGTGTGTAACATAAATCAAATAAGTAGGTACTTTTACTACAAACTTACCACAATGAAATTGGCTGTTTCCTTGGGTATTTTATGTAGGAATAGCATCTTATATTAGCCGTCTCCATTTTTTATTTTCATTTGGCACAAATGAATCATTGGTAAAATGTTGTAAACAAATTCAGCTGTGCTTTTTTGGTGTCCAATTGGGCCTGTTAATGCATTGAATCCACTTAATCTTCATAGCCTCATCGTTAGGACATCTGTAATAATATAAATGTGATTACTTGGTAAAATTATCGACATCTATTTTTACAACACTAATAACCTATACTTGCAACAATTTTATTTAACAGAAAATACACACAAAACAGTAAATACGTGAATTATTCTGTATATTCAGACATACAGTAATACTTTTTCTTACATATTATCACTTTTATATTTCCATTATGTTTTAAAATGAAAAATATTTGTCTAAACTTACCGATGAAATGTGAAAGATTCATTCTCATTTTCTTTCCTCGAACTATGGGCTTTACACCCGCTAACAACACAAGACATTTTATCCAGACACTAACACTGTCTTTTAACCACACATTGATAGTTCCAGACCACGTTTTCAAAGTGAAATTAATAAATTTTTCTCACTTTATAATCGACAATGCACGCTCCGTATCAACAAATCATAAAACTACAAAATTATGTTGACGATACGACTCATGAATTTTGACACCTTGGATAGTACTTTTTAAATTGTTAGTATTATAAGATGACCAAAGGTAACCATTTGACGTTTATCGTTTTTATTTTAGTGACACGTTCAAAATTAATAACAACAAACACCATTGTTTTGTTTCACTCACACCTATGACATGCTAATTGACAATATTACATAAAATATAGGTGGCTCGACTTTTATTTTACTCCGGCTTCCATGCTTTAGTTATTGTTCCGAGACATAAAAGATATGAAATGACACCCGAAATGACACCTTTGTCACTACATCGCTATAGAAGCCAAAAATGTGGTTAGTTTTTTGTCTGTCTGTCTGTCTGTCACTCTTTCTGTCTGTCTGTATGTTTGTTCCAGCATCACACGAAAAATACTGATCCGATTTGAATGTGGTTTTCGCAGATATATTTATCTTCTTCCAACTTAACATCTGGTGTATAAATTTTTTTCCCCCCACCCCTCTAAGGGGACAAAAGAGGGGGTCAGATTTTGTATCAAACTTTTTTCTTAAACACGAAAACTATTGATCCGATTTGCATACGGTTTTCACAGATTTGCATACGGTTTTCACAGATATATTATATATTTTGTCTTCTTCCAACTCAACATCTGGTGTATAAAAATCCTCCCCCCCCATCCCCTCTCAACCCTCTCTGGGGACCAAAGAGGGGTCAGATTTTGTATACAACTTTTTTCTTTAGTGGACTTACTTCATACTAGGTAATAACTGTGTTTTTCAACTTAACATCTGGTGTATGACCTTCCCCCCCCACACCCTCTTAGGGGACAAAAGAGGGGGTAAAACATGTATCAACTGATGATAAAATATACTTTAAATGGCAAAACAACGTTTGCCGGGACAGCTAGTATAATATAATAATATAATTAATACGGTACATTGGTACATAGGAACTATAATTATTTTGTCCGTCATGTCTTGTAACTTGTAACTTATGTCTTGAGACACGTAAAAATATCATTGTCTATCGACTGTTGGGTATAACCCGACTTAATTGCGATGTATGTTCGCCTTATACAAAAGTTAATTTACTTAAAACCTACTTACCTCGCAGAGTGACAACTACCAAAACAATGGCATCGAGATCAACAATAGATTCGGTGAAAAAGCAGACATGCTGATACCACTGAACAAGCTGAAGAAGATTCCCAAATTCACTAAAGCCAAGAAGCTGCCAATGGATGTCGAGTTCTCCATCCTGCTGCCCGCTCACAGGGAGATGGCTGACGAAGTTATTGATGAGCTGTTGGGTGAGTACTTTGTGTTCACACTTCACTACTACCACAATAATGTTTTAATTTTTAAATATTTCTCGTTCTTCTATAGATAGACTTCATATTATATTTTATAATAGACAGAGAGAGTGCTCAAGTGGGCCTTAGAATGTGGACAAATTAAGAAGATCCTAAATATTTAATTATTAATTAATTATTGTAAGACAAATTAAGACACTGCTAAATTTTCATTTTCCGTGACTACTGACTATACAATGCAATGCACATAATATAATTTGTAGATTTATGAATTACGATTTTTAATAATTATAATTTATAATAATCATGTTTTTTATCCTCTATACAGCATGACTGGTGAGTGGTGAGACATGTTCAATATTCGAGGACGTGATATTTAGCTATTATATTAGTTGAAAAAAATACTTAATATAAAAAAATAATATCAATTGATCACTGAGTAAATGTAGCTTAAAGTTAAATAATTATTTACCCAACGCATGGACACCGCTCGCGGGAGTAGCGCGCGGCGCGTGGGGCGGGGTGGGCCGCACCCGGCCGCGTATTGCCAAACTGTATACTGACCCAGACGCCCATAGTCTGTACTGAACTACGTCGCGCTCATTGAAAATTGGAGCAAAGTATATACGAGCTCAGACCAATCTGAGTAGGTATGCACTTTGCTCGCTTGTATGTAAAGCAAACTGTGACATGCGAATATCTGTAACTACCTATACAATGTGTTTAATAATTTCCCGTATATTTTTGTTATGTTGTTGTGTGTGGTTGTTATACCTATCCGTGAAACTGAACAACTTTCCCTAAAACATACCTATTGTGAATTATTTTGGGTTATAACGAAAGAAAACCCGTTGTACGAGTAAGTATTTTGAAAAATTTGAACTGTAAAAATTTGAACTGTAACAATTATAGGTACAGGCTGTTAAAAAAAATGTAAGTGTTTTCAATGACAGTATTTATTAATTTTTCATAAGAAAGATGTACTGACTGACACAATAAATTGTACCTATTTGTAATCGATGTTCACTGAAAATAATAAAGGGTTCCTTCAATCAACAACAAACAAATAAATTAATGAATCAAGAACAGAAAAATGTCATAATTACTATTTTTGTTTTTTGCCTGTATTGTAACATCGAATTTTGGCTTTTACTATATTTCTTACCCCTTACCTTACCTTACCCCTTTAGGTCACAGAAAGGGGTCGATATTGAAAAATAAAGTGTCTTTAATACATACGCCGAAAAGTATGGACGTCTGGACTCGTATGTATTTTGCTCAAGTATTTTAAAGCAAAATGTATTTCGATTCAGACACGCTCTGAATAGGTATACAGTTTGCTCTTCAACTATAAAGGCAAACTGCGATCGAACTCAGAGCAACCCCGGTCTGGGTCAGTATACAGTTTGGCAATACGCCACCCGGCCGGCGCGGCGGCGGCCGCATAGTAATGTGTCCATGATTCATTTGTTTAAAGTTAAATTTGGTCAAAAATTAAGTACCTAATTTTATTACATAATTATAATGAGAATCGAGTACTGAATACTCTCCTTAATTATCGGTATTGACTCACCAGTCATGCTGTATATAAATATTAAATATTAAATACATATACAGGGTGTCCGGTGTAACAAAACTCAGTGATAATACTTTAGGGCAGTTTAGGGTGTGTATGTGTTCCTTACTGTTACCATGCTGTTACATAGCTGATAGCACTGTGAAAGTAGCAGCGCTGAAAGACCATTTATTTTTCACTTTTGTATGGGGAAACTCGTTACGCTGGGGCGCTTGCCCATACAAAAGTGAAAAAATATTGGTCTTTCAAAGCTGCTACTTTTATGGTGAAGTGTGAACTCACTACTTACAAGGAACACGTACACATTCTAAAGAGCTGGCCTAATAATTATTATATTATAATGTTTAAAGTTAAATCATAATTCTTTTTTCTCCCTTTCACAGCCGTACCCGAGGGTCAACTGCAGGATTTCCTTTCACTGTGTGTTTACGCCCGGGCTAATCTCAACCCGCAATTATTTAACTACTGTTACTCCGTGGCGCTTATGCACAGGTAACCTCTAACCTAGTATTTAAATCTAGAAAAACTATTCAACAATAACAATAACTTCTCTCCCCGAGTCTCACGTTGAACACATCGCGCGAGTCCAGTCGTGACTCGTGACAGACAATAGGTACAGGACTAAGGACTTTAAATAGGACGCTCAACGTTGCGTAAATATTTTATTAAGAAGGGGCTTAAAATAAAGAAGGTAAACTTACAATCTCCTAAATATTTCACAAGTGCTGAAACAACACAAAATTGGCGCGAATTAACGCGTCGTTGCCCATTGGTTTTACAGGAAGGACACCCAGAATGTGCCGATCCAAAACTTCGCCGAGACGTTCCCGTCCAAGTTCGTTGACTCGCAAGTGTTCTCCCAAGCCCGGGAGACGGCAGCCGTTGCTGCAGCGGGAGCCCCGGTAATCTACTTACTTTTTTTAACCGACTTC
The DNA here is from genome assembly GCA_905404155.3 of Plebejus argus. Lineage (NCBI taxonomy): Eukaryota > Metazoa > Arthropoda > Insecta > Lepidoptera > Lycaenidae > Plebejus > Plebejus argus. The sequence continues at coordinate 6,485,895 of FR989933.1, forward strand.
TAAAAAAGGAGGAAGTTCCATGTTCGGCTGCTTTCAATAATAATTATTGGGCTTGTGATGTCTTAATATGTAAAAATAATTTTGGCTTGTAATTTCACTGCCGAAATTAGCGAATGCAAGAATTATTTATGCGGTTTATACCACAGGCTTATACCTATAATTATGTAGGTACGCTGGAGAGTGGACATATAACCTAAGAAAAAATAATCGGCCAATTGCGAGTCGTACTCGCGCACGAAGGGTTCCGTACCATAAACCATTATAGAGCAAAAATAGGCCAAAAATTGTGTTTTTGTATGGGAGCCCCCTTTATTTTTTATTTTATTTTAATATTATACTATGTCTACTTCAATATTTAAGAATAATTACTTTAGGCCTTTGTGAAAATATCAAGTAGGTACTTACCTACCTGTTGCCATTATTGATATATAGCAAAAAGGCCAAAAAATCACGTTTATTGTATGGGAGCCCCCTTTAAATAAACATATTCTTATCTTATCTAAATATTAATTTTATTTTGTTTTTAGTATTTGTTGTTATAGTATAGCGGCAACAGAATATATATACACGATCTGTGAAAATTTCAGAACTCTAGCTATAGCGGTTCTTGAGATACAGCCTGGAGACAGACAGACGGACAGACAGACATTGAAGCCTCATGAATAGGGTCCCGTTTTCACCCTTTGAGTACGGAACCCTAAAAAAGTTTTGCCATGATATAAAGTAATACGAGTACCTAGCCTTCATAAATTGGGCGTAAGTATTATATGGTATTATGTAAACAGTAAAACCTATTTTTTTAGGGTTCCGTACCCAAAGGGTAAAAACGGGACCCTATTACTGAGACTTCGATGTCTGTCCGTCTGTCTCCAGGCTGTAACTTAAAAACCGCTATAGCTAGACTTCTGAAATTTTCACAGATTGGGTATTTCTGTTGCCGCTTACCGCTATAACAACAAATACTAAAAACAAAATAAAATAAATATTTAAGGGGGGCTCCCATACAACAAACGAGATTTTTTTGGTCTGTTTTGCTCGTAATCAATAATGGTAGCAGCTACTCAGCTAGGCACTTGAAATACTCACAATCTTCTTATTTAAGTATATATTTTGTAGGTACTAAATTAATAATTGGTAATAAAATTAAACTATAATAAATATTTAAAGGGGGCTCCCATACAAAAACACAATTTTTCGCCAACTTTAATGTTCAATAACGGTACGGAAACCTTCGTGCGCGAGTCCGACTCGCACTTGGCCGATTTTATTTTTCAATTTGTCTTTATGTCCACAGCGAACTCCCATAATCATACCGAGAGACTTCACCGCGACCGACTTGGACGTGGAGCACCGTCTGGCGTACTGGCGCGAGGACATCGGCATCAACCTCCACCACTGGCACTGGCATCTCGTGTACCCCTTCACCTCTAACCAGAGACGCATCGTCGCAAAAGACAGGAGAGGAGAACTCTTCTACTACATGCACCAGCAGATGATTGCACGGTGAGTAGTAGGGCTAGCACGAATCACTATCGAAAAAACATTCGTATCGTTAACGTAAGCATTTTGTATGGAAACTTGAACAGTGCCTCTGGGGTGCGTAAATTGAACTAATTTCATCTACACTACTATAATTATAAAGAGGAAAGATTTGATTGTTTGTTTGTCCTGAATAGGCTCCGAAACTACTGGACCGATTTGAAAAATTCTTTTACCATTGGAATTCTACATTATTTCTGCTGAACAAAGGCTAAATTTTACTTTGGAAAAAAATAGGGTTCCGTAAGATATTTGGGTTTTTCGGACGCGAGGTGTAAAAAATCAACCAGAAAAGTTACTTTTTGCGTACGCTGCCTAAACTATAAAAGATAGAACCATAAAATATAAAATAACTCATAAGGACAACGGAAGAGAATGAATTTTGTTGAAGGAAAGTTTTTTGATGCTAAAATTTTTAGTTTAAAAGAAATTGAGGATTAAGACTCCTAAATCCTAAAAAAAATTTCGTGGTTTAAATAAAATCGTTTCGACAAGGCTTTTTAAAATACGAAATTGCGATTTTGGAGCAATTTTCGCGCAATTATTGCTATCGTATTGCTTTCGCGAGATACGTGATGCGGCAGCGGTATAACTACGGTGCATAGAAATGGGAGTGCATAATATAAGAGCTACGACCCTGGTGCAACAGCTATAGCCTTATTGTTAGTCAATGATTAACTTTTTCCCATCAGATACAACGGCGAGCGTTTGAACAACGCGTTGTCTCGTGTGAAGAAGTTCAGCAACTTCACGGAGCCGATCCCCGAGGCGTACTACCCCAAGCTAGACAGCCTGACGTCATCACGAGGCTGGCCCCCACGACAGGCCAACATGTCCTGGTCGGATGTGGACAGGCCAGTTGACGGTCTCAAGGTCACCATCGCTGACATGAACCGCTGGAGGCGCAATATTGAAGACGCCATCTCGAGCGGTTTCGTTAAGTTGGTGAGTTGATCGAACAAATGAGTGTTGTTAGTTGTAGAATTTTGACTAATGTATAATAATAGTTAATATAATATATAATAATAATCTTGTGTAAGTACCTAATTACACCACACACGTTTTTCTGAGACAAGCTTACCTAACTTTTTAAAACTTTAATAAAAGCCTTATCCCTCGTACTCTTCTCAGCCCGACGGTTCTCAACAACCTCTTGATATCGACCTGCTTGGAAATATCTTCGAGTCCAGCATTCTCTCACCCAACCGCGAGTTTTATGGAGATCTTCATAACCAGGGACACAATATCACTGGGTACATGCACGATCCAACCAACCGTTACTTGGTGAGTTATTTACTAATGCTGTGATGTTTGTTTTGGATTGGTTTTGGACCCTATGCACACAGTCTACAAAATTGGTCTCCGTCGCGTCGCCCGTCTGCGCCGACGATGTGGGCACAGGGCAAGATATTAGGTATTTATAATATTATGCCTTGCCGCGCCGCGCCGCCGCGCCGCCGTGGGCGGTCACCCACGTCGCCCACGCCTTACGCCGCCTCTGATTATTGTCGATAACATAGAGTAATAAATAGTTATCGATAATAATAATATTTAGTTGCCTGTAGTTCTAGGTTGACTGCGTTGAGAGTTGACATACGGCCGTTCCCAATATTTGATCTATCTCTTACTTGAGATAGGAATAGCTCACATTAGACAATATTAGCTCCATATATTTTATGTCAATTCTATGTCAGCTGCGTTCGGTTGTATGTCAAACTAGAGATAGATTGAATATAGAGAACGGCCATTATGGCCTTTACTTTCTGGTAAGACTATAGTGCAAGACTGCACTATAGTCTTACCAGAAAGCAATGATGGTGGGCGACGAAAATAGTCCAGTTATTACGTCGGAAAAAATAGGGTTATTAATGCATGTCAACAAAAAGAGCCAAATTTTGGGATATTATGTGGGAGATGGCTAGAAAAGCTTAAGTTCAAATTGTCGACCAAAATACCCTTGTGGGTTTTCCGCCATCTTGAAAAAAGGGTTAAATTCAGTTTTTTCATCATAACTCAATTCTCCGTCGAGATAAGAAATTTTTATTAAGTACTTTTTTGTTGCTCTATGTACGATCTACAAATAAGATCTCATACATTTTTCACGTATCGATCATCGTTGTCGAGATATTTATATCGAAACCACAAGTTCTCGTGAAAGATATCGAAAAATGTCTGGCTTGAAACTTGTAGACTGTATTTAGACCTACAAATTCATTTTTTTATTATTCATTTCCGAGAAAAATTGAGACCTCTAGCGCGTCGCAAAGTCAGTAAGACTCTCAGTATAATATAATATACTGTATTATCTATTAGTAAGACTGTGCCCGGTTTCGATTTAGCCGCTCGCACGGTTGTGTCTACACTTATTAAAAATCGGCCAAGTACGAGTCGGACTCGCGCACGAAGGATTCCGTACCGTTATAGAGCAAAAATAGGCCAAAAATGTGTTCTTTGTATGGGGGCTCCATTAAATTTTATTTTATATAAATTTTATTATTAATAATTATTAAAGTACACATAAATGTCAGGCTTTTGTGCAAATTTCAAGTGCCTACCTGTTGCCATTATTGATATCGCGCAAAAAAGGCCGAAAAAAATCACGTTTGTTGTATGGCAGCCACCCTTAATTAATATTAATATTATTTTGTTTTTAGTATTCGTTGTTATAGCGGCAACAGATATAGTTACATTATCTGTGAAAATTTCAAAAGTCTAGCTATAGCGGTTCTTGAGTTACAGCGTCAAGACATACATATAGACAGACAGACAGATGGACAGACGGACAGACATCGAAGTCTTAGTAATAGGTCGTTTTTACCCTTTGGGTACGGAACCCTAAAAATGGACAGAATGGATTGCTATACTTACAATATAAATTAATAAACATGCCAAATTATAAATCATGATATTATATCAATTGATATATATAACAACAACAAAAAAAATATAACAATAAAAAAAAATCAAATAAACCTTATTACTGAGACTTCGATGTCTGTCCGTCTGTCTCCAGGCTGTAACTCAAAAACGGTAATAGCTAGAGAGTTTAAATTTTCACAGATTATGTATATCTGTTGCCGCTATAACAACAAACACTAAAAACAAAATAAATTAAATATTTAATGGGGGCTCCCATATAACAAACGTGATTTTTCAAACATTTTTTACTCGGTATCAATGATGACAACAGGTAGCTACTTGAAATGTACATAAAATACTCAACTGTATTTAAACTTTAATAATTAATAATAAAATTTAAATAAAATAAATAATTAAGGGGGCTCCCGTACAAAAAACACATTTTTAAATATTTTTGCTCTATATTGGTACGGAACCCTTCGTGCGCGAGTCCAACTCGCACTTGGCCGATTTTCATTTTCGTACGGCGTAGTGTCGCAACTCAATCATCTCGACGCAGAACCCAGTTAAGATGAAGAAACTGAATTTTACCCTTTTTTTAAGATGGCGGAAAACCCACAAGGTTATTTTTGAACTTAAGCTTTTCTAGCCATCTCCCACATAATATCCAAAATTTAACTCTTTTTGTTGACATGCATTTCCAAATGTATATAATGATTGGAGTAAAAGGAACATATTTTCAGTCGACTGTGCGCACAGGTTTTGTTGTGGTTCTAACTTCTAACTAGTGACTTTTGAGTAAGTATCAAAGATTTGTTAATTTGATAATATTATATTTTACTTAACTCCTATTGTTTACAGGAATCGTTCAACGTAATGGCTGACGAGGCCACCAACATGAGAGACCCAATATTTTACCGTTGGCATGCATTTGTCGATGACATATTCCACAAGTTTAAGGAGTCGGCAGCGGTCCGACCATACACTCGGTCTGAGGTCTGTTATGTTTTACCTACACATTTTATAGATATATTTGCAAGAAATATGATATCATTACTTACCTATTAGTATACATTAGGGATATTGCTTATACTGTGGTATAGGTACATATTATAAGCAGAGAGATTACCTGATTTTAAGCGACAAACCGATACACATACCTACTTACATCATACATGTAACATGATATTATACGTCCTCGATCTAACAGCCCTAATAAGGCAGTAATTTTAACATACCTAATAGATATTAATTATTATAATAATTATGGACCATTATAATTTAAGGGCCCGGGGTACCCTCGAAATTTACGAAAATATTTAACACTAGCTGTCCCGGCAAACGTTGTTTTGCCATTTAAAGTATATTTTCTACATCATCAGTTGATACATGTTTTACCTCCTCTTTTGTCCCCTAAGAGGGTGTGGGGGGGAAGGTCATACACCAGATGTTAAGTTGAAAAACACAGTTAATACCTAATATGAAGTAAGTCCACTAAAGAAAAAAGTTGTATACAAAATCTGACCCCTCTTTGGTCCCCAGAGAGGGTTGAGAGGGGAGGGGGGGGAGGATTTTTATACACCAGATGTTGAGTTGGAAGAAGACAAATATAATATATCTGTGAAAACCGTATGCAAATCGGATCAGTAGTTTTCGTGTTAAAGAAAAAAGTTTGATACAAAATCTGACCCCCTCTTTTGTCCCCTTAGAGAAATGGGGGGAAAAATTTTATACACCAGATGTTAAGTTGGAAGAAGATAAATATATCTGCGAAAACCACATTCAAATCGGATCAGTATTTTTCGTGTGATGCTGGAACAAACATACAGACAGACAGAAAGAGTGACAGACAGACAGACAGACAAAAAACTAACCACATTTTTGGCTTCTATAGCGATGTAATGACAAAGATGTAATTTCGGGTGTCATTTCATATCTTTTATGTACAGAATTTTCATTTCTACAACAGAATATTGTCTTCTTCCCGTATGCGCTTTGGTGACGCCCACTATCGTAATATTTTAATTTCGCCATAATTTCAAAACCGAACGTCCAATTTTAATCATTCAAAGACCAAATATTATCTACATAAACTGTACTTAGTGATAAAATAATTTATTTTGATAAGGATTAATAGCGTGAGTAAAATATATCCGTTTAAATGTAGTCCAAAAAAAATTCAGGATTTTTAAATAAATAAATGGTTATTGTGCCTCACTCGACATAGATAGGTATAGTGTGTCGCGGACTTTTTTGTAGATATTTATAAGATCTACAATTACTTAGAACATTGTATAGTTCTATCTTTTATAGTTTAGGCAGCGTACGCAAAATAAGTAACTTTTCTAGCTGATTTTTTACACCTTGCGTCCGAAAAACTCAAATATCTTACGGAACCCTACTTTTTTCCAAAATAAAATGTAGCCTATGTTCAGCAGAAATAATGTAAGATTCCAATAGCAAAAGAATTTTTCAAATCGGTCCAGTAGTTTCGGAGCCTATTCGACTCAAACAAACAAACAAACAAACAAACAAACAAACAAACAAACAAAAAATCAAATCTTTCCTCTTTATAATAGTAGTATAGATGTTTAGAGTTATTTTTCAGCTTAAGATAGTAATTACCTAGGGTCCTGAACAATTTTTTTTATAAAATATATTTTAAATACTAAAAAAAAATTTGTGTTTAAATATTTTTTAGTAAATTTACTACTAAATATTTAAACACCAAAAAATAGACAAAAACACTAAAAAATATATAAATAAATAGTAAATTTAGGTACTACAAAATATTCGTTCATCTGTCACGAACTGTCAAACTATTTTAATAAAATATAGTAAATTTACTACAAAATATTTAAATAATCCTACTAATATTATAAAGGCGAAAGTTTGGATGTATGGATGTATGGATGTATGGATGTTTGTTACTCTTTCACGCAAAAACTACTGAACGGATTTTAATGAAACTTTACAATAATATAGCTTATATATCAGAATAACACATCCTATCCTACTAATATTATAAAGGCGAAAGTTTGGATGTATGGATGTATGGATGTATGGATGTTTGTTACTCTTTCACGCAAAAACTACTGAACGGATTTTAATGAAACTTTACAATAATATAGCTTATATATCAGAATAACACATAGGCTATAATTTTAACCGACTTTCAAAATGGAGGAGATGTTATGTTCGTTTTTTTATGTTCAACGATTACTCCGCCGTTTGTGAACCGATTTTCAAAATTTTTCTTTTGGTGTATAGGTTATCATCTCTATTTGCTACCACATTCATAAAAGTGGTGACCTGATGAAGGGATCCCTAAGAAATCGAGGGAACTACGCAAAATTTATATGGAAACATGTGGTGACTTCGGTTTCGTTAGCAGTATTCTAAGCATATGCTACCAACAAGTAAGATTTTGCACCATCTTGGTGCAAATACATACCATGGTTCGGAAGGTGCTGAGAGAACTCCTATCTCTTTATAGATACAAGTTTGGGAGTTTCGACGTTGTTTTAAGAACTGAAAGCAACTACTACTGCTATTACTATGCAAATTACAATCATCATTATCATCATCACTACCATTTAAAACCATTATAAGTACCATGCATCGTCCCATTATGACCCTTTTATTGGTACTTTTTATAGTCTTTTAGATCGAGACTAGAGTTTGTCAAGCGATATAAAAATTATAGATATTAATAATTATTATCCTACTAATATTATAAAGGCGAAAGTTTGTTTGTATGGATGTATGGATGTATGGATGTTTGTTACTCTTTCACGCAAAAACTACTGAACGGATTTTAATAAAACTTTACAATAATATAGCTTATACATCAGAATAACACATAGGCTATAATTTTAACCGACTTTCAAAATGGAGGAGGTGTTATGTTCGTTTTTTTATGCTCAACGATTACTCCGACGTTTATGAACCGATTTTCAAAATTTTTCTTTTGGTGTATAAGGTATTATCCTAATTTGGTATCATGTTCACAAAAATGGTGACCTGATGAAGGAATCCATGGGTAATCGAGGGAAATCCTCAAGATTTATATGGAAACATGTGGTGACTTTGGTTTCATGAGAAGTATTCCGAGCATATGCTAACAACGAGTAAGATTTTGGACCCAGCGACACCCACGCATGGTTCGGAAGCTGCTGGGAGAACTCCTGACTCTTTATAGATACATGTTTGAGAGTTTCGGCGTTGATTTAAGATCGGAAAGCAGATGCTACTATGCAAACTACATTCGCCATCATCATCATCATCACTACCATATTACACCATCAACCATGCATCGTCGCATGATACGTTTCATAGTCTTTTAGACCGAGTCCGAGACTCGAGTTTGTCAAGCGATTTAAAAAACCTATAAGTAGTTATAAACCTGAAGAGTTTGTTTGTTTGTTTGCACAACACGCTAATCTCAGAAAGTAGGTACTGGTCCGATTTAAAAAAATATTTCAGTGTTAGATAGCTCATTTATCGAGGAAGGCTATTTATTATTAGGTACTTACACTAAGACTATTAGGACCGAAGAATTAGAGGAAAATGTGGAAAAAACCGGGAAAATTATAAGAAAGGGTTTATCTCACGAAGTACTGGAGCATTTTTGATATTATTTGTCACAGATATAGAGTAGGCCACGTGAAGGGACATAACTCAAAGGTATTTTTTGCGGGAAAATGTAGGGTTTTCGTAAAATTCCTAAGTTACGCGGGCGAAGCCGCACGGGACATCTAGTAAAAAATATTTTTTAAAGTTTAAATATTTTGTAGTAAATTTACCATTTATTTATATATTTTTTAGTGTTTTTGTCTATTTTTTGGTGTTTAAATATTTAGTAGTAAATTTACTAAAAAATATTTACACACAATTTTTTTTTAGTATTTAAATATTTTGTAAAAAAAATTGTTCAGACCTAGGTAATTACTATCTTAAGCTGAAAAATAACTCAAACATGTTAAATATTTTCGTATGAGAAAATGATTTTGGTATTAAGAATGTATCAAAATTTCGAGGGTACCCCGGCCTCTTAAAGCGCCTGAGCTGCTTTATGGTACCTATGGCTTCTCTCTTTCTCAGCTTTTATAATACCAGCTATTCAGAATTAAAAAGTTAAAACCTTCGTTTTTTGGCGTAGCTGGAAAACCCTGGAGTGCAAATATCGTCAGTGAGAATAGAAAGTTCCGCCGGTCAGCCCAACACACTGAACACCTTCTGGATGATGAGCGATGTGGACCTCTCACGTGGCTTGGACTTCTCCAACCGCGGCCCCGTATACGTGCGCTTCACTCACCTCAACCACAGACCATTCCAATACGTGTAAGTAAACATTGAACTATAATTAGTTAAAATTTTAATTATGCTAAGTATATACTTAGGTAAGTATGTATTTTCATTTACTAAAATTTATTACTTAGCAATAGCCAATAGTACCATTTGCATTAGTACACTACCGATTTGCAAAACCTGCAAGATTCCAAGCCGCGGCCAAAAGGAAGCGGGCGACGGTACAGCGAGTCGCACTGTCGTTCGCTGTATTATCGCCCGCTTCTTTCGCCTAGCGAGCGCGCGTCGAGAAGCGGCATGGCATGGAGACGCGACGCGGACGCCATTTTGTTCACCCAGTAGGTACCTACATGATAGTACCTACTCACGATCACCCCACCCCGCACCCGTCCCTCGTGACGTCATCTAAAGGCCAAGTGTGAGCGGAGTGCGAACTGTTTCTAGAACACGAACATCAGCGCCTCTAGATCAAGTCGGAAATAAAATAATTGTGAAATGTAGCCCGCGTAAGCTGAAAACTTAGCAGTTACAGATATTGGTACAGTCGCTAACAAGCCGTTAGCCGGCGTACCACTTAGGTATATTTTAGACTTCCAGATATTAATTTATGATACAGTCCTCGGGTACCTACAAAGTCGAGTTACGACCTACGGGCACCTACGAGCAAACCTTACATTGTAAATTAATATACCTTGTGCGTAATATTATTATACTTACATAATATACATATTATTATATACTTAATAATTATTACTTCCTATGATTATACAGAATCGACGTAAACAACACTGGTAGCGCTCGCCGTGCAACTTGCCGTATATTCTTAGCTCCTAAATTCGATGAGCGCAATATCCCATGGGAATTCGCCGACCAACGCAAGATGTTTATTGAGATGGACAGATTCATAGTGCCATGTAAGTAGTAACTAATTGCTTACATTACCATTTACCAGCGACGTGTTGTCGACTCAAAATTATTTTAATGCATGGTATGGTATTTAAGTATAGTTAATCACGGAAGTAGCAAAATTAAAAATGTGCACCCTTCTTCACCGCGTTTACTGTGGTTACCACTTACCACTTTTGACTTTCCACATAACCCTGGTAAGGGAGACTTGGTCAATAGCTACATAACTTTATCTAATGATTCTAATCACTTTTCAGTGAACGCCGGCAACAACACAATAACTCGCAAGTCAACGGAATCCGTCCTAACAATTCCGTTCGAGCAGACCTTCCGCGACCTGTCGATCCAGGGCAGCGACCCGCGCCGCACCGACCTCGCAGGCTTCAACTTCTGCGGCTGCGGCTGGCCCCAGCACATGTTGGTGCCGAGGGGCACTGAGGCGGGCGCGCAGTACGAACTCTTCGTCATGCTCTCCAACTATGAGCTGGATCGCGTAAGTTGTAGACTTGATTATTTATACATCGTTTTATGTACCTACTTGGTGACAATCTATAGTGTTTTCGGCAGAATGGACTAAAACTCCTCCTAAGTCCTAACAGACTAAAAGATATTACATTCCTTTTGCTGCGGAGTGCTTTATCCAAATTAAAACTATCGAAGAGAATTGAGTGGTCGTTGATAATTTTTTTATTTACAGATCGAGCAGACCAACAGTCCAACACTGAGCTGCGTAGAGGCGTCCAGCTTCTGCGGCCTAAAGGACAGGCTGTACCCGGACAAGCGCGCTATGGGTTATCCCTTCGACAGACCCTCCAGCAGCGTGCGAAGTGCCCGCGACTTCATACTTCCCAACATGTCTTTAATCGATGTGACGATTCGCTTACAAAATGTAACGGAGCCTAATCCTAGAAATCCTATGCAATAAACTATAAAGCTATCGTCGAAATACCATTACTTAAAATGCAACTGTGGGAAGGCTGGTGTATTTAATTTTATTTTGTACAATATTTTAGAACTAATTTTGTAATGTAGTGACCTTTTATTTTAAATAAATAGAAATATATTTTTAAGTTTTATATTATTGAGTATTCCAATGTTATTTTTATCTTCAGTGCTTTAACAAATTCATAAGCTGAGTTCTTTATTCTGTGATAGTCCTATAATCTATATTATATTTTTTAAATTAAAATAAAGTATTTAAATAAGCCAAGTTTCAGACAAGCTACCTACTGATACCACAGCTGATACTTTATACTTGATAGTCATTCTAATAATTAATTTTATGCCAGTGGGCAAAATAGTGGTGGTGCAACTTTTGGCTCAAAAATAACAAATACTATATGATGTAGCTACATTTAAAACAGGTACATGATGCCTGGGTACTCTTCGTTATGCTAATATTGTTGTGATTGATTTACTATTAATATATAGCCTAGTATTTAATCCTTGTCATCAAAATCACAAAGAAATAATAATTGTGCACAATGGATAAGAGTATGTAAAAAAGTGCCAGTTTTTTATTTTGTATTTTTGACAAAAAATCTTACAATTGGTATTTTTAATATAAAAAAAAATTACATCACTTTCATAAGTACATATTTTAACAATTTTGCAAATATTTATCAAATCAACTCTCTGGTCAAACCAGAGATCAAAATTTAAAGACTGCTGAATTATTTTATTAACTGTAACCTACTTCAAAAAAGGAGGTATTTTATTTGTCTAGTCTTTATTTTTCAATTATTATTTATTACAAAACAGATTTACATGGGAACTGGGAAAAATCATATTGAATTGATACATTCTATGCACCTAATATTAAATCTACAATATTTACTTAACTAACAACTTATGATATTGGATTTACATTCATTATTAATGTCCACCTACATTTAACTACAACTGGTAATCTGAATATCGTTCAGACAACACGGTTCAGATATCAATAGGTAGACATAAAACCTATAGTCACAGATTATACAAGAAGATGCAAAATAAATTACTTAATAATGATTTAAAAAACTATCTCTATGTTGCTCATTCATACCATTATTTCCACTCACTAACATACAATGTGGATGCAGATCAATATCTTAATTACTTCAGAGTTATCTTTGTGACAGAGAAACAAAATAACAGCATACAAGTCACAAATACAAATGTGTATTAGGTAATCTAACAATAACTTTGTCAGAAAATACTTGCCCTGATTATGTTTTGTTTATACACTCAATTTACAACTTAACTCTAGCATTTGTTAAAAATAACACTCACATTTATTAGGTTAGTGAAAATGTCACTATATTTCTCATTCTCAACATGAATATCTTTAATAAACAGATAATATAGTGTTGCAGTTTGGATCTATGTACACAATACTGCCCCATATCACGGAAGTGCATCTCTGCAAAGCATTGAATAATATACCATCGATTCTATTTTCCAAATTTTCAACTGCCCAAAAATTATTGTTATTTACCTTTAGCGGTTATTGTGACAGATGATTTAGCAGGTTGGGGAATAATCGTAATTTCATCGCTAATTTTTAGAGGTTTTAGCATTGCCTCGGTGTCAGAAGACTTTGATGGGGCAGAGGACTTGTTTTTATCGATCACTCTTTTAGCAACGACACTGTGAGCTGAATAAACATGGTTTTCAAACTGTTTATACATTCCGAATGTAGCTGTACACACTGTGCACTTGTAAGAGAGGTGGGCTGGTTTCAGAGTCATGTTGTGATCACGAGACACATGATTGAGCAGCTTCCATTGGTAAACTCTTCCACATACAGGGCACCTGCCAGCATCTTTTCCCTTATTAGCAGCTTCTTGCATAGAACTCGTCACTAAGCCATGAGATCCAAGAAGATGCCTTTCTAGACCTTGGTCGGTGAAAAATCTAAACTGACATTTTTGACAGTTTAGAGGTGGCCGATTGTAAATCATCTTAGGATGTATTTTCACTTTGTGGATCCACTGCATATGATTTCTCAATTGCTCCAGGTCTTTTATGTAACCATCACAGATCTCACATATAACAAAGGTGGCTTTTGAATTCTGTGCAGAATTAGATGAAGAGGGTTGGGGTGCTCTCGGTAGAGGAGTAATGGATATTTTGGGTGTTGCGTTTTGGTTATTTTGCATAATAGGATAGTTGGATATAGTTGTTCCACTGGGAGGATTGTTGTGCATTATCATTACACCACTACGGATAATGGGAACTCCTGATACTGGAGCCCGAGCTGGATTCGTTGTCATGGGCGGGCGGCCTCTAGGTCTACCCATCATTGGCATGTTTGGAATAGCAGGATTTGAAATATTCAAAGGTGGTCTTCCCAGTGGGGATATGCCTACTTGAGACCTGTTGAAATTAGTTTGATATGGAGCTACAGCATTATTTCTCGCTCTTGTCAACTTTGGTATTTTAGCTGGAGGCTCCCACTCTATTGGGGGGCCCAAATTGAATTCAGGTTTGAACTTCTTAGCACAGGCTATTAAGTGACGTGCAAGCTTAGTTTTACTATTATCTTCAAAGTGGCAATTTGGACACTGCTGATATGCTGGTGCTCTTTCCAATCTTCCTCTGGTGTTGTGCTCAGCTTCCATATGAAACAGTATATCGTGTGGACTACGTATCTCAAATGCACATATATTGCATTTATAGATGTTATTCTTCATGTGTGGAGCTTCTAAATGATGTGCCATAACCAGCATAGACTCAGTTTTAAAACTACAAAATTCACATCTCTTTTGTTCAAGGGAATATGGTGCATTTAATTTCTTGCTAAATGCTAAATTTTGAGTAAGTGAAGTTATAGCACTTTCCGTAGCTTTTGTACTTCGACCTGATTTCTTCTCCTTATACAATTTACGATTTTGCACTTTTAATAAATCACTTTGCACATACTCCTGTACCAAATTTAGACCAATATTAATAAAAAACTGACCCAATGAACATTCAAAGTAGCTGTCCGCTTTGCCACCTATTCCTTTAGCAATCACACCAATTGGATCTTTAATTTCCTCTATAGTATCATCCTTATCTTTGATAACAACAGTGTCATCATCACTAAGACCATCTTCCTCCGACTCACAAGAAGATTCCCCATCCCAAGAGTCATCATCATCCTCATTTCTACGTTTACGTTTTTTCATTGATTTCTTATCTTTAGCAGTCTCCTCAGACTTTTTAGTTTCTTTATCAGTTTCATTTTTTTTTTCAGGTTCCGCAGGTTCTTCTTCAACTTCCTCTCCTCTTGCAATTCTTTCCTTTCTCTCTTGCTCTCTTTTTTCTTTTTCTGCTTTTTCCTTTTCAAGTTTTTCCTGTTCTTCTTTTATTTTAATCTCTTCTAATTCTTTTCCAAGTTTATCAACAAATTCTCTAAATGGCTTCATTGATGGTTTCTCATAGACATAAGGAACAATAAAAGAAGGGGCTTCAACAACAAACATGTCGTCAGTTAATGAAGGTAAAATGTTAGTTTGAGGTCCAACTGTATTTGTCTGATTGTTCTTCGAATTATTGTTGCTTGCTTTACAGCTTATAGGAGTTATTGTGGTTCCTCTGGCTGCAATACTTTGGCATAAGTTTTGCGCATCTAAACTAGCATTGTTTTTATTTTGTACAGGTGTAGGACTTTTTCCTGACAATATAGAATTTGTGTCAATTATAACAACCGATGGCTCCTTATTTTGTTCACCATCTTGTGATTTAGCTTCTTTTGTTGATTGCTCTGTTGAATTTTTTGTATCATTAGCTATTGGCTTACTTTTCCCCTGGTTAAGGGGATCTTCGATGGACACTTCCTCGACATCAGACTCTTCCCCATTTTCCATTGATTCTTCATTTTTATGTTTATCTCTTTCTTTGTTGCTCTGCTGAGATCCCTCTGAACTGTCATTTGATTCTGAACTTGAATTAGATGAATCATCCTCATTTGTAACCACACATTCATCTTCATCACTAGTAATTTCATGCACTTCTGGACTCATAGGAACACCATTTTGATTTTGAGGCACACTTTCATTTTCCATTTCATTCACATTCTCATTATCCATTTCATTTTCAATTTCATTGATTTCACTGTCACCATCATTTTCATTATCATTGTGGTTTTCAGCTTCATTTTCCTGCTCATTCTCGGAGTCACTACTATCATCTTTAGGGTGGCTTCCCTGTGATGTATCATCATCACCTTCAGTTCGGTCATCTGAAATTGGAATAAGACACTTTGAATAAAACGTTTTTAGGGTTCCGTAACCAAAGAGTAAAAACGGGACCCTATTACTAAGACTTTGTTGTCTCCCCGTCTGTCTGTCTGCAGGCTGTATCTCAAAAACCGCTACTAGTACTAGTAGTCTAGCGAAGACTACTGGCATTTTTCAATATCAAATACGAGTATCCTTTTTTTTGTTTTAAGCACCACTGTTTTTACCACAAATGTTTAATAGAACTTTATTTTGCCATCAAGATATTATTAAAAACAATTTTTAAAAGCAGTCTAGTTCAGGAGTGTATAACTTTTTAACCTAGAAGTACGTTCACTTTAAACCTGTGTGAAAAAATGCTAGGCCCTTATCTTAAAATAATAATGTAGATCTTGACCTCCTTAAGAAAATAGAAGAGACAAAATAATACGACTCGAAAACTGTTATGATTTAATATGGCAAACTCACAAAACTGCTTTTAAAATAAGTTACAAGTATGATATTTTCATAGATTCAAAATTAAATCCCGACTACAAAATTTGACTATAATCCGGCGTCAGCAAAGACGCCAAAAAAAAAGTGAAATAGTCGTAACCTACTGCTAATTATATAGTACGTTTAACCTCCAATACTTGACGAGATATGGACATTTTTTAAAGTTTTACTGATATACATGTGAAATAAATGTTTAATTTTGTTTTGTAGCGTCATTATATCATGTGGAGTATGGACCGCCATATGGGATTCCATGGCATTACTCCGAAAACACAGTTCCATCATGTTTGGTGTCAAATATGTGGAAAAAAGTATATATTCAATTGAAATATGACTTATAAGTGCAAAATATTTACCTGTGGCTGTAGAAATCGACATTGTATGAATCTTTTTGAGCAAATTTTAGGAAAATAGCACAATAGCACAGCAGCGGAAACCAAACCAAATCAAGCTGTCAGTTTTAAAAGGCTCTTTACAACGTCACTCTCAGATGAAAGAAAAGACGCTGCCGCCGTTTATGATTTTATCTATGGTTCAATAAAAAAATATTGATTGTTTCGGCATTTGTCTATAGCTTATGGCTGTATGGGCAACGCTCCCTTTGCCTGTCCCGACGGACGAATTATAAAAACAAACATGTCTATAGCTTATATTTTTATAATAATTTTATTAAAATAAAAATTATAAATAAGCACATTGAGGTACAAATTATTTTGAGCAGAATCAGAGATTTGATAAAAATAATAAAAAGTCAACAGCATAAAGTTAGAGGTACATACATAATGGGGAAGGCCGGGCGAAACTTTTAGTAGATGTCGCCACCATAGCTTTTACCTGTCAATGATTGTGTCAAACAACAACAACAATTTTATTTAGTAGTTTTGCCTAATTTCGTTATTAATTATATTAAAATCATTATGTATTCGGCTTGGCGTGTAAGTGAGCTAAAAGCTGAGCTAACTAAAAGAGGCGCAACGCTTAACGGAAGAAAGGCAGAACTAGTCGAAAGGTATAACCTCAAAATATTTAATTTGCATTGTTTTTCAATAAAATTAGGTACTTAAAAGCCAATAAATGGAAAAAATGTGTACCTTTTTACAAATATTTTTAAGTTACGTAATAATATTAAATAAATATTCAATTTGGAGTTTAAATTATAACTTCTGTTGTTGTTATTTATTTTTATCTTTTTCACCTTGTAGATTGGAACTTTACGACCGGAATTTCTATTTTGGAAGTGCAGAGAATCAGTCCGAACTCCGATGACGATGTGATGGAAGTTCCCGATGTTAAGACATATCTGGACATAAATGCTAGTTCATTGTTACCTCATTTAACCGAAACTCACATATGACAGTATTTTTAATAGTAAGTATACATAACCCATGTACATATTTACAAATGTTTTTCATTACAATTCAATCAAATATAATATAATACTATTTTTAGTGATGACAAGAAAATAAATGAAGCCAAGGCATTATATGAGTCCCGATACCTTGTTTTGGCAAGAGTATATCAAATATGGGGGAAAATACCTTTATTAAAGGATAATATTGCAAAAAAACTATGAAGCAACTACAATATGAAGTAAATTTAAAGCTTCACAAAAGTGGAATACCACAGGAATCTAACAGTAAACAAGTTTTGTTTCTACTAACTATACACATGTAGTTAAGTTATTAGTCGTCACAAATTACCAAGTTTAGTTATTAGAAACAAAAACTTATTATTTAGCTATCTGTATCTGTATTATATTATGTTAATTATAAAGCATTAATGTGATGAAACTGGATTAAAGCATTGTTTTAAAATAAGATCATTTAAATAAAAAAATACTTTGGTTTTTTACTTTTTATTATCAACAATACATTCCCTAAAATTACCTACATAACATAAAACAAATAACAAATGTGGGCATTTTCACTTTAAGTGGCGCGTGCTGTTTTTCGCTTGTCCCGAAGAAATAAAGCACCTAAATAAGTATTTAACTGCATATTCTTTAGTATACAACGAATTTCCCCAAAAGTATGTAGAATGTAATTATGAATTAGATTCAAAGTATACAATTTGTATAAAAATTGATTATTTTATTGCCATTTAAAGATTCAGAAAGTACAATTTTTATGCTGTCCCGATACGGTTTGCCTAACTTTGAATCGTTTTATTGCTTGTATTAAAACAACTGTTAACGGTGCAGACGGTTGAATTTGGTTGCAAAATAGACGGTTATTACGTAAAAGACTATACTTAATACTTGTTTTATAGTAAAATTATTAAATAAATCAAATAGAAGCTTGTCCCTAACATTTGAACTTTACGGACAGTCTGGGATAGTAACGCTATTTTTTTTACGATATCGCCTATTTATTTGGGAAGTATTGTTATTATGGCAACCCTAATGTAGAAATGTCGTTGACTGAACAGCTATTTTGACTTCAGTTGCGACAAGTGAAGGATAGCGAGCGCACGTTTGTTGAGCCGAAAATCGAACTACGAAATTTTGTCTGGTAAGTAGCACGATTTACTTTAAATTTATTATCTTGGTCGTGTTTTGTTATTGTGCAATATGTGCTTTCATGTATAATGTAAACATATTTGTATTAGTTTTAAGATATCTTGTTATATTCTTCGGATAATTTAACTTTGTTTCGGAAATGAACCACTGGCGTCACGTCCGTTTAGTCACCGTTATAATGGTGCGGACAAAAACGTTACGCAACGGACAAGTAAAGCTAGGTGTTCACTATCAAACCTAACAATACCCCTATCCTACTTTACGCCTACCTACATCTACCCCTACACCTGTTCCTGTCTCTATCCCCACGCCTACCCCTGCCTCTACCCCTATCTCTAACCTACGCCTGGTTTTTCGAACATACCTATCATAATATGCGTAAATCTGCAAATTCTGAGTAGGGAATTGTGAGTACTTTTCTCTTTGCTATGTAGCTTCAATTTAAATTAATGGGAAAACGTTTAAATTTGATTAATATTATTATTTGACAGGTAACAATGCCGTTTACATCTGCTGACAGAGCTCAGAGGTACCGAAATAAACTAAAGAACAACCCAGAAAAGGCAGAAAAAGTAAGACATAACTATTGGCTTGGTTAAAAGCTAAAAGAAAAAAGGTATCTGAAATAACCGAGGAAGAAGAAAAAAAGAAATCTGTCACAAACATAATATTATTATGTTCGTTAAATATAAATGATTGTATACAAATATAAATAAATATATTTTCTTCAGTTCCTGTGTCATTATTTTCGAGACTGGTGATAGTGAACATTATCCCTAAAAAGTCCATTGTGTAACGACGCGAGTCAGTTTAGTAACAGTCTCGATTTATTTTTCACAAACTTAATTAATAATAAATTGATAAATTTGAATTACTAGTACTTGATCATATCCTCAAAAAGAGTAACATATAGGAATTCAATTTCTATTCAAACTTTATCAAAATTATATCAGTTGAAAAAAATAGACGAAAAATAAAACCTGATCTAAGACATTTTGTTACGCAACAGACCTATTTATTGAATTTTAATAATATTAGATTAATGAATAGCCAAGGAAACCCTATTATTTTGAATACATAGACACTTTGAAAGCAATCCCAGACTGTTTAATTTTATTTTGCTGTAGTCTTAATTTTTTATTGGATTTCGAAGTTTGTTACTATCAAGACAAAAAAATGACCAGTCTCCTGATTTTAAAGCTGATTTCTAAATAAATATACATTATTTTATGGATTTTTTCCCTAAATGATAAAATTCATAATATTTCCCGTTATATTACGTCCTGAAAAAGTATAAATTCCATTTTTAGTTTTTGGGGGCAGTTATAACAAACATGTGCCATTTTAAATGAAAATGCCCATATTTGATGCTATCATGCACATGAAGAGTTTAGTAATGGTGTTTGTAAAATTTTGTATGTTTTTGTTAAACCTAATCTCTCAATGTGCACGCGTTGCCTGGCAAGTTTCTGGTCATGTTTTAGCAAAACCCCTGGTATTTGTGATTTGCCTTTATAAAAATTAGGTACCTATGTTACTTTTCTAGTAACTTTTGCAATAGAAAACATAACTACTATGTATTTTATTGCAAATAGGTCTTGAACATTAAAACCCCTGTCTACCATAATACAGTCTCCTCCTTCAATCTCAGCTTTCAGCCATATTTTAGCCATATAAGATCTTTTGGGAAATTGTGGGCACCTATTTCTTTACAAAACGGGACTTAACACATCTTAGATATGTTATTTTAATTAAAATAATCGAAAATTCCCATAAAGTTCCATACATTTTGACAACTACAAGGTAAAAGCTACTGTAGCGCCACTTTGACAGTTGCCAACCCCATTAACTTTATGGTCAACAGTGAATGCCCACCGATGACCGAATGGCCAACCGACTGAACACAGCTGTTGAAAGCACGTTGAAAGGGGTACTAAAAATACTTGTTGGTAAACTCCAAGTAAACTCAATGATTTATTATATTAGTTTAATGCCGCGGCCGCATATGCGTGGTGCTTCGCGCTTTAGCAACTATTATATATTCTGTGGCTTTAGCCGATACTAGTGGACGATCTGCGTGTATCGTCCAGTATCGTCTCATTGCACGAAGCTTCGGACGATAGACGCAGATGCGGCCGGGCCGTAATAAAAACGTTATAATCGTGAACGTTGAAAAAAAGGCGGACGGCGTCAACACAGAACCATTGAGATAGACTACAGGAGAGAGCCAATATAATATAGCGGTGGCGGTGGCGCGGGCGGTGGCGGTCAGCTGTTGGATGACTTGATGACCGATCGACACAGGTCACAGACACACGCGGTGGCGGTGGTGGCAGTACAAACAACTGACCGCCGCGCCGCGCCGCCGCCGCGACCGCTGCCCGCGTCTGTCTGGGAGACACCTATGCGTCAATTGTCAAAAGCGTGTATTATGTTATGTCCTACTTATAAGGCGTCTCCCAGACAGACGCGGGCAGCGGTGGCGGTCGCAGGCGTGGTCCGAAGGGGGGGGTCACAGGGGACATGACCCCCCCAAAGTCTAAGGTCAAGTTGGAAATCTCAAAATCTTGCCAAGTACCTAATAAAAGGTAATTTTATTTAATATGCCAATGCCAACAAATTTTTAGTGAGTGACCTCCCCAAAATTTCAGGCTGCGACCGCGCCTGCGGTCGCGGCGGCGGCGCGGTGGTCAGTTGTTTGTACTGCGACCGCCACCGCGTGTGTCTGTGTCGTTCCTAGAACTTTCAAGTCATCCAACTGACCGCCACCGCCACCGCCACCGCTGCCCGCGTCTGTCTGGGAGATGCCTAACAAAGGAGTCTATCTGCATATTTCATGTAATAAAAGTGAGCCGCGCCAAAACTCGAAAACGGCTGAACGGATTGGGCTGATTTTAGTCTTAAGAGGCCGGGGTACCCTCGAAATTTTCATACATCTAGACACGCGGCAGCGTGTCCAGCCAAGTTCAAATAAAACAGAACTGGCGAGCAGCACCGTGTGTTATATTACACGAACGTGTCATATTACACGAACCATTTCGGGCCACTTTTGACCCCCTCATAATTCAAAAACTATCTAACATAAACGCTTCAAATTTGGCTCATATAATGAGACTTGCGAAGTAATTATATGCTCTGAATTTCATAAACAAATCTCAAACGGTTATTTAGATAATCACGTCCGAAAATCGTAATTTTTATCACTGACTGACTGACCTATAGATCAAAATTCTAACCCACTTCCAGATGACCTAGAAGGTTGAAATTTGGAATCCACCTCGGTAATTGTGTGAAAGCTCAGGGAAAAATCCAAAAATGAAAAAAAATCGGCCAAGTGTGAGTCGGACAGAGCGAAAATTGTGTTTTTTGTATGGGAGCCCCCCTTAAATATTTATTTTATTTTAATTTAATTATAAATTATGGAAGTAAATATATAATTCAGGATTCCGAGAAAATTTCGAGTATCTACCGGCTGCCATTATTGATTATGAGCAAAAAAGAACAAAAAAATCAAGTTTGTTGTATGGGAGCCCCCCTTAAATATTAATTTCATTTTATTTTCAGTATATGTTATTATAGCGGCAAAATAAATACACAATCTGTAAAAATTTAAGAACTCTAGCTACGGCGGGTCTTGAGTTACAGCCTGGAGAGAGTCAGAGAGACGGACACATAAGAGAAGGACAGACATCGAAGCCTCAGTAATTGGGTATCGTTTTTACCGTTTGGGTATAAAATCCTTTAAAAAGCCCAAAAATAAGTTGTGTCCACAATCCCCATACAAAAAACCTTGTAATACACCCTAAGCAACCGGTCAATGGCCAACAACATATCAACATAATAAAACTGTTTTGCAATACAACAAAACAGATATTATATGGACAAGAAACACATAATATTATTATTATTGAAGAAAGCTATCCTATTCATTGCCTAATATGGTCAAATATCTTCTGATTGGTCAACTTACCCGTGGTGTTTTGCTATCTCCCTCGCTCTCATGGGAGATATTGGTTACCTTTCTCTTTCATGATGCAGCCAGCAGCGCTTCCGGCGAGGGCTTCCTCATAGGAGTCTCCAATGAACCAGCAAGAGCTTGTTCCATAATATTATGTGTTTCTTGTCCATATAATATCTGTTTTGTTGTATTGCAAAACAGTTTTATTATATGTCCTACGAAACACATAATATTATTATTATTGGAGACCTGTTTGATTTCTGCTGGTGAAAGAGTAGAATTGATTATTCTTATCTACTAAAAAGACGCTATGTGATTCTGAATTCAATATTTAATAAAATGTACAATGTCCTTGACCTTCTTCATTCATCCTTGAACCTCTTTAAAGCAAAAATAATGTTACTTATCCTCTAATATTATATTCCTTAGCATCCAGATTCCTTTGAAAATCTGAAGATAAACATGGTAAACACTAAAAAAGGGGAGAAAATAATTTACATAACTGGTAACCTACTACCTATTATGTTCCTAAAATCCTTCTGGTCCTCTGCTTATTATTCCCTTATATTCGAATAATTATTGTTGTCTCTTTAATAAATACAATACTTACCTACTATTTCTAGTTTTATTATTTCAATCTCCTCTTCTATCTGAGATCGCGAAATCTTAATTATTTAACTACTCCTCATAATGTTAGTTTACGAGGTAATTTTTTATTTACTATATTAATTATAAACAAAGCCTTCTATTGTTATTGTCTAGCAGCCGTACAGCGTACTCAGAGTGGGACATAATTACTTAAATGTAGTTAATTCAAAATCTTGACGCAAGCCCCCCACGTTATCTATCCAACTCTTCATTCAACTGAAGGTTAGTCACAATTAAATGTCTCTGAGTGTGCTGGTAAGGACACATCTTGCTCTTTCTGTGCTACACTCGGAGTGGGACATCAATTAGGTACTTAAAATATTGTAATTATTTCAAAATGTTAACCTAAGCTCCTTACCTATCTGTCAAACTATTCATTAAACCGAAGGTCACTTATAATTAAAACTCTCTGAGTATGGCAAATAGGACCGTGGTCACCTAATATTATTAGACTAGACAATCTACTATTTTTCAAATGGTAATTGAAATAAAATAAATCAGCATTCAGCAGTTATAAATTTTGAAAATTTTCTCTTGGTAGCTTCTCACTACCCTTGTCATTGTGTCAACTCATTCTGACATTGGCAATTCACTAAGCAGCCAAGTTCTTTAGAAAGAGGAAGAAGAGGAACTACTTTACAGAGTACTTCTATTTATTATTATATTTATTCAGCCAACTCTTAGAGGCAACTGCGGGTCTGAATGCTACCTGTAGGAGCCGCTGCATTTACCTCTTTGAAAATGTATCTGATCCCTCTTGCTACTATTGATTTAGTTGCAATTTTAATCTGACCTGATACGCTACCTGATCTCCTCAGGATTGTGTAAGATTTATTAGTCTTTCAATATCTATAACTTACAAGACCTATTTCAGGGCTTTTTATAACTTACAGGATATATTAGCTTCTTTAATAGCCTGATTATGTCCATAGGACTCTGTCCTAGGGCTAACTCTAGGCCACACTGTTACTGTGCCCCTCCTAATGAAACAAAAATTTTCCTCTAGCTACCTCAAACTGTTGGGTCTTGTAACTGTCTGCCCGATACTAAGAGTAATATTAGTTGTTACTCTTTAATGTTCTCTTAGATATCTCAATTAGTGTTTCTTTGGAGAGTTCTATTATCCCTGTAAATAATATTATGTTAGTGTTCCAAATAAATAATCTTTTCTACGTCTTGCTATTGCCCCTAGTAATCTAGTTTATAAATGTTTACCTTATATAAAAAACCCCTTTTGGTAGTATTTATGGAGCCCTAGTACAATAATAATAATATCTTTGTTTCAGGCCAAATAGCCCATATTGTATCCTAACAGTTACGGATTATTACTTTTTGACAATTATTATTCTCTTGACTTATGGCTGATTTATGTTACAATTTAGTTCTTGACTCAAGATCTTCTCTTTTAGGTATAATTAATGTGCTAGGAATCCAGCTACATCTTTTTCACCCTTTGGTATGGGTGACCCTGGATTTACCTGTTATATGCGACACCAGTCTGTACCTCCTTGTATTAGTGCTCTGTAAGTCTTTAATGTTTATTATATACGCAGAAAATCTGAGTTCTTTTTAAGGAATGGAACCTGACCCAACTGCCCCCCCCCCCCTAATTTTCCAGGCTATTGTTGTATTATGTCTGCCTGAGTGGGGGTCTATTGTGCAAGTCCTCATATGGGGGATAGTAATCTTAGGTGATATCTGGGTCTTAATTATGGATGTTGCCCCAAGAAGCATTGCTTCTATTGAGGAACTATTTCTTTGGCACCTTACCTGTGTTGCAGCTCCTAGGTATTAAAGTACTATTTGGGAGATTGGTGAAAATATCCAAACTAATGGTGCTGCCCTCTTTGCCTAAAGGTATCACAAAATGTTACAGCACCGTCTCTCAAGTCCCATGCAACATGCAATTGCATCATGGCTGATCTTCTCTAAGCGAGCAAGTATAGCCGTTGGGACACCCCATATTGAAAAAGGCCTCCGAGGCCTGGGGTAACAAGTGCCCTTCCGGCACGGGTATGTTATGAGACATCTAACCCTCTTGCCACCCTATATCGAGAAAGGCCTCTCAGGCCTGGGGTGACAAGTGCTCCTGCGGCCTGGGTTTGTTTGAGAGATAGGATACCCCTTTCTCGCCCTCTCTTGAAAATGGCCTTCGAGGGCTGGGGTAACAGGTGCTCCTCCAGCACGTTTATGTTGTGAGATAGCCACCTTTATAACACCCCCTCTTAAAATGGCCCTTAAGGCCTGGGGTAACAAGTGCACTTCCGGCACCGGTTTGTAATGAGACTGTCTGTCTACTCTACTGCTGTGTCTGTCTGGCAGAAAAGCTGCTGTTAATGTTATTTTTAACAATATAATATAATCTTGTAGTTAAAATTAGTAATTTTATAATTAAAACTAAATTTAATTGAAACTAAATTTACAAAATCTTTTGCTTTTCTGCCAACCTTAATGTCAGTTTTAACAGGTCTAAGGAATGGGTCCCTCCCTCATCTCCTCTGTACGCTATGAGCGTCCTGTTGTATGACTAAGTAAAAGTATAGGAATAGCATATGTATGAGTAGTTTCTGACACTTTGTTATTGCTACCGAGCTGCATACATTTGCTGCCCCTTTTGTCTGAGTGCCACCCTCTCCGGTGTGGTCACCCAAAACTCCTGATTACTACTTCTGTTTTAGCTTGGCACCTCAGCTTGTGTCTGCAGCATCCGCTGTCAGAAAGTGGAATACCTCCTTTTTATAGTGGTTTATAGAGCTGATTTTAGGGCCTGTCACCCTGTCGCTGATGTCGCGGCTGCTCTAGTATTTAAAGCATTTGCCTTAATCTGTTTTCCTTGAATTTATTAGGAAAATCCATTGACAGGGTATTTGACACTGTAAACGGCTCTGAGGTGTTGAGATGTTTGCAAGTGTAGAGATCCCCCTGGGGATTGTAGTTCTCTAACAGTACAGCTATTCCTGTTTGTTAATTGACTTATGAGTCTGCTTACCTTTATGTCTTTTCTGCTAACAGAAAGTTAAATTCCTAAGGTGTCACTCATGATCATTGACCTAAGCTCACAATGCACAACCTTTTATATTTGAACCAAAATCTGTCTAGGTCTTGGAATTGATCTTGCGGCTTAAATTTGTTCAAGTTTCTATTACTCTTGGAATATTTGACACTACGTATAGTGTCACCTTGTTTAGTATGCCTAAACCTAGACCCCTTAAGTTTAGTATGGGTCCCGAGCTGCAGTCTAGTTTCCTTATTAACTACTAGCCCCCCTTCTAGGATATATCAGGGGTTGCCCTGTTTTGAAATTTAATATTAATAATTTTGAGGGAAAATACCTAGGTGATCTGACTTTTTTTTTTTTTTTTTTGTTAGGGAATGTAAGATCCTATAAATAACTATAGTATAAATTTGTTGTCACCAAGTGTATTCCCTGCGACTCTAAGCTTTCTATAGAGCAGTCCCTCCCCCGGAACTTTTATGGCTATTTCTGTTCGTGTTCAGGACCTGGTTTATTCCTTTCTACCCTGGTTATTACTGTGGGGTGAGGAATTATTACTCTTTATAATTTGTCTTGAATTATTTACCCTATTAGATGTTGTTGATTATGTAGGTATTTTTATATCCTATCTATTATAGACCTGTCCTGTCTAAAAGTCGCTAACCCTTCTTGTGCGCCTCCTAAAGACTGTCCTAATGGTTTTAGTTTCTCCTGACTAAATAAATATTCAGCTCTTCTACTTAGGTACCTAGTGACTAAATTTCAGAGTTAGGGTTTAGATTCTGTACAGCCCAGTCTACGAAATTCTGCATGTCTTGTTTTTTATTAATCTTTAACGCCACAAGGGTTCGAGTGGCAGAGTACGCCTCTTAGGCTAGATCTATAGAGATCCTCTATACATTCTGTTCTCGCCTCTGGTATCCTGTTCTAAACTTGTGTGTTATTACAATTTGTTCTAGAGTTTACCAGAAATGGCTGAGACTAAGACGTTGTAGGTATACTTGGTTGAGGTGTAACTCACCTATTTCTCTAGGTTATTGACATGGTCGGAGTAACGCCAGCTTTTGTGCCTGGGGCTGATGTCTGAACGGCCATCCTCCGAAGACCGAGGACGATGAGTTCTGACTCTCGTCACTCCACTTGTATCTCGAAAGAACACCTATCAGCTATCACTCACAGAGTTCTTTAACCACTCGCGCCACTCACCTGGTGACCGTCGATAGGTCACACTTGAGTGGTATTTGCTCATCGCCACGTGCACCGCTTGTTTACAAACAGATGAGCAAACCAAAGTGAGATAAAAATTAGATTCACTTTAAATTTCTATAAAAAGGAATTGATTTAATTTTACTTTAGGTAATTTACACTAAAATTTTAACAATTTGACCGAAAAAGGCGAAATTCGATGTTCGCCATTGCAATGAAAAAGACGCTATGAGGAAGCCCTCGCCGGAAGCGCTGCTGGCTGCATCATGAAAGAGAAAGGTAACCAATATCTCCCATGAGAGCGAGGGAGATAGCAAAACACCACGGGTAAGTTGACCAATCAGAAGATATTTGACCATATTAGGCAATGAATAGGATAGCTTTCTTCAATAATAATAATATTATGTGTTTCGTAGGACATATAATAATACACACAATAGAAGTTAATCAGTAAATGTAAGTACGCAAAAACGCTCTAGAGCAACACAGTAACACACAATAATTTCATACTTTAATTCACACTACAATTTCATACCACAACTTATCTGACAGATGAAGTATGGAGTATCTGTCATAATATAAGCTGTGGATAGCATATCCGACACTTATCAGGAAGTGGTGAAACAGCCCCTTTAAGGTTGTGAGCGACAATATTCGAATAATTAAGTTTTTCTTCTTTACAAAAAGTAGTGATATCCCACCAAAAACATAAAATATGTAATGTCGGCTCTACACTCTCGCCGAGAGCTCTCGGGCGAGAGTCTCGTGCGAGAGCCCCTTGCCCGAGTGCGACCATGTACATTCTCGCTTAGTTCAATCGCAGTAACTGCGATAACTGTTATGAACTCAGAGAAGATGGACCATTATTTTTCTCTATGAGATGGACGAAAACACTTCTCTTGGAGCTGCCGTAGCTCTCTATGCTATGAGCTATTTTAAATAATTATTAATTAGTAAATATGAAATATTTACACAATAAAAATACAAAAATAAAAAAAATGGCGAAAACGTATCTACGACATATAAATGATCTACGATCAATTATCAGTGTCACCATTCACCATGCATCGAAAGATATCATTGTAATCAATGATATTCTATGTTACTAACGTATCATATTTAATTTTATTTCTTACAGATAATGACTGATAATGATGTTTATTATTGTTATTTTTCTGTTCTGCATTGTCTAGCGGCGCGACTAGTTGTGAAAAACGCGAGAGTGTCAGTAATGCGCTCGCTTTCCTCGCGAGACCCTTTGACTCGGGCGCAAAATACCAACACCGGACCGAGAGGGTCCGAGACAGGCGAGACGAGGCGAGCGCACCCATTTACACTCTCGCACTCAGGCCGCCTCGTTGTGTCTCGGCGAGAATGTAGGTAGTGAATGTACGGCCGACATAAAGAAGAGGCAAATTCAATACAAACATTATGCTTGTCTATGGACTTCGCCGTAAAAAGAATGGAGATCTAAATGAGTGCCAAGTTCTATGGAAAATTTAAATATGTATTTATAGGAACCAAATAACATTATGAACAAACAATAAAGTATATTTCTTTGCTTTATTGAATATCTATAACAATTGCTGTTATTTAAATAATGTGAGATCTTAAAGTAGATTAGATTTGATTTGGCCAGTTTTTATCAGTATTAAAATGTTCAATAACTTTATGAAATGACTGATGTAATGAAAACTGGCCAAGTTTAATCTAATCTACTTTAAGATCTCACATTATTTAAATAACAGCAATTGTTATAGATATTCAATAAAGCAAAGAAATATACTTTATTGTTTGTTCATAATGTTATTTGGTTCCTATAAATACATATTTAAATTTTCCATAGAACTTGGCACTCATTTTGATCTCCATTCTTTTTACGGCGAAGTCCATAGACAAGCATAATGTTTGTATTGAACTTGGCTCTTCTTTACATATTTTATGTTTTTGGTGGGATTCATAATACCAAAATCATTTTCTCATATGAAAATATTTAACATGTTTGAGTTATTTTTCAGCTTAAGATAGTAATTACCTAGGGCCCTGAACAAATTTTTTATACAAAATATTTAAATACTAAAAAAAATTGTGTAAGTATAAATATTTTTAGTAAATTTACTACTAAATATTTAAACACCAAAAAATAGACAAAAACACTAAAAAATATATAAATAAATAGTAAATTTACTACAAAATATTTAAACTTTAAAAAATATTTTTTATTAAGTATTTAAATATTTTGTAGTAAATTTACTATTAATTTTATTAAGTACATGGATTTTCAAATATGTTAGTCGCGCTAAAACTCAAAAACGGCTGAACGGATTGGGCTGATTTTAGTCTTAAAATATTCGTAGAAGTCCAGGGAAGGTTTTAATGTGAGTAGTGACCACAGACTAGTAGTGACACGAAGTTCACCGGGACAGCTAGTTGTGTATGTGTAATAAAGAAGAGTTTAGATAGCAAGTAAGTAATAAAAAATTGAGAAAAAAATAGATTTTATTGTTAACTTAAAATTATATTTGTATAAAATATTTACCTAGGAAATGAACATGTCTAAAATAAACGAGTTTGCCTTAAAGATTAGCTGGCGCCACGATAAAATGTTCTCCGAGAACTCAAACTATTTTAGCACTCAAGATTACAATCTTTACACTGCCAATAACAGCACAAAGTGTAACTGGTCTAGTCAGGCTTATTAGAAAAGCCACATGCCAGCCAGAGACAACATACCTTGAATACTAACATACTGTATTTTTTAAATACCTACTATATTTATTACTAAGTAATAAGTATAGATAACACAAAATACTTCTCAGAGCCTAAACACACACAATTTTTCAATAATTTACCTCAATAACCTTACAAACAATATTATGTGTCATACAAATTAGATTTAAACATTTTAATGCTTAGTTAATACTTTATAAGAAGGATTTACTCCTCATTCATTTTGTTCAACATCATTGTGTTCCTGTCTTATAGCTTCCAAGGAGAAATTTTCATCAGGTTTTCTAATTACACCAAGTTCTTCTGCTACACTTAAGCATTTTTTTGCAAATTCCTTAGTCTTATTTTCCACATCCTCCAACTTTGTCAGTGCCATCAATATCTCCATCACATCAGTCTCGAATATTTTTGCTGCAGAATCTTGATCATCTTTAAGAATATTATAGAGCATATAGGTTCCTCTGTACTGCACCTCTTTATTAGGATTAGCAAGTAAACATCTCAGCGACTCCAACCAAGACTGGAGGTCGAACAATTTTCTACAACATTTCTTACTCACTGATGTTAATATACATAAGGCTCCAGTTGCAGCTATAATACTTTCCATATCTTCTTCTTGGCATAACATATATAAATATTTACACCTGTCACTCTCACTTTCATATATTTTAATGACATCTTCGGATTGTACTAAATTACAAATACATTGCACAGCAGCTCTTTGCAACATCAAATGATCTTCATACAAATAGTGTTCAATTTTGGATAATCCTCCTTTGAGTATCCTGTTTCGTGTTGTTTCATTCATTCCAGCTAAATTGCAAAGTGCCATAAGAGCTTCGAAATTTTCCAAAGCTGTGCATTCAGGATGAAGTAAGCTGACTAAGGGTCTAACGACTTCTAAATTTCTTTGACCAGGAAAAGCCACCTCTGGGTTTATTGTTATCCCGATTCTGGCTAAAGCCTGTGCAGCCTGTTTTTTACCATTGTTTGTTCCCTCTAATGCCATAGGAATCAACACTTTAGCTCCACCTTGCTGTACAACTAAACCTCTGAGCTCTTGAAGACTACAGAGAGCGTTGAATACTCTGGCAATGAGTTCTCTTGAGTTGTGACTCTCAGTCTTAGACAGAGCTACAAGACCTGATGTTACACCAGCTTTTCCAAGAATTGTCAATCGCTTGTTCACAAAATCAGGATCATCCAATTCGTGTTGTTCCGGTATATGATGTTTAGCAAACTTTGCCAACTCCAGCATTTCTGGCATCACTTCTTGTTTTTCATAGGCATTACATAAATTCACCAATGTGGTAACTACACCATAGAGACATGACTGGTCACCAGTTTTGGCTAATTCAATTAATGACTGTATGGCTGGTTTGTCATCGACTAATTTTTCTTTGACATCTGCATCTAAGGTTAAGTATGACAGACCTTCAGCAGCCCATTTTCTCATGTCTTTATCTTTGGCTGGATTGACCAAAAACTTTCTACAAGCCTCTGCCAACTTTTTAGTAGATCCATCAGCAAAAGGGCGAATTGATGCATCATCACCACCAAAGCTTCCAATTTTACATAACCCTACTAAAGCTCGAACCCTTACTGCATCGTCTTTACTGGTATACAATTTTTTAAGTATGTCTACACCTTTATTAATAATAGCTCTAGCTTTATCTTTCTTTGACGCAGCAGCTATTAAGCACTCACAAGCAACTTTTTGTTGCAGAGAATCTTCAGTCTGTGCCATGACTAATATCATTTCCATAATACCTTCTTTTGAAATTACATAATTACCAACATCGAGTGGCCCACGTAGCAATGAAGTGATGGCTACTGTCACTCTTACTTTGGACTCTAAGTCAGGTGATAGAAGTTTGTCTTTAATATAGTCATCAACTGAATGATTAAAACGTTCCCTCGCCTCATCATAATACATATTTTCATATATTCTAGCCAAGCAAGCCGCTGCAATAGTTCTGGAAGAAGGAGTTATATTCATTGCAGATTCATATTTATACTCCTCTAGCTCACTGCAAACTTCCAGTAATCTTTGTACACCTCTTATTTCAACAAACTTGTCAGCCCAGTTAAGAGTGCTATAATGGCAGTTTCTCATAATTAACTCAATGATTGCATCTCTTGAAAGACCAGTTATAACTCTATTAGTAATAGAGTAGGTTAAACAGGTAAGAAGTGTATCTATTTCACCTTTATACTGATTAGTTAGTGCTGGATCTGGTTTTGATTCTTTATTGTTATCCATGCCAGAGAAACTGTTTAATACAACTTGTAAGCAATATTGAGCCACATTGACTTGTTCTTCATTGTCACTATCAATAATTTCCAAAAACCAAGGTATTCCAGCAATTTTTATTACTTGCTGGGTTCTATCAATATTTCTTTTACACAACTGAGCAATCACTCTCACAGCATTAACATATATTTCAGAATTCTTTTCCACTTTTAATAATTGTTGAATCTTATGAACAATACCACTTTTTAGCATTATGTCAGCACCTGAGTTTTCTTTAGCCAAAACAAGCAAGTTAGTGATGGCTTTCTCTCTTTTTTCAGTCTGTTCCGCAACATTAAACGCCAACTTAAGCATTTGCTCAACTTTACTGCTAGTTTGAGCATTGTGCTTAGCTCTTTCTTGAACTATGGTGTGAAGACGAGACAGCATAGGCTGTACGGCTTTATTCGTTGGGTCAACTTTGAATATAGTTTGCGCATCCCTATACGCCTCTTCAAATTTCTTTACACTTTCCAATGCTTGAGCACGACGATATAATGCTTTTGGGTCTTCAGGAATAACTTCAAGTGCTTCATCACAATCGGCAATAGCCTCATTGAATTTTGTCAATTTCAGGTAAGCAGCAGCACGGTTCTTCAAATAGGTGGCTCTCTCACGTGTTCCTTTATCGGATAAATTAACGGCTTTGCTGTAAAGCGATACGGCTTCCTCGAAATTGTTAGACTTAAAACATTCATTGCCCTGGTTCTTACAAGATTCAGCTTCTTCTGAAGGCTCCATTGTGACCATAATCGTAGAACTTCGATAAAATTAATGCCAGCTGCACTTTATATATTAAAACGAATTTTCTAGCACATTCAAGCAAGATACAAAAGTTTTAAAATAGAATATTTATTTTCGTACATCGAGAAATGTGCCATTTCGATGTAAATTGACACTTGACACTAACGTCATATTTTGTGACTGTCCTCTGTCATCTATGACAGTCAGTGCTGCCAACGCATAAGCATAAAAGTCGTGTTCGTTTGGTTTTTCCAAGGTTTTTCAATGCTCAATGCGCATCTGCAAAGTTCTTCTTCTTCTTTTAAAAATGGCCTCCCTTGAGGAATAGCAGCGTTTTACCTACCAATAAAACGCTTATTAAAACACTTTACAAACTCGAAGCCTATTTATATATATATTATGAGATAGCGTGTTTGTTTTTGTCATCCGAGGCGGTTTCTCTATTTCCATCTCTTTTTCCCTTAAACGTCATTCGACTTTTCACACCTGTCAGTTGCTCTAGACATCTAGATGTCAAATTTAAAAAGTATAAATGTCGGATGTCGAGAGCAGCGCGCTCATTGGTTTTACATAATATATATTATATATACACATACCAGGCAGATATACAAACTGTAGGCTTCGAGTTTGTAAAGTGTTTTAATAAGCGTTTTATTGGTAGGTAAAACGCTGCTATTAAAAAACTGTTCCAAACTCGAAGCCTATTTATATATATATTATGAGACGTGTTTGATATCGCCTGGTGTGAAAAGTTATTTAAATAAAATAGGAAAAGATAGTACAAGTAAAAATAGTTTAATATTTTAAA
This sequence comes from Plebejus argus, assembly GCA_905404155.3. Taxonomy (NCBI): domain Eukaryota; kingdom Metazoa; phylum Arthropoda; class Insecta; order Lepidoptera; family Lycaenidae; genus Plebejus; species Plebejus argus. Next base: position 6,520,111 of record FR989933.1, read on the forward strand.
GTTCATTATAGATCATACAAAAATAAAGAATATAATAATAAATCATCCATTAGGTATATAATTTGACAAAATCAACTAAACATTGAACTAAACAATAATAATTCATAACTTAGACAAAAATAAAATTCAATTATTAAAAATTAACCTCAAAAACAAAATCTAAATAGGTGTAAATAATTTTGTAACTGACTTAACTTCTTGATTAGGTTTTATTATTCTTTTATAATATTTTAAAAATACATTTTGCGAACGCCAGTTTCCTCTTTGTAAAATTTCCTCAATAGGAAAATTTTGCACCCAATTTTTAGATGCAATAGCAGGGCGAAAACTACCTGGTGTGGCTTTTATACCCGCTTCGGATAGTAATGATTTTAGCCAATTTGAAATTGTTGTTTTAGACGCCACTTTAGGTGGACCACAAACTGTCAGAAATAAGTTATCTAATTTACATTCATCTCGCCTTGCTCTAGATAGTTGAATTAGAGATTTTATCCAAAAGATGGGATCTAGAGCCTGAGATTCATTATTCTGAACCAGTTTCCATCCAGATTGCCTATAATCGGCATTATCAGTCTTTGAACCGTATTTAGGCCAGAAAATGACACTATCATTTGATATCAAACAATTCTCAGGATCAATAGACAATAAAGTTAGATCGTGTATACGCCTTCCAGAACAAAGTAATAAAATACACGCTGTACGCCTAGAACACTCATATAAATTTAAATCTGTATTAAAAGTATTACAAAGCCAGGTAGATAGAAAATCAATGTCCCATATAGGAGGTTTATCATTTTTCGGGCATTTATTACAGATTGATTTTAAAATGTGCTGTACAAGCGGATGGGAACTAAGTTGTCTACATTCGTTAGGGTCACATAAAGTTGACACTACAGATTTATGAAGCATAATAGTATTTCTAGAAAGCTTATGTACTTGAAAAAGGTCTGATAAATACCTAGCAAGATCTGACCCTGTAGGAGTAACTATAGATACATTATTCTGATGGGCCCAAATACACCACCTTCGCCATGCACACTCATAAGACCTCCTAGTAGAGTCACGCCAACTAGATTTTAAAAGGTTAATTTGATCGGGTGTCCAGCCTTTTAGTGCCTGGGTCCACCCCCACATTTCCAAACTTCCGTTACCACGTTCTGTACTCGTGGGGACGGTTGATTGATCTTTACATCGACAAGGACTTTGTCTAGTTTTAGGATCGTGAACGGAGCTTCTAGAGCTTGGCTGGCTAGAAGGCGGCTGGCCTTCACCCATCTTGGTGCTATAATTAGGTAGCTCCCCTGTGCGTTGTTCAAATGCGAAAGTACCCGAGGCTTGAGAAAAGTGGGTGAGAATACCCAGTCGAGGGGATAGTTCCAAAGACGACTTAATGGGTCGTGAATTTTCGCCTGATAGCCCATTAAATCTAGGCTCGGATACCGAGGGACTACATGGGCTGAACGAGGGGCAAATAGTTCTATCACCGGCAGTACCGTTTTTCTGAAAATTATCTCTGTGATCGAAGGCAGAGGATGCCATATTTATAGGGTCAATTTTTGTCTCGACAACCGATCTGCTTCCACATTGTACCAGCTGGACAGATGGTGAAGTGATAGATTGACCTTGTGTCGATCTAGGATTGCAAATATCTGACGTGACAGACTTAACAGAGATTGGATTTGAGAGTCTTCGTTTTTTAGAAACGCAAGAGTTGTTATGTTGTCCAACTGCACTGGCATGGTGGTTTTTACTCGATATGAAATTAAATTTTGAAAATTTTTGAGAATCACCATCTCTTTGTGGCTTGAATGCAAGGACTGCTCGCGAGTCCACCAAGTTACGGTCAAACGCAGGTTGTCTATTTAAGTTCCCCAATCCGAATCCAATGTATCGGTGGTTAGGTAATGAGACACCGGATTGAACTGAATCGCAAATCAAATATGTAGGTTTCGAACCCACTATTGAATTTCCAGAAACGCCAGCATTGGCACACGGAATAATTTCTTTGGAGGCATGTCCCGTAACTTTTGACAAAGGTCTAAAAGATTTCAATAGTCTACGTGACCTCTCGTGACACAAGGACTCACGAAATTGAGATGACCTAAAAACTGTATCGTTTTTAAATTAGCCATCTTTAATTGATAGATCTCTAAACATATCTGTTTTATGCACAGAGTTTTGTCTGTTGGTAACCATTCTAGATTGCGGGTCCGGTACCACATCACGCCCAAAACCAGTAAGGTTTGTTGATCTAGGGCAGATTTTAACCAGATTACTGTCTAACCGAGGTAAATCATTTAAGTCAAAGTTAGATTTATGTGTTTGCGCAACATCTTTACATAATATATCTGGAGAACAATTAAAAAATTTTCTGAGTACACAATTAGGTGTATTCCCTGCGCTCGTAATATTATCCGAGCTAGCCAATTTGAATACCTTGGAAGCTGTCGCTAGACCTATTGGCAGGTATATTATTTGAAACAGGTTGCCTTGGTAAATTATGGTCAACCCCATGTCTTTGAAAGAGATAGTTTGGAGCGGATGGTTTAAAAAATTTAATATGTTGGTAAAATGAAGGAGAGGTTTTACTTTTAACGGAATTCTGTAGCCCATGATTAATAAGTATGGATCCGCTCCTAACTTTACCCATCTGTTTGGGAATAGTTGTAGTTGACGGGCTCCGAATTAGTCAGTATTTCTTTTTAAAGTTTTCGTCTCGACGAGAGGCGGTATGATATGTTTTATTGGCTTGTAGCCCGCTCCCTGAGGGATGAGGACCTCTAGGACGAAAATTCCTTCCTTGCGTAGGAAGACGTGGAAAGTTATTAAAAATCGGTTGGTATGGCACACCTTGCGCAGGTTGCATAATAGAATTAAAGGGTGCAATATTTTGTGACGGTATATAATTATTATTATATCCAAAATTTGTTCCACTGTGCGCCAGTGGGAGTAGGTTCTGACCTTGCGCAGGTACAGTGTTGTAAAATTTTTCGGAAAAAGATTTTCTAGCTAAGGTTTTATCAGATTTTTGAGGCCAAAAAACTTTACTACTACCTCCATTTTTATCAATAACAGCCGAAAAATCGGTTTTATTAAATAAACTTTCACAAGTTGGAGGTATTTTTCGGAGGGTAGATTTAACAAATTTATTTTTAACCGATTTCAATAAAGCGTCTCTGCGCTGCTGTATAATATCGGCTCGATGGCCACATGCCATCTGCAAAAGATCGTTTGAGATTTTACTAAACTCCCCTTGCGTAAAAAGTTCGCAAATTTTAGATTCTACTGACTTCGTGTCAGTAACTTGCACGGAACTTAACCACGAAATAAAATTCTTAATCACTTGTTCCAATGCCTCATTTTGTTTGAGGATGGCTAATGAAATGGCTGCGAAACCACGTTCTGTATATGATAAATTTAAAGACGATTCATATGGTTTTAACTCGTCATTACAATCCAATTCTACGAAACCAGGATTGGCACAGTACAATTTTTGTACATCTGAATATCGTACTTCCGACCAATTATCGGTTTCAAAATGCTGCAATGAATTTAGCTTTTCAATATGACTTAGCGAAGCTTTTTGTATATTTGGTTCCTTCACTATAGTAGAAACCGGCATAGAAAAGGATGGCTCAGATACAGGTATCGACTGAGACTGATTTAATTCGGCAGAGCCAGGCATTTCATGCACATTTTCATCTTCCAAATTAAAATTTTCAAATAACTCACCGCTGATGTTAGCGTCCAGTATGTCTGCATCTGGACTATTGTCCTGCACGGCATTTTCACTAGGCAAAAAGTTACTTAAATAATTTTGAATGTTATTAACCTGTAAAATTAACTCGTCTATAACTTCACTGCTATGACGTGGACGTTTAGCCGAAACCGAAAATAATTCTTCTGAATTATTGCGTTTATCCATAATTTCTTTTTAATTATATTAGATTAAAATTAAAATTTTAACAAAAATAACTAAAAACGAACGGTAACACCGTTTAAAATACTAGAGAACCGCACGGATCAAAAAACAAACCGCCAATGAGCGCGCTGCTCTCGACATCCGACATTTATACTTTTTAAATTTGACATCTAGATGTCTAGAGCAACTGACAGGTGTGAAAAGTCGAATGACGTTTAAGGGAAAAAGAGATGGAAATAGAGAAACCGCCTCGGATGACAAAAACAAACACGCTATCTCATAATATATATATAAATAGGCTTCGAGTTTGGAACAGTTTTTTAATAGCCAGTATCAGTGTTGGCGAGATAAAAAATAACTTGTTCAAAAATTAGTGTCGGTGTGAGTGTCATGCAAGTGTCATGTTCTAAAATCTGACAGAAATTGTATGAAGATGACACAATTATGAAGTTGACAGTCAATTGCCAACCTGCGAAAAAAGCCGCGCATGCGTATTATTGCGTAGAATGTATACATAATCTGTGGTTGCGACCTTGCGACTTGCGATTGTGAAATTAGAACAGAAAAGAATTTTCATTTGCTGTGTATATAAAGTGAAAATATGGCTTCTATAAGTTTATTAAACCCTAAAGCTGAGTTCGCTAGGGCAGCACAAGCTTTAGCTGTTAACATTTCCGCCGCTAAAGGAATTCAGGATGTTATGAAAACTAACCTCGGTCCTAAAGGAACCATGAAAATGTAAGATTTCCTAAATATATTACCTAGTTTTAGCATATTTATAACATTTCAAGCTTTATAAGTCTAAGAAACATATTTTGTAAAACGAACATTGATTTCTTACATGGTCTTTGGAGAATGATGTGATTTGAGTCACATGTGTTCTCGACTATGGTAATGCACCGGTTATAAAAAGTCAGTCATTTTTTGGTTCAATCGATGTTTTTATCTATTTCAGGCTGGTATCTGGGGCCGGTGACATAAAAATAACTAAAGACGGCAATGTACTACTGCACGAAATGCAAATACAACATCCAACTGCTTCTCTCATTGCCCGCGCGTCCACTGCGCAAGACGACGCCACCGGCGACGGGACGACGTCCACAGTTCTTCTTATAGGAGAATTACTCAAACAAGCTGATATTTATATCAGTGAAGGTATATTTTGATTATTGTCATGTCAATAGAATATAATATAACATTATGCAAGATTCTCTATTTTTAACACATTTACAATTTTACATATTTTATAGGATTGCACCCTAGGATCATCACCGAAGGGTTTGATGTTGCTCGCAATAAAGCTCTGGAGATTCTCGATTCTATGAAGATACCCATAGAAATTAAAAGAGAAAGTTTAATTGATGTTGTAAGAACCTCTCTCAAGACTAAGGTTAGTACTAGCTTTGAGTTTTCTAATTTGTACTAAAACCTATTATAATTTCAACAATTGAATTAATTTTGTTCAATTTTTATACTATAAAATATATTATATTTTATCAGTTAATTTTTTTCAGGTACATGCTAGTTTGGCCAACTTACTAACTGATGCCTGTGTAGATGCTGTCCTGGCCATCCGTACACCCAACAAACCCGTTGACTTACACATGGTAGAACTCATGGAAATGCAGCATAAAACGGCTACAGAAACAACATTGATAAAAGGTAATTTTGTTTGTAAACAGAACAGATTTTGCCTAAAATTAAATAATTAAATTTAAATGTTAAACACATAAATTAATATAAGCTGTTAATATTTGTTTTTAATTTTTAGGTTTGGTTTTGGACCATGGTGCACGCCACCCAGACATGCCAAAACGTGTCGAGAATGCATACATTCTTACGTGCAACGTCTCCCTAGAATATGAAAAAACTGAGGTTAATTCTGGCTTCTTCTATAAATCAGCAGAAGATAGAGAAAAACTTATTGCTGCTGAGAGAGAATTTATTGACCAAAGGGTGAAGAAGGTATGTTATAAACATTTTGAGTGTTAGTAAGAACATTACATAAACTATTTTTTTGATAAATTATGGTTTATTTTAAAAAATATATTATAATATCTCGCTTACAGATTATTGCATTAAAGAAGAAAGTGTGTGATGGTACAGACAAATCATTTGTTGTCATCAACCAGAAGGGAATTGATCCTCTTTCCCTTGATGCACTCGCTAAGGAGGGCATAATCGCTTTGCGTAGAGCCAAGAGGCGTAACATGGAGCGTCTGTCACTCGCTTGTGGTGGAACAGCCATGAACTCTGTTGATAATATCACAGAAGATTGTCTTGGTTATGCTGGTCTTGTTTATGAGCATATACTCGGAGAAGAAAAGTATACATTTGTAGAGGAGTGCAAGAATCCTATGTCAGTAACTATTCTTATAAAAGGACCAAACAAGCACACACTGGTTCAGATTAAGGATGCTGTGCGAGATGGTCTCAGAGCCATCAATAATGCTATTGAAGATAAATGTGTGGTACCAGGTGCTGGAGCTTTTGATATCAAAGCCAACATGGAGCTTTTGAAATTCAAAGATACAGTCAAGGGAAAGGCTCGTTTAGGTATACAAGCTTATGCTGAAGCTTTGCTTGTGATTCCAAAAACTCTTGCAGTCAACTCCGGCTATGATGCCCAAGACACTATTGTTAAACTTCAGGAAGAGGCTCGTTTGAGCCCTGATCCGATTGGTTTAGACTTGAGCACTGGAGAAGCAATTAAACCAGCTGACTTAGGTATATTTGATAACTACATTGTCAAGAAGCAAATACTTAATTCTTGTTCTGTCATTGCCAGCAACCTTCTACTTGTAGATGAAATTATGAGAGCTGGAATGTCAAGTCTCAAGGGATAAAACAGAAATTTAAGAAATTTAATATCTTATAGTTGTAACACAAATTAGCTTTTAATTAATAATGAGTCTTGCATTTAATTTGTCTAATGCTTCATAAAGTTTTTCTTTCATTTTATCATTAAGTTGTTATTCCACTTCACCAAATTTAGAAATCTAATTAGAATCCTAAAAAGAAGACTAATTAGAAGCTTCTTATTCCACTTGTCCTATTTAGTAACTAAATCTGTTGTGATGACTCGGCGATTTTGGCCAGGCGTCTTCTTAATGGCTCCAGTTCTGTCAAAGCAACAAAAATTGCTCTTCTCATAGGCTTAGCTGTTGGCTCAATGAAAATCAAAATAAATAAAAGGCGAAAAAGATGGTTGAAAGAATTTTTGCTCCACGAAAAATTATGAATCATGAACTTTCTGAACTACTTGGAACCAGCAGAATTTAGAAATTACCTACGAATGGATTCCAGATTGTATAACATAATATATATTGACTTTAATACAATAAAAGGTTAAAACCATCTGGCAACACTAATTTGGTCAGTTAGAAGCCACATTTTTGCCGATTTAGTACACTAATTAGGATCCTAGCTTTCTAAATGTTATTCCACTTCACTAAATTTAGTTACTAAATCATTTAGATTTCAAAATTTAGTCAAATGGAATAAGCGCTTAATATTATAATATTTCACTTACAAAGTATGTACTTGATAAAAAATTCATTTATTTTAATAAAGTATTAACTATTTTTTTTTGTTTTATTGTACTCTTTTAAATTTTATTAGAAAAAGAAGCTTGTGCAACTTACGAAATATGTGAAGAAAGTAACATACCAACTGTCGAAATTATCAGCTAACCTAGTAAATTAGGGCCTTATCACACTGGCGATTAGAGAGCGATTTGAAAGCGACGCGACTGCGCGGCGTGCACGCTGCACGCAGGTTGCCTTCCGCGTTTTGGACACTGCACTCAGTACTCAGTAGCAAAATGGATTCTGACGAGGAAACACTACTGCTGGCTTTGTTACTGTAATGTCACATCCCTAGACGAAAATCCCTTCTCAAAATATCTGCACACGAAATGTAATATCGGCGGCTTAAATCATTAAAGCTTATATCTCACATGAATTGTGTATAGGTATATATGTTACCGTAATGCCGCGGCCGCATATATTATATGCGTAGTGCTTTGCCGCGCGCTAAAACCGATACTATTGGACGATCTGCGTGTATCGTCCAATAGTATCGTCTCAGCACGAAGCTTCGGACGATAGACGGAGATGCGGCCGGGCCGTTAGAATGCGGAATACCGAATACGTTAACGTGCACATATACCTAGATAATCTGCAGATTCCCTGATACCATCCGAAGTGTGAAATTTAAATTAAAAAAGCTTGTATTCGCACTTTACCTAGTTACTTTGCATAGTAACGAATAGTACATCGTTAAATTGCGAAGACAGTGAACAAAACACTTGTTTCGCTCCTCCGCTAGGACTGCGCCCTTCTGTTCCCAGTTCCCACGGTCGATGATTTCATCCGTTATAGGGACCGTGCAGAAACTATAGAGGGCGTCGTAATTCGACAGCAGCGCCACGATGCGAGTAAAAGACGTAACTTGTGAGTGACTTTGACTTCACATTCTCCTTGACCCTGGCTAGTTTATGAGTGTTTTTTTATGTTTTACACTATAAAATGATATAATAGTTACACTCCCAAGTGGCCACATGCGGCCGCGAGAACAACGACAGATTTCCAAGAATCCGCGATCGAAATATTAAAGTTAAAGACTAGATGACGCCCGCAACTCCGTTGCGCCAAAAATCATTTATCGCGCGAGAACCGTACATTTTCCCGGGATAAAAAGTATCCTATGTCCTTTCCCGGGGCTCAAAGTAAATCCATACCAAATTTCACCAAAATTGGTTTAGCGGTTTGGGCGTGAAGTGCTAACAGACAGACACACTTTCGCATTTATAATATTAAGTATATTTTTATAATATCAAATATAATATTAAGGGTTTCTACTTTCTACCCGTAAACAAAGAATGGAAGAGTGAATAAAAATGTATAAAGCTTATCTAGTTAACTAAGAAAATATCTGAAAAAGTAATTAATAGCATCCATCAGCATAGAAAGTAAAAACTTGATAAATATTGCAATAAAATAATGAAGCTATGCAAAAATACTTATATTAATAATTACTGAAAATACTTGTGGATTAATAAAATAAAACAAGTTCACTAAAATAAATGCTTTTATTTCAACCTTCTGCGATTCGATCGATACCATCTTCACGACTTTTGTCTGTCACTATTTTTAACTAATTTCAGTCTGGATCTCATTAGTGTAAACACCATTTAGGTATGTATTCTTTAAATAACACACAAAGACTGCACTACTAATCTTTTTCTTACTTGAAGAATCATCCTTTTGAGAACCAACACTTTGACAAGATGGTTCAAGTTCAATACTATCCTCAGTGTTGAATTCCTGGCAGGACTTCTCCAAATTATCCTTACTTTTGATGCAACTTTATGCCAATTAAATGAGCGGTGCCTATGTATGTATATCAATTAAGATGGAAGCCAGTTTGGATGTTTACTGAAAGAAAGCAATGGTTATAGGTTATGTTCATATTGTGTTCATAAAAAATGAATTTACGGTTATAATCTACAAAATTTAGTGTTTTTACTAGTCTACACATAACACTCATGGAACTTTTTAAATACTTACGTATATTTTTACCGCCTTTTATCCATTTCTTTCGTTTTTCAATAAGCAAAGCCATGTGAATATTTTGGCAGAAAAATAGTAAAATTTTACATTGTTCGATTTGCCTTGATATTTCTTGTATGTATTAGAACAACAATACATTTCAATTCTTGAAAATACTCAGAATTTGTTAAGAAATCTTCTAATTTTCCGTAGCTTCACTAGAGGGACCGTGCAGAGCGACGACACTGCCACAAGTGGCGAATAGCCGAAACTTTTACGAAAATTTTACTGTCAAGCTCTAGTGAAGCTACGGAAAATTAGAAGATTTATACAAATACAAATACAAATACAAATCTTTATTTCCATAAATTGATTGACAATATTTTTAAACAAGTGGCAGTCCCCCAAACTAGGCGCAGCCTGTGCTATGGGGGAATTCTTACCGAATTACAATAAATAGAGTGCAAATATCAATAAAAACAGACGAAATTAACAAATAATAATAATAATACTTAATATAATCTAAATACCACAACAAAAATTAAAAATCTTAGGTTAAATTATTATATTCTATATTATAATTGTGTGTGTGTGTGTGTATGTGTGTGTGTGTGTGTGTGTGTGTGTGTGTGTGTGTGTATGTCTTTTGAGTTATTTGTACACTTTAATTAAATTTTCTGTTTCCATGTATGACCAGGTTAGTATGGATTTAGATAGTATTTTTTTAGCCTTTTGTACTGAATACTGCTTTAATTCAAATAAATTTATTAGTTTATTGTAAATGAAGGGATATAAGAATGTTCCGAATCTATAGGCAAAGGTTGTCTTAACGGGGGTACTGGGAATTCTGAAAAGTCGTCTGCTTAACATTTGTTCATAAGTATTTTTGGATTTTGTAACGGATTTGTGTACTGATTCAATGACCCTAACATAATATAGTTTTCTAACACTTAAAACCCTAGTCTCCTCATAAAGTTTGTTTGTGCTGTACCTCTTAGGTTTCTCCAACGCTACCTTTAATACGCCTCTTTGCGCTCGCTCGAGCGGAATAAGAGTTGCTGAAGAACACCCACCCCAAGCCAAGATGCAGTAATTGATGAGGGACTGACACAAGGAAAAATAGATGATTTTTAATATATTACCATCGACCGCACTGCGTATATTTCGCATTACACTCATGAGTTTCCGTACTCGTTTGGACATTTCTTCAACATGGAATTTGAAAGTCATTTTATCATCTAACAAATTCTGAGTATTTTCAAGAATTGAAATGTATTGTTGTTCTAATACATACAAGAAATATAAAGGCAAATCGAACGATGTAAAATTTTACTATTTTTCTGCCAAAATATTCACATGGCTTTGCTTATTGAAAAACGAAAGAAATGGATAAAAGGCGGTAAAAATATACGTAAGTATTTAAAAAGTTCCATGAGTGTTATGTGTAGACTAGTAAAAACACTAAATTTTGTAGATTATAACCGTAAATTCATTTTTTATGAACACAATATGAACATAACCATAGACTTATATATTACTCAGGACCGGGTCAATCGCGCGTTGCAATGATGCAGATTCGTAGGGGTCAAAACGCTCCGTTTGACTCCTACGTGACTTAGTCGTCTGTGGTCCGCAGAACAAATCAGGTGGGTCATCGTATGCCTTACAGTGCCATGAAAATGCCTAATTGTGTAGTAAAAGGCTGCAAAAATTATATTAAAAAAGTTAAAAAAGCACATGGAATATCTTATCATCGGTAAGTATCACAAACTGTTTGTTTATGTAAAGAAATAATTAATTTATAATTTTACTACCGATGTCCGCCATCATCCGCCATGGCTACTGTTTTACCGAGTAATGACGCAATCCCTACGTTCCACTTGGCGTTGAAAACGATCAAAACGCTAAAAATAGGAGGCATTTTCAGCGTTTTGATCGTTTTCAACGCCAGGTGGAACGCAGGGTTCGTCGGTAAAACAGCATTCGCACGCGGCCGAATATTGTGTCGCACTACGAAGTTCAATCGATTTTTCATAGATGGCTCTCTGTTTTCTTGTATGAAAAACCTATTAGCAAAATGTTCTCGTAGGCATATCCTGACATATAAATCGATGAACATAACCTATAACCATTGCTTCTTTCAGTAAACATCCAAACTGGCTTCCATCTAAATTGATATACATACATAGGCACCGCTCATTTAATTGGCATAAAGTTGCATCAAAAGTAAGGATAATTTGGAGAAGTCCTGCCAGGAATTCAACACTGAGGATAGTATTGAACTTGAACCATCTTGTCAAAGTGTTGGTTCTCAAAAGGATGATTTTTCAAGTAAGAAAAAGATTAGTAGTGCAGTCTTTGTGTGTTATTTAAAGAATACATACCTAAATGGTATTTACACTTATGAGATCCAGACTGAAATTAGTTAAAAATAGTGACAGACAAAAGTTGTGAAGATGGTATCGATCGAATCGCAGAAGGTTGAAATAAAAGCATTTATTTTAGTGAACTTGTTTTATTTTATTAATCCACAAGCATTTTCAGTAATTAATATAAGTATTTTTGCATAGCTTCATTATTTTATTGCAATATTTATCAAGTTTTTACTTTCTATGCTGATGGATGCTATTAATTACTTTTTCAGATATTTTCTTAGTTAACTAGATAAGCTTTATACATTTTTATTCACTCTTCCATTCTTTGTTTACGGGTAGAAAGTAGAAACCCTTAATATTATATTTAATATTATAAAAATATACTCAATATTATAAATGCGAAAGTGTGTCTGTCTGTTAGCACTTCACGCCCAAACCGCTAAACCAATTTTGCTGAAATTTGGTATGGATTTACTTTGAGCCCCGGGAAAGGACATAGGATACTTTTTATCCCGGGAAAATGTACGGTTCTCGCGCGATAAATGATTTTTGGCGCAACGGAGTTGCGGGCGTCATCTAGTCTTTAACTTTAATATTTCGATCGCGGATTCTTGGAAATCTGTCGTTGTTCTCGCGGCCGCATGTGGCCACTTGGGAGTGTAAGTATTATATCATTTTATAGTGTAAAACATAAAAAAACACTCATAAACTATCCAGGGTCAAGGAGAATGCGAAGTCAAAGTCACTCACAAGTTACGTCTTTTACTCGCATCGTGGCGCTGCTGTCGAATTACGACGCCCTCTATAGTTTCTGCACGGTCCCTAGAGCTTGACAGTAAAATTTTCGTAAAAGTTTCGGCTATTCGCCACTATTGGCAGTGTCGTCGCTCTGCACGGTCCCTATAATATGTTAAAGTATATTGTTTTCCCGCCATTACTTGACACTCGTCGTGGTTTTATAGCCGAAGTGCCATAATAAGAAAAAAAAACTTGAAAGTTGAAATGTCAAATCCATGCTGACTGTCAAATGTGCTGTCAAACAAGTCAAAACTCCTGAAATAAAATAAGTTTTTGAGGTTAAAATATTAATATTGCATTGCGCATTTTGTCATAAATAAGCAATTAATTATTGTGTTAAGATGGCAGAAACAAGCGACAGCAATCAGCAAGTTCTTTCTATTTTGCAAAAGATCAAAAACCAAAATAACGAGACAAAAGTCCCTGCCACTGAAAGTAAATCTAAGGATAAGAAATTAAAAACCAACTCTATTCGAGGCATGCCGAAATCGGGCAAATTTTGGAAAACAAAGAAAGACAGGTAAGGTTTAAAAGCTTACATTGATTCTATTTAAAAGTACGATAATCATTGTTTTTTTTAGACCTGTATTTTAAATTTGATATAGGTACCTACCTAATATATTAAGCTCTAGTGCACTAGTGTCTCTGTACTGTGGTACTTACAAATGTTGTAAACCCAAACAAGTAAGTAAAACAGTGTAACTAGAAGAAATAGATTAGTAAACATCAATCTATTGTAGTTTCGAGATGCTGTTGTATGAAATATAAAATTATACATCTCATTTATGAACAGTCCATTTAGGGTGAAGCCAAACGAGCGTAATTTGTGAGTTGTGAGTCGCAGAATTTCTGCAGGGCAGAATTCTGCTGTATTCAGTTTCATACAAAAGTCCCGTTTGATTCACACGAGCGTAATTTTGTGAGTCGTGATTTATATGAAAAGAAATTCTGCGGCTCACGACTCACAAATTACGTTCGTTCGACTTCACCCTTACTCATAAACAAGTGCCTTTACATAATTCTAACAATTTTTTTAGATTCTCATCCATTGTAAAAACTAAGGGTATTAGACCAGACTTTAAAAAGAAAACAGAGCTGAGACAAGAACTTAACAGAACTAAAGCACTATCCAAACAGCTTGTTGAACAGATTAACGAAAAACATTTAACACAGAAAGAAAGACGTCGCGAAAATATTAAAAGAGCCGAAGAAAATAAGAAAAAATCTGAAATTGTTCAAGTTATAACAAACTCTGCAAAACTTAAAAGGATGAAGAAGAAACAGCTAAGATTTATTGAAAAAAGAGATGTTAATAAAGAAAGCAAGTAGAAATTAATCATGTTTTATTTTGTATTGTTTTATGGAAGGTCTTAAAAAAAGCAAAATTTTTAATACATATTTAAAGTAATTTACACAAATAAACAATATTATGTTTACAAGCATTGTGAAAATACTACAAGAAATGTATATTTTAAACTATTTAAATCCATTTTTAGTAGGCAAGCTTTCTGAGGGCAATTTAACCCATCAACTCGTAAGCGGCAACCGGGTGCCGCATAGCAATTGAATATCTATTGTGTCTGTAATTCCCACGATCAAGGTATTAATTAAAAATAAATTAATCATCTAATATTTTTATTGTAATTAGTATTAGTCATATTATACATATAAAAACATTAAACACCTTTACAGTATATTATGTGAACAAGTAGAAATGTCATGTGAGTTTCTATTTACAATATTTGGATATAGGTATCTGATAAAACATGTTTAAATGTTTGATCTTATTTACAATACTACGGTTGCAAATATTCATAACCCAATTGAGAAAAATGCAGAATTGTTATGATCATTGTTTCAATAGATCAAAATATATTTATCACAAAAACAACTAAAGTATTTAATATTATTTATCTAAGAGGTTTTACAAACTAAGACTGTTCTATCTTTAATAAATCTTATACAAAATTAAAATGTTTCTGAATACACAAGTAAGGTTACTTTATTCACAAGTCACACTGGAGATTCTGTGTTCTGAATTCTAATTATGTATGTTAAGGATTGTCTTGATATAAACTTGTTATGATTAATATGATTTATTGCTCCAATATTTTTACACTAGAATGCAGCACCAGCATAGACAGTTTTGTTCGACGTTTGACAATGTTCCTGTCAATATTCTGAATTGTTAATAGTGTCCACTGCTTCGACATTTGCGTAATATTCCCTATTGTAATGCAAGAAGTTTTATACCTGACAACACCTGAATGGATTGAAATAAAACACTGGTAAGTATTTATGCAGAGTCAGAAAAATTTGTGTGTAAATTGCCATTCAGATGTTAAGTGCAGACTATAGTCTATAACATCAAATATCAATCAATTGAATCTAATTTAAAATTTAGATTGTCTCTGGTGAGCAGTCTTATTAAAATATTTCATTAATTTACATATTGATCGAAATCATTGTTAGTAGAAAAAAAAAATATTGTAAAAATATATCAAAAGAGTTGTTATAAAAGTTACAAACCAATGACAATAGTATTTCTTATATCTAAGTTTCAACATAGTTTTAAACTCAATGAAATAATTTACAGGATAACAAACATGTTGCTTTCGTAACAACAATAGAATAGGATTCCTTATATATTTGCCTTTAATACTATTTGTAATACACAAATTCATTCAAACATCAGTCTAAGGCAGTGACAACGAATTTGTTCATAAAGAAGTTTTTTATAGATAATCAATTATCTACATAAATTACGATAGAACATTCAAGACAGGGCATACTAATAATTATGTTCTTAACAATTGAGATTCCATGCTACTAAACTAATAATGGTGAGATGTAATTTTTACTCTTAATTCTAACATCCATGAAATTATGATTAACATCTTCCTGCATAATACATATAATAGCCTAGGAAACAACTTCTTTGATAGTACCTATTTAGTACTATCAGAGAAGTTGATTCCTAGGCAGATAGCGGACCTAAGTAATTTGGTCGAGTTATGTCAAGCCCAGATCGGGTCGGTCGGGTTATGTCAAGACAGATCACAATAATTAACATTGAATTGACTTGATCCAACCAAATGACGTTGGTCTGTCAACTGCCTAGGAATCAATTTCCTCGATGGTACATAGCAGTAATGCACTTTGTTATTTAATTACATGTTTTTTTAGTGAAATATGTAATATAAAATAATTGTAAATCTGGTAGCCAACCATTTGATACATATTTTGTTCTTAGATTTTCATTCAACTGTGAAAAGATACTTTTTAGGGTTCCGTAGCCAAAATGGCAAAAAAGGAACCCTTATAGATTCGTCATGTCTGTCTGTCTGTCTGTCCGTCCGTCCGTATGTCACAGCCACTTTTCTCCGAAACTATTTGAGCTATACTATTGAAACTTGGTAAGTAGATGTAATCTGTGAACCGCATTAAGATTTTGATGCAAACATTAAAAAAATATTAAAAATTTTAGGGGTCCCCATAGGTACAACTGAAACAAAAAAATTTTTTTTTCATCTAACCTATGCGTGTAGGGTATCATATCATTTTTTTCTAAACTGAATAGTTTGCGAGTGAGACTCTTCCAAAGTGGTAAAATGTGTGTCCCCCCCCTCTAATTTCTAAAGTAGGGACATGATAATTCTAAAAAAAATATATTCAATGTAGATTACTATAAAAACTACCAACGAAAATTGGTTTGAACGAGATATAGCCAGTAGTTTTTTTTTATACGTCATAAATGGTAAACCTTAATCTAAATTTCATTAAATCGACTGAAATATAAAAATAAATAAAAAACCTTTTAATTTCATAAAAATAAACCTTATTGCTGCTGCGGAACCCTTCATGAGCGAGTCCAACTCGCACTTGGCCGGTTTTTGTTTTATGCTGTCTACACACCAAAGCCGCCCGGCTTTATTTTGAAACAAGCTTTGTCAAAATTGTTTCAAAATGAGGCCGCCGGCCGCAACCCGGCGGGTTATGCCGCCGGCCTTTGGTGTGTAGACAGTTTTAGGAGATCATTTATAAGGTGATATATCTGCATAGCATTTGAATTATTTTGTGATGAAAATACATTTATTTCGTTTCACTGGTTTGTTTTGCATTGATATAATTTATTACATACATTCAAATACCATGACTAATAAAGAGGAATAAAATGTAAAAATAGAAAATTCTATTAAACAGCGAAAAAATATAGGCGGAGAAGTAACTTCATAATAATTATATTTAATTACTAGCTGTTTCCCGCGACTTCGTCCGCGTTAGCATAGTATAGTAATTGATAACGGAGATAGATAATTTTTTCACCCCCTTGGGGGTAGAATTTCCGAAAACGCATAAATATGTATCCATTAATTTTTAATCAGTAGCCCAAAAATAAAGTTTCAACTTTCATGTTTCTAACTCAAGAAATGACGGACTTTCATTCAAACTTTCAACCCCAATTTCACCCCCTTGGGGGTAGAATTTCCAAAAATGCTTAAATACGTGTCCATTCATTTTTAATCAGTAGCCAAAAAATAAAGTTTCATGTTTGTAACTCAAGAAATGACGGACTTTCATTCAAACTTTCAACCCCAATTTCACCCCCTTGGGGGTAGAATTTCCAAAAACGCTTAAATACATATTTATTTATTTCTATTCAGTAGCTCAAAAATAAAGTTTCATGTTTCTAACTTAAGAAATGACGGACTTTCATATAAACTTTCAACCCCTTTTTCACCCCCTTCGGGGTAAAATTTCCAAAATTCCTTCCTTAGTGGGTGTCTACTTTACAAAACAACCCTACTCACCAAATTTCGTGGCTGTAACTTTAACAGTTTTTGCTCGGTGATGATGAATCAGTCAGTCAGTCAGGACTTGCAATTTTATATAATATATAGATAGATTGTTGTAATTGGAATAATTTTTCTTCTCATAGAGTTTTTGCAAGTTAAGAAATTGTGATTGAAATTATTATTACATACTACATAGCAACAATATTCATAACGACGCGAAGGAGGGATTAGGTTATTTTGCGATTTTTCTGTAGTCTGTGATTGTGTAAATGTGTACAAGTATTGCACAATGTATTGACATAACAGGTTCTATAAATAAACCAACTGTACCCTAATGTAATCCTTATTTACCTACGTATCCTCTATGGCAGGGGTGGCCAACCGGTCGATTGCGACTGTTAGTCCAGTCGATCGCGGACGGGCAAAAAATATAAATAATTAGACCAGACTGCGAAATGACCAATAAGCTACACTATGCTGTTTCATTTAAGATTTCAATAAGTATGTAATTAGGGTACTTGGTAGATCGCACAGGGTTTCGTTAGTAAACAGTAGATCTTAGTTCTAGTCAAGTTGGCCACCCCTGCTCTATGGTCTATCGATATACTGATTACTCTATTTTAGTGCACAAAGGAGAATGAATACACACAATTGAATGTGAGGGAATTGGCAGGATGTTGTGACCCCGTCACTTTTAGGATGCCACATCAGAATAATTGAATTTTATAATAATGTGTAGTGAGTCTTAGTATAAATTCTTTGTTGAGAATAAAAAAAGTAAAATAAAAAGTAGTTTAAAAGTCTAACTAACAATTATTGTTTTCACTGTATCTTTCTGATTAGACAAAAAAAAGTGTGTACGGCTGATGGTGTAACACGAATTATTATTAATCCTAAGATTGCCTAGGGCACAAACGACTAAACTTATTAAAATTGTGTCAATTTTTTAAAATCTATAAATACTATTAAATAAAATAAGGCTGATTTACATTTCTAAGCCGAGAAATGTCTGCAACATGCCTCGGCCGTTACAGGCGTGGATGCAAAAGGGTCTCGAGTCCGATTACACAGCTAACTTAAAAAAGAACATGAGTTTATGAGTTGTACAACTAATTTAGCAGTCACGTCTAATAGTTGAATGAGCGGAGACGACTGAATGTTACATTTGAGGCAGAAGATATTTATAACTTTTTTTTAACCTGTACTAATCCAAAATACAATATAAAGTCGTCGAGCGAGGAGCAAACTTAGCCTGTTTGGATACGACTACTGAATAGTGTAATTGGAGCTCAAGACCTCCGACATGAAGTATGCGGTCTATACGACGCTAGGTGAGTATTTACTATTTACACGTCAAAGTCAGCGGCGGACTTGCTCGGGTGCGGCGTTATGAACGGCTCACTCCACATCCTTCTGAGATCACCCTGAAAACAATACGATATTTCATTGTATTTTTTCATTAAGTACATAAAAACTACGGTTCCTGCTAAAATTATATTAACGCGGGCTGAGCCGCGCGGAACATCGAGTAAGTTATATTAAGAGGAGTCCACACCGCCGTTTTTCCATATAAAAGTTCTCCCCTGTTTCCTCCCTGGATAATGCCGGTAGAGTTATAATTTTTTTCCTGAATATCTATGGCCACAAATACAATGTCCCTATGTTTTCTTTTTTTCATAACTGAGTTATTAAAAAAGATATGAACGTTCAAAAACCCAAAAAAATGGCCAGATTTTCAGATGTGTACAAATTTTCAAACATCTAGAAAACAGATTTTGCTAGATTATAAAAAAAAAATAAAACATAGGAACACAACTTAAGCCTTTCTTTAATCTTTAATGAAAAAAGTACTTAAATCGGTTAAATTTTGGAAAAGGAATCAGAGGACAACGAATCGATGATTTTCTGTTCTTTTATTAGAACTTTTATCGTGTTGTCTCTATCGCGCTCTGCGGTGGGAGACTTGAGATTGGTGAGACAGCAATACATTTTCAAATACCTATTTTCAATTTCTCTCGCCCTTGGTCTATCCTCTTAATATTATTTTAAAAGAAACAGCCACACGTTTGAAGCTCTTTTGTCTTATGAAAACGACTCATAAAGACGCAAAGCGTGTGGCGTTATTTGGCGTAGTACTCTGTCAGCACCACACGCGCCAAACACACCGCATAGTTCACGAAATGCGGCGCGTACGGTGCGACTGCGGACGAATGTGCGAGGTTTCACATCATTTCATACGACCAATGCTAAAATGCAGCGCGTACGGCGCGTGCTTGCTGATTAAGGTGCCATGAGCTTAAAGCTTCGCGCCCACTGTGTCGGCGCGGGTCGCCGCGTGCCGGGGCGGGTCGAGGCTCAGCGCGGCGCATAATGCGCTATAGCACTAAGCACACTGTTGCCGGGTCGGGTCGCATCGCATAGACGGATTTTAACGTTCACTGAGGCGGAGCGTGCCGGGACGGGTCGGCGCGGGTCGGCGCGCAACGCTCTGCCATGCTCTGCGCGACGAGTGTCGGCGGGGCGATGCGGGGTGTAGCGAGGGCCGGGGCTTGCCGGGCCGCATCGCATCGTATCCGCGCGTCGCTTGCCGGGGCGCAGCGGGTCTTGTCGGGCCGTGTCGGCCCGTGTCGCATTGACGGAAATCCGCCGAGCAAAAATCCGCGCCGATGCGCGCCGGCACAGTGGGCGATACGCGCACCCGCCTCAGCGCCCGTCTCAGTGTGCTCAGTCCTTAAAGACGCAATAGCGTATGCCGTTACAGAAGTTATTCGACGTGATCTGTCAGCTGATTTTGACCAAATTACGTGGGCTCGGCGTATGAATATTGAATCCACATAATATCTTACATCTAATAGATGTAAGATGCCGTACAACGCACGCACGTCGCACGGCAGCACAGAGAAGTTGATTCATAGGCAGATGGCGGACCTATGTAATTTGTCGCGTTTTGTCAAACATAGGGCCAACCCACACGTACGACAACCACACAACATCGCAACGACAAAATGCCGTCAAGCAGTGGTTACGTGTGAATGGTGTCGCTGCAGCTTTTGTTTTTTTTTGCAGACAAAATGTCGACGTGGTTTCGTTGTCGCCAGCGCAGTAGTTGCGATGTGGTTACGTATGAAAGTCGTAAGATTGGCCCTGATGACAGATCACGAATTACATTGAATTGACATAATCCGACCAAATGACGTAGGTCTGTCAAGTGCTTACGAATGAATTAGTTGGACGGTACCTTGACGTAGGCCATGGTGAGGAGCGGCAGCAGCGTGAAGGGCACGAGGTAGAGCAGCGCGGGCTGCGCGGCCTTGAACACCTCCGCCGAGACCGTCGCTGTCAGCAGCCCCAGGAAGTAGCCCAGCAGCGAGCAGTGGAAGTACGTCACACGGGAACTCTGCACACATCACATTGACAGTTATTAGTTGAACACGCGAGTGGAAGAACACGATAACTAACGTACTTCATCACCTGGCTAATGTATCTGGCTAGTGGCTAGTTGACTACACATAAAATGCAAAATCATATTTTTTTTTGGAGTTTTGCCGGGAATGTGAAAGAGTGATATTGTGTTATTACATTATTTTCCTGAAATTGTGTTAACTGGGTTTTTAATGTGTAATATTGGTAGAATATTAATCATTAGATATTCGTTATCGTGCACAAGTGTGGGAAAGTGATGCAATATCCAGAAACGTGCTATTTTGTGTTCCCTCCAAAACTCCATCGAAAGTTTTAGTAAAGCGTCTACCACTTTACTGAATCGACCGACTTGACTCTTTGACTGTATTGACTTGCCGAAAATTATACTACAAGAATATTGTTTTCCCGCCATTACTTGACACTGCCCATGGTTATATAACCGAAATGCCATAATAAGAAAAAAAATTTTTTTTTCTGGCCCTGAAGCCTCCATTGATGCAAAAAAACAGTGATTTTTTACTGTTAGTTATTGTGTTCTTCTACTCAGTACTCACGTATATAATTATTATTTATATTTGAAGACGTGAGTGGAAGAATCAAACAAGTAACATTTCGTAACATTCGGACAATAACTAATTTTTTTCTCTAATTATTTCATTAAAACTTGTAACTTATCTACTTCATAATCTAGCTAATGTATCTGGCTATACATATGATCCATAGTTTTTCTATTTCAAATAATTTTTCCGGCCCTAAACCCTCAATTTATGCAAAAAAACGGAAAGTTTTTTCATGTTACTTACCTTATTCTTCCACTCACGTCTTGATTTATGAAAGAGTAAATATGTATTTATAAGATGTTTCCAGCAATTTGGTTGCGCCAAAATTATTGTTACGAATGCGGACACGTAGTGTCATCTAGCGGCAACCAGGCGAAACCATCACAGACAGCGTAAATCCCCTATTCAATACCAGATGCCACTACTTGTATGTTTTTGTTACCGGCGCGTACCTGCTCGAGAATTTTCCCACGGTTGTTTACATGTTGATGCGAAATTGTGGAATATTCTCGTAAGGTCTAGAGCTCGCCCCGATCCGTATAAATACTCGGCTAGACGGGCCGGCCAGTCAGTCTTCGAATGTTTTCGAGTGAGCGATAATCAAAGCGACTTCGGAAGTGAGAAACAAGTGACTTAGTGAGTGAACCAGTGATAGTGCTTAGTGTTTGAACTTAGTGCATAGTGTTTGAACCTAGTGCTTAGTGTTTAGACATAGTGATCTAGTGTGTGTAAGTGTAGTGTAAGTGTTAAGTGTAGTGCAAATAAAAGTCTTCAAGAGAGTCACCAGGTCTTTTCCTCCGAATCATCGAACCTTAGCACGTAACAACTGGTGTCGGAAGTGAGGTTTGGAGATGCCATTGACTCCGGGAGAGGACTTCGAGGGAAGCGTCAGGACAAGGGCGCAACCGGCTGCGGAGGCCACACCCACTGGGGACCAAGCTCCGCCCACTGCGGGGCAGGACCCACCCGCTGGCCCCGCCCACCAGGCTCCGCCCACTGACCACGCCCATCAGGCCCCGCCCATTTTGGGTGTGGCCACGCCCACTGGCTCCGCCCACCAGGCCACGCCCACTCAGGCCACGCCCACTGGCCCCGCCCACTGGGCCCCGCCTGCTCAGGCCCCGTCGACTAGCTCCATCCATCCTGCCACGCCCGTAGCTTCTACAGCACCTCAAGTGGCTCTTCAATTAGAAAGTTTAATTGGGTTAATTCAGGCTTTACAAAAGTCACAAGAGTCACATGATCGCAAGCTCGGCGCTTTGCAAGAGGCACAAGACCGCAAACTCGGCGCTATGCAAGAGTCACAAGAGCAACAAAAGGATCTTCAAGAAAAGGCGCTTCTGGCGATAAAGGATGTCAGTGACACGGTATTAAAGCTTCGCAAAGATGTGGACATAATGGACGAACGAGTTACCGGGTTGGGATTGGATATGGAAAATGTGAAAACCAACATCACCGAGCTACAGAAGAAAGTAGTGCGCCTGGAAACCACAGGAGTCGCGACGTCTAGTGGAACTACCGGAGCAGTGGTACAAGGGCCAAAAGTCAAGGTGCCGCCGTACGACGGTACTACTTCTTGGAACGCTTATCGTCAGCAATTCCAGACGGTTGCTACTGCCAACGGATGGACTGAAGACCAATGCCTGACCGCTCTCACTGTTGCGCTCAGAGGGCAAGCTTTGTCGGTCCTAGAAGCACATACAGGAAATGGGTTCAAAGATCTGATGGAGGCGCTTGAATCCAGATACGGGGAGCGACACCTGGAGCACGTATTCCGTGCCCAACTTCGTGACAGAGTCCAACGCTCAGGAGAGGGACTACAACAATGGGCGTTGGAGATTGAAAAACTGGTCAAGAAGGCACATCCAGGAGCAGACTCCAAGATGGTTGACTCGAACATTATTCAAGCCTTTGTCGACGGAATCAGGGACCTGGAAGTCAGAGCTGCAGTAAGGCTACGTCACCACACCTCGCTAAAGGAAGCGTTGGCGCATGCTCTAGAGGTCGAGGCTGTCCGGCGTGACATACGGCAGACCTATAAAATCCGCGAGGTCTCTGAGGAAGTCAAGGAGGTCAAGGCTCCCACGAAGAGAAGTTTTGGAGCCATGTGCTACAAGTGCGGCGAAAGGGGTCATCTTCAGCTCAACTGCCCGCAGAAGGATACCCAGATGGCAAGAATGAAAAGGCTTGAGGAACAGATGGAGGAGCTGAAGAAACAAAGTGCTTCGTCCCCTGCCCGGGAGCAGGGAAACGAATAAAAGCCAGGACTAAGGGGCGAGTACTGGCTGACGCGGAGGAAGCCCCAATAACTGTTGTCTCCCAAGCAAGCAGCGGGAATAGTCTTGTGATTCAGGGGACTATTAACAGGACGGATTGCAAAATGACTCTAGACACAGGAGCCTCTAGAACGATAGTGAACCCAAATCTGGTAAAGGCCGCAAGGAGACATAAGAGGAAAATTAACTGTCGGCTTCTTACTGCCTCCGGTCAGCCAATACCCGTTCTCGGAGAAATGTCAGTTATGATTAATGTAGGGGGGTCCTCATACCCTCATGACGTTATCGTGGCTGAAATAATGGATGATTGCATCTTGGGCTTAGATTTCATGAAGAAGCATAACTGCAGGATTAATGTCGCTGACGGAGTTTTCAAGTGTGGCGAAGAAGAAATTTTCATCCTTGGAGGCGCCTGCGGGAAAGTCGCATGTGTAAAGGAAGTCCTTATACCTGGACGAGCGGAAGCCCGGGTGCTGGTGAAACTACCGCCAGCTGGAAAGAACAAGTCCAACAGATGCGTGTTGATCGAAGACACACCCACCAAGACATCAGCACGAAAACTGATGACGGCAAGAACCCTTGTGAGTGGAAGCAGTCACGCTGTGGTCCGGGTTTTGAATCTTGGTGAACGCGAGATCTGCTTGAACAAAGGTGACGTCATTGGAAAGTGCGAGGAAGTTATCTGGATGAGAAAGTGCAGTTCGACGACGGACGCAGACCCAGCAAACAGCAGCAAGAATGGATTAGTGACTGAGCTACTCGATGACTGCAAGAGTAATCTGACTTATTCGCAGAGGATGAAAGCTAAGAAGTTTTTACAGCGCCACGCGAATATCTTCTCCAGTCAGGAAGGTGACCTTGGAAGAACGTCGATGGTTCAGCACAGGATAGATACCGGAAACGAGAACCCGATTCGTCAACGAGCAAGACGGATACCAATTGCAAAGGAGAAGGAAGTGGAAGGCCTTTTGGAGGACATGAGAAGGCATAAGATTATTGAACCGTCTGCAAGTCCATGGTGCTCGCCTGTAACCTGTTGTATTAGTGAAGAAGAAAGATGGCAGCACAAGATTTTGTGTGGACTACAGGCGTCTCAATGATGTCACTAAGAAGGACAGCTACCCATTACCTCGGATCGACGACACTCTGGATACCTTGAGTGGCATGAAATGGTTTTCGACCCTGGACCTGAAATCTGGATACTGGCAGGTGGAAATTCATCCAAAAGACAAGGAGAAGACAGCTTTTTCCACCGGTAAAGGTTTATGGCAGTTTAACGTCATGCCCTTTGGATTGTGCAACGCACCTGCCACGTTTGAGCGACTTATGGAGTGTGTACTAGCAGGCTTAGTTGGAGAGGCTTGCTTAGTCTACTTGGACGATGTCATCATTGTTGGCCGCGACTTCGAGGACCATTTGCGAAACTTAGAACGAGTTTTCGCCAAAATAGAGGGGGCCAAGTTAAAGTTGAATCCGAAAAAGTGTCGTTTATTCAGGAGTAAGGTCAATTATCTCGGCCATGTTATCTCAAGTGATGGAATCCAGACGGACCCGGAAAAACTGGAAGCAGTTCAAAATTGGCCAACCCCTAAGAACAAAACCGAAGTGCGAGCATTTCTCGGCCTATGCTCCTACTACAGGCGTTTTGTTAAGGGATTCTCGGAGATAGCCAAGCCATTACATCGGCTGACAGAAGATAAACGACAGTTTATTTGGGACGAGACTACTGAAGATTCTTTTCAGAAACTGAAGAAACATCTGTGTGAAACACCAATCCTGGGGTATCCACAACCTGAAGGTCAGTTTATAGTCGACACGGACGCAAGCAACACGGCCATTGGAGGGGTGTTATCTCAAAAACAGGGTGAAAGAGAAGTTGTGATTGCATATTTCAGCAAATCTTTATCCAAGCCAGAGAGAAACTACTGTGTGACAAGAAGAGAACTCTTGGCTGTTGTAAAGACGCTACAACATTTCAGCAAATACCTCATCGGCAGACAGTTTTTACTGCGAACTGATCACGCAGCCTTGAAGTGGCTACTGCAATTCAAGAACCCAGAAGGTCAAGTAGCACGATGGATTGAGCAGCTCCAGGAGTACGACTTCAAGACCGAACACCGCAGCGGAAAGTCGCATGGGAACGCCGACGCACTCTCACGAAGGCCGTGTTCAGAAGACTGCAAACATTGTGTTAAGCAGGAATCTAATGAAGTGACAATAAAGTTAACGAGAACAAGTCCTTTAGGTCCATGGGAGAATGATGCCATGAGGGAGGCTCAAGAAAAAGATGACGACCTTCGGCACATCATCACATGGAAGAAACGGGGTGACGTAAAACCAACCTGGAGTGAGGTTGTACCCACTGGCGCTGTCACTAAGGCGTACTGGGCGCAATGGGAGAGTCTGGTACTTCAAAACGGAATACTCTACCGGAAATGGGAGAAGACTAACGGCAGAGAGTTCCATCTTCAGATAGTCGTCCCAAGAGCGAGAGTACCCGATATTCTCCGTGAAATGCACGATGGCGTATCAGGAGGTCATCTAGGTGTCAAGAGGACGTTAACAAAAGTGCGAGAACGATTCTACTGGTTGCATTGTCGAGATGACGTGCAGGATTGGTGCCGCAAATGTACTACTTGCGCTGCAGTGAAGGGACCACAGACCAGGAGCCGTGGGAACCTGCGGTTGTATAACGTTGGCGCACCGTGGGAACGAATTGCAGTTGATGTAGCTGGGCCATTTCCTGTAACGGAGTCGGGAAACAAGTATTTCATGGTCGTCATGGACTACTTCACCAAGTGGCCTGAAGTGTTCGCCATACCAAACCAAGAAGCTACGACAGTTGCTTCTAAGCTTGTGGAAGAAGTGATATCTCGCTTTGGTGTGCCTCTGGAAATCCATTCCGATCAGGGCAGGAATTTCGAATCGCAGGTCTTCCAGGAAGTGTGCAGAATCTTGGGAATGCATAAAACGAGGACCACCGCGTACCATCCACAGTCTGATGGAATGGTTGAGAGATTTAACCAGACCCTTGAGAGGCATTTGGCGAAATTGGTAGATGAAAAACAAAAGGATTGAGACAAGTACATACCGCTCTTCCTTCTGTCGTACCGTACCGCCGAGCATGAGAGCATAAAGGCTACCCCGGCATATGTCAATTACGGTAGAGAACTACGAGTACCAGTAGACCTCTTGACAGGAGGGTCACCGGAGGAACCAAAGACCGTACAAGACTATGTCTGCGATTTGAGGGAAAAGATGCGCTATATACACGCCATGGTTCGGGAGAATGGGTTACATTCAAGTGAGAACATGAAGACCAGATACGACCGGAAATCGAACACGAGCGGCTTCGAAGAAGGGACACTGGTGTGGCTGCATAACCCAACTCGTCGAAAAGGGAAATCTCCAAAGTTGCAGACCAAGTGGGACGGCCCATACAAAGTGGTTACCCGATTGAATGATGTGACTTATAGGATTCAAAAGCAACCAAGAGGGACATTCAAAGTGGTACACATAGACCGTCTGGCGCGTTACCATGGCAGTAACAATGATGCTCGGGACGAGCATCCCTAAGAGGGGAGTAGTGTTACGAATGCGGACACGTAGTGTCATCTAGCGGCAACCAGGCGAAACCATCACAGACAGCGTAAATCCCCTATTCAATACCAGATGCCACTACTTGTATGTTTTTGTTACCGGCGCGTACCTGCTCGAGAATTTTCCCACGGTTGTTTACATGTTGATGCGAAATTGTGGAATATTCTCGTAAGGTCTAGAGCTCGCCCCGATCCGTATAAATACTCGGCTAGACGGGCCGGCCAGTCAGTCTTCGAATGTTTTCGAGTGAGCGATAATCAAAGCGACTTCGGAAGTGAGAAACAAGTGACTTAGTGAGTGAACCAGTGATAGTGCTTAGTGTTTGAACTTAGTGCATAGTGTTTGAACCTAGTGCTTAGTGTTTAGACATAGTGATCTAGTGTGTGTAAGTGTAGTGTAAGTGTTAAGTGTAGTGCAAATAAAAGTCTTCAAGAGAGTCACCAGGTCTTTTCCTCCGAATCATCGAACCTTAGCACGTAACATTATTTTATCGCCCTGGAACCGTATTTAGCGATAAAAACTATCATCTAAAAAGGACGGCAATCGGCATATTACCCGGTTCGCAAAGTAACTCAACACCAATCAGCAATTTAAACATGAAGAGGTAGCTAGCATACAGAGTACAGAGTCAGACAGACACATCATTTATAATATTAGTAAAGATTATATTTCGATTGTTACCATAGACCGTGGACCGGGAACTTGGCCCATCTGGCAGACCAGTGTGGCCTTCTTGTAGGCGTCATAGCGGAGCACGAAGCACAGCAACAGACCTGGCATAACTATATCACCCAATCCTGGAAAAAAGACAATTTTATAGCCCGAAAAACGCTATAGAACCTTTTTTTTTCGAAAAAGTCATGACAAGGGGAGTTTTGCCGGGAATGTGAAAGAGTGATGTTATGATTTTGTATTATTTTCCTAAAATTGTGTTAAATTGGGTTTTTAATGTGTAATATTGGTAGAATATTAACCATTAGATATTCGTTATCGTGCACAAGTGTGGGAAAGTGATACATTATCTAGAATGTGCTATTTTGTGTTTCCTCCAAAACCCCATCAAAAGTTTCAGTAAAGCGTCTACCACTTTACTGAATCGACCGACTTGACTGATTGACTGTAATGACTTTTACTTAGACTTTGCCTAGACTTTAGACCTAACAATATAGAAAAATCGGCCAAGTGCGAGTCGGAATCGCGCACGAAGGGTTCCGTACCATTATAGAGCAAAATTAGGCCATAAATTGTGTTTTTTGTATGGGAGCCCCCCTTATTTTTTATTTTATTTTAATATTATTATTAAAATATTAATCCTTCGATCGTAAGAAAAACAACTTATCTATTGTTATTGCGGCCGCATGCGGCCGCGGCCGCTTGGGGCTTGAAGGATTAAAGTACACATATAACTAAGGATTTTGTGAAAAATTCAAGTACCTGTTGCCATTTTTGATATAGAGCAAAAAAGGCCAAAAAAATCACGTTTGTTGTATGGGAGCCCCCCTTAAATATTCATTTTATTTTATTTTTAGTATTTGTTGTTATAGCGGCATCAGATATTATACATAATCTGTGAAAATATCAAATCTCTAGCTATTACCGTTCTTGAGTTGCAGCCTGGAGACAGACAGACAGACAGACGGACAGACAACGAAGTCTTAGTAATAGGGTCCCGTTTTTACCCTTTGGGTACTACGGAACCCTAAAAACGATACTGAATATTGTATTATAAAATATTGTTTTCCCGCCATAATATTATATACTCGACACTGGCCATGGTTAAAGCCGAAGTGCCATAATAAGAAAAAAAAAGTCATGACAAGCTAAGGCTGCCATCATTCATCTAAATTACCTTCGCCGGTCAGGCACGACAAAAATCCCGGACATTTGGCTGAAATGTGGTCATTTCCCCGGACACCTCTTAAAAAGTATTTAAGATTACGTCTTACCAATTTTTGCTTAAACATCTTTCTTTTCCGACAGGAATTTGTGAAAATCGGATTAACTCAAGCCATTGAAATCGTACTTGATTTTGATCAATGAAAAAAGAAAGTGTTTATGCTTAGCAAGTTTTTATTTGACACTTTTCAAAAACCCAGCCGGACAGTCCCCAGACGCCTTTCAAACTAGGACTAGGACTACAGGATATCTCACCGAGCATAGAGAAGTGTCCCTGGTGGTGCATGGAGGGGAAGACGAGTTTGGCGGGCAGCGACAGTTTGGGCGCGTCGCGCATCGCGCCGCCGAGCTGCAGCCGCCGCGCCACCACGTTCATGGGGTTCTCTGCGGGCCTGATAAAGTGTTTCTGACGTTCAAAAAGTGTATCATGATACCTATTTTGAATAAAAAAGATTTCATTTCATTTCATTTCATTTCAAGTATGAGAATGTTCAAGTAATAATAATTAATAAAAAAACTACAGAGGTGTCAATAGGGACACCCGGATGGAACGAAATTAAAAACAGTATTTATAGACGCCCAGGAATACTAACGACACTTTTGTGGAATTACAATAGTGTATTAAATACACTCAGCGACATCCACCGGACGTTTAAATTTTAAACGTCCGGTGGATGTCGCTGTTTATTCTCAAAAACTCCATCTAGTTGACGCACAGGAATACTATCAACGCCCTCTGCCCCTACTATGCAGGTACTAATAAAAAAGTGTCGAGGTCAAGTGTCGTTCCGTCTCCTCCTTTCGCAATGCGCGATAAGGAACTACGTTCCAATATCTCCCTCACCGGTTTCGGTGACGATGGCTGGTTTCATTGAAAACAGGCCAGTTATGCAGGAGCAATTTTTATAGTGCTTAAGTGTGCGCGCAGTACACAAGAGCACTTTCTATTCCTTTTACTCTCATAACCCAGTGGGACGGACGACCAACACGACTGGCGAGAGATTAGACGCAGGACCGACTTTTTACATGCCCATCCAATGATCCAATGCATGGATCATCTTACTTGTCAATCAGGTGATCAGCCTGCATTATTCTAACCAAACTTGGAAATAATATGCTTCCAACGTGGGAATCGAACCCACGACCTCCGAGTCAAGAGCCACGCGCTCTATACCACTGGACCACGGAGGCGTCACGGAAGAGAACGTTCAAGTACTAGATACAACGGGACAAGACTCTCCTAGATCCAACAGATTTACATGATGTTACGAAAGGGGCAAGGGAATCGAACATCGTGTTAATGTATTCTTTTTTTTTTCAACAGCAGCAGTAAATACGTTAAAAATTGTTTAATATGCAGTAACATCCCTATTTTGCGAATTTCGCGCATTGGTGGCCAGTGGTCGCGCAACCGCTCCGTCCGCATACTGCTTATCACAAAAAGGCTTTAACGAAAAATCTTACCTGGTGGCCACTTTGACCATAACGTTAGTGGTGAAGATGTACGAGGAGAAGAACACCCAGAATACGTCGTAGAGCAGCAGGCCGGTCAGCAGCAGCGTCGACACCTTCAGCGATGGCAGCCGGATCAGCGCGATAAACGTCACGCACAAACCCATGCCCATCGCTGGAGGTCATAAAAAATATTAAGGGCCTGTTTCACCACTACCTATCCACCACTTAACTTGACAGATTCTCCATACTTTAGCTGTCAAGTTCAGTGGTGAAAAGCCTATTCGGCACTTATCAGGAAGTAGTGAAACAGGGCCAAATTAAATTAAAAAATATTAAAGGCCTGTTTCATTACTTCCTGATAAAGTGCCGGATAGGCTATCTACTACTTTTTTGACAGATTATCCATACTGATCTGTCAAGTTAATTGGTGGATAGCCAGTAGCCTATTCGGCACTTATCAGGAAGTGGTGAAACAGGCCCTAAATAAACTAAAAAATAATATAAAATATTAGACTAGATGACGTCCGCAACGCCGTTGCGCCGAAATTCGTTTGTCACGCAGAAAACGTCATTTTTTTTGTCGGAATACAAAAAAAATATCCTATTATGTCCTTATCCGTTCAGCCGTATGTGCATGAAAAGGAATTAAGAAGAGATAAACAGACAAGCACTTTTTTGTATTCTTGAAAGGTGTCAAGGGACATCCGAATGGAACGAAGTTTTAACCCCGCCAGTTGACGTCATCGCCACATCAACGCCCCCTGCCCCTACTTCGCAGGTACTAAAAAAGTGTTGTTACAACTTTTTCCGTCTAGGCCCTTTTCGCAACACGCGATAAGGAACTTCGTTCAAATAATATATTTTTATAAACCATTAACCATACGCACCATCCATGAGTAACCAGTGTCCGGTCAGCACCCACACGGCCACGATGGCAGCAGCGAGCAGCGCCGCAGCCAGCTCGGGGGCGGAGTACCGGCCGCAGACTGCACCGCCTCCGCCGCCGCCAGCCACATACTGACATAAAGGTGTCAACAGGAACGCTAGTGCCGCGCACGCTATCACTGTAAAATAGTCAATAGGTACAATATTAACGACCGCAGTCAAAGACAAGTAGTGTAAATAAGCATTAAGTACATATTATAATATTAAAAGCTATTTCATAATTACTCAACTTTAACTTAAAGAAGATTTAAGAGATAGGCATGTTTCATACAAAAGAAAATAAACCCTTTGAGGTCATCAGGCTCTAATTATTGTTATAACTCATAAATAATTCCTTATCTAATTATTAAGTAAATTTATTATCAAAATTATATTAAATTTACGAATTCTGTATTTAAAAAAGCTAAAAAACATATTCTGCTATATTTGCAACTGAATACTGAGCACAGAATAAATACGAGATCGCATAATCTGTGGAAGCCACGCCCCCCAGTATCGCGTGGATTTCAAGAATTTTTAAAATCTCTGTGATAAAATCATGATTCTGCGATTCGGCCGCTTACACCATCAATATTATCACGGAATCGTGATAATATTGATGGTGTAATTCGAGCCAATAAAACCAAATCGTTTTCAGCCTACCTGCAGTACATATCGCAACAAGTGTCTGCATGGAGTCAAAGAAGAAAAACATGATGAGAAGTGCTACTGACGATCCAAGAGGGAAGCAAAGCGCCTGCATTGTATTTAATGTCTGTACATCTGAAAAGAAAAATATTTATTTACTTACACATATAATAAAACTGTAGAAATGAAAATTCTGTACATTAAAGATATTCAAAAAATAAATAAGCAGGGGGTGTTACTATATCGCTATAGAAGCCAAAACTGTGGTTAGTTTTTTGTCTGTCTGTCTGTCTGTCTGCCTGTCTGTATGTTTGTTCCAGCATCACACGAAAACTACTGATCCGATTTGAATGCGGTTTCCGCAGATATATTTGTCTTCTTCCAACTTAACATCTGGTGTATAAAAAAAATTCCCCCCACCCCTCTAAGGGGACAAAAGAGGGGTCAGAATTTGTATCAAACTTTTGTATATAACACGAAAACTACTTTTCCGATTTGCATACGGTTTTCGCAGATATATTTGTCTGCTTTCAACTTAACATCTGGTGTATAAAATTCCCCTCCCCCACCACTCTAAGGGGACCAAAAAGGGGGTCAGATTTTGTATCAAACATTTTTCTTGGACTTCTACATTAATTTATTTACTGTGTTTTCCAACTTAACATCTGGTATACACCAGATGTTAAGTTGGAAAATGGTCGGATCCGGCTGGATTGATGGGAATCCGGTCAAATCCGGTCCGGATTGAAAATGACGCCGGATTGCAATCCCTAATAGCAAATAATCCAAAATAAAATTTTAAATGGCTAAAATAATACTTTTCGTAGTAACAAGATAGATTATGCCAAAACTTGGTCTTCTTGGGTTATAGCCGCCAAAGAGGACAGTAGGGTCAAGGCAAACTTACTATTATTAGGCGACGAGGTGACTGTTGGTTTTCCGCCTAACAATGATGTTTCTCTCTCCTTCTCAGCTCTCTCCCGGGCCTCTCGCTCCATATTGAGTGAACGAAAACTTCCATACACAATAAGTAACATAGAAATAAGACATGCTGATACTCTGAAAGTAAAAAAAAACTTGTTTTATTAGCAGTAGGTATTTTAATTAGTAACATGTTTTTAAGATTCAATATTAATGTATAAACAATGTTGTTACGATAAGAACAACAAGTTACAGTCTTCCAGATTACACATTATCAGTAAAGTTTGAAGTACATGAGTAGTTGAGAAATGTGGGTCACTAAACTATCCATATACATTAACATCACTGACTCTTATTAAATAAATCAATACATAATATAATAAACAATACAGTAACATACTACTGTTATCATAATTTCTTAATGGAATTTAAGAACAAGTTTTTTTTAATATTCTTGATTTTTCAATATTCTACATTAATTATTATAAAAAGACAAATCTGAAATCTCTTTATATAAGTAATAGATGCATAATCCATCATAATATTGGCAAACAATTATTATGATATTGTAATTTGTAGGCATCCAGTAAGAGAGGATTCTTGTAAATTTCACCCCTTAACCCATCTCCCAAGAGGAACCCGGGTGCCACATAACGATTGAATATCTATTGTGTCTACAATACCCACAATCGAGTTATTAGGGGATTGAAAAGTATTTTTAAGATTTACTGGTAAGGATATAATTGTATGCTGGTGAATCTGAGAAGGGGGTCCTTCATTAAATCTGCTTATAAATGATGCTTATTTTACCTACAGAATATCTTTATACAAATAATTGTACTCACTTGGAGGAGTCCATAATAGAGTAGGCCCATTTGTACTCCTGGTATTCCATATTTGCACCAACTTGCGCCATTCTTCAGGTGAAGTTGAAATATAGCAGAAACTTCAGGAGAGAGTTGGAGCAAACTAAAATAAATTATGAACTGTTGTCGCTCTATGTTCGTTTTTGTACTAATAAATGTAATATTAGCATCTTATATGTAATATTAGCATCTATTATTGTTCATTTTTAGATTGACTCTATGGTATAATAATTGTGTTGCAATTAATTCATCAAGCCCCAAACCGCGATAACAAAAGATAAGCTATTGTGTCTCGTTTTTCCATGATCGACGGGTTAATGTAAAACACATTACACAATTTTGAAAAAGATGTATACCCGTACTTACAAATGTTATAAAATATGGGAAAGTGTTATATCTATCGGATACTTCTACATGCTAAGCTGAACTGATTTTGATAAATTCTAGTATGGAGCATCTTTTAATTTATAAAAAGATAAATGTTACCAGTGTTAACATTTATTCCTTATCTTTTAACAATTGTAATTAGAATGAGTGGACAGTACTATCCGTACTGTCCACTCATTTCTTAATTCTTGCAATAAGATTTTGAAGAATTGCAATTATTGGTCTTTTCGCAATATAAATTTAAATAGCCCATTATTTTTTTTATAATAAATAAATTTATTTTTTATTACCTACAACAAATTAATCTGACCTATTAAGGGCCCGGGTTACCCTCGAAATTTTCATACATTCTTAATACCAAAATCATTTTCTCATACGAAAATATTTAACATGTTTGAGTTATTTTTCAGCTTAAGATAGTAATTACCTAGGGTCCTGAACAAATTTTTCTTACAAAATATTTAAGTACTAAAAAAAATAATTTTGTGTTTAAATATTTTTTAGTAAGTTTACTACTAAATATTTAAACACCAAAAAATAGACAAAAACACTAAAAAATATATAAATAAATTGTAAATTTACTACAAGATATTTAAATAATAAAAAATATTTTTTAAAGTTTAAATATTTTGTAGTAAATTTACTATTTATTTATATATTTTTTAGTGATTTTGTCTATTTTTTGGTGTTTAAATATTTAGTAGTAAACTTACTAAAAATATTTAAACACAAAATTATTTTTTTAGTATTTAAATATTTTGTAAAAAAAAAATTGTTCAGGACCCTAGGTAATTACTATCTTAAGCTGAAAAATAACTCAAACATGTTAAATATTTTCGTATGAGAAAATGATTTTGGTATTAAGAATGTATGAAAATTTCGAGGGTAACCCGGGCCCTTAATAAAACATGCCAAAGAAATATTTTTACTATGTACGGAATTTACATATTTATATAACAATATAATATGTTTATATTCATAAAAATATCGATGGAGAAAAGTGCACAAGTGGAGCATAAGTAGAGCACGAATACAATGCATGAGTTGAAGTGAAAGGAAACAATCAATTCGGAATTATTTTGTGAGAAAACAAGTATTACGAAATTAAACAATAATCTTACAATAATTATCAGGATAAGTCAATTAATAGGATACGAAAGTTAAAATTCGAGTGCCTTTAAAAAAATCACAGGGAAATTATTATCACGGAAGCATCTACACCATATTATTTACTTACCAATAACAGGGCTTACTCCTCAACTTAAATTATAATCATTCTCTAGCAGCCATGCTTATTTTACAAACTTATTTCTCTAAAAATACTGATTAAAATTTTATTTTAGGATATTACAATATTTACAATCTAAAAACACCAGAGACACAAATTCGATCGACATTCGATATGACCATAGACAAAACTTCACTCTCGCACTCGGGCCGCCTCGCTGTGTCTCGGCGAGAGTGTACAGCCGACATAAAAGACAAGCTAGGTACAATAATCCACAATTTACTAAATTGTGGAATAATAAAATTTACTAAATTAAACGAAGAGAAAAGAAAGAAAGAAAACACAGCTAAATTGAATTTAGCTGTGTTTTTTTCTTTCTTTTCTCTTCGTTTTTGGCAACTTGACACAAAGTATGTGTACAGTGTATGTTGTGCCACAGACAAGGTAAAAAGGTAAGGTATATGGCGGGAAAACCGTATTCCTCCTTAATTTTCAGCAACGTTTTCATGTAATATCGTCAGGTCATTTAGTCTAGTCAAAGTTTACTTTATACTTCTAGAGTCAAAGTCTAAGTAAAAGTCAATACAGTCAAGGAGTCGTCAGTCAAGTCGGTCGTTTCAGTAAAGTGGTAGACGCTTTACTGAAACTTTCAATGGAGTTTTGGAGGGAACACAAAATCGCACGTTTCTGGATAATGCATCACTTTCCTACACTTGTGCACGATAACGAATATCTAATGGTTAATATTCTACCAATATTACACATTAAAAACCCAACTTAACACAATTTTAGGAAAATAATACAAAATCACAACATCACTCTTTCACATTCCCGGCAAAAACCCCCTTAGCTGTGGCCTGTGTTATATCCTTGTGTTTAGTACGGTATATTAATATATTAATATATTATATTATAGCACTATTATAGCCATAGACTTATAATATACTGTGCATTATAGGTTTATGATTATAGCTAACGGCCGTTCCCAATATTTGATCTATCTCTTACTTGAGATAGGAATAGCTCACATTAGACATTAGCTCCTTAAATTTTATGTCAATTCTATGTCAGCTGCGATCGGTTGTATGTCAAACTAGAGATAGATTGAATATAGGGAACGGCCATAAGTCTGTGACGGCCTTAATCTGTGACGTTCGAGACCACTGAACACGCCTGAAAATTGAAAAATCGAAATTATGTTTTTTGTTGGTTTTTTGTCAATTGTCAGTCAGTTCAAGTCACAAGTGACAAGAACAGATTTACTCCTAGGCAGTCCTATGTTCAAGTCGTTAAATGTGTTCTATGATCAACAGTTGTCGAGCTTTATTCACGGTTGTAGGTCGTGAATCAAATGTTCTAAGCCTCAAGGCAAGGTTGGTAAGTCCGAAATCCTTTCTTTAAAATATCAACTTGTATTTTTGTTTATTTGTAAGAAGGGTACGTATTGTAATTTGTAGCACCAAAAATATTTGGAAGGTTATATCAGACTTGTCTTGTAAAAAGCCTTTATTGAATTTTCCACAAGAAAT
Organism: Plebejus argus; assembly: GCA_905404155.3. Classification (NCBI taxonomy): domain Eukaryota; kingdom Metazoa; phylum Arthropoda; class Insecta; order Lepidoptera; family Lycaenidae; genus Plebejus; species Plebejus argus. The sequence continues at coordinate 6,557,267 of FR989933.1, forward strand.
ACATTGGTCTACTTATTTCAGGGTTGAGTTTTATAAAGTCAGGATGGGTAGCTCACATTCAAGGTCATATTCAACAAATAATGGCAGGAATAGTCCTGGTAATGAAAGATGTAAGTATTCACTGAGGTATAATTCACAGTTATTTATTTTTTATTGTACCTATATTTGGAATTCAGTAGGTACAGAATGTAACACACTACCTATAACCTAAACAGGTAAGAGTGTTATTATGAGTTATGTACTTACTGTTAAAATTTTTGTTTTTAAACAAAAATTTTGATAAACTAACTACTAGGTAGCTTTTTGTCATATAAGAAATGACTAGTAATAATTTATGTATTTTAAGGTGGAACTATTAAAAGCACTGAATCAACTGACAATTATGTTGAATCAGTTGTATGTAAAACCAATGATCTAAAAGATAATGAGATGAAAGTGTTTGATATCGGTGAAGAGGGTAAAGTGCTAGTTGTGAAACAAAAAGGAGAATTCCATGCACTAGGAACTAAATGTACACATTACGGGGCCCCACTGGTCTCGGGCGCTCTTGGTGACGGCAGGATTAGATGTCAGTGGCACGGAGCATGTTTCAGTCTGAAGACTGGTGATATAGAAGATTTCCCTGGATTTGATTCGTTGCCATGCTACAAAGTTACTGTATCATCAAAAGGAGAAGTTAAGGTAATAACTTTTTATGTCAATTATATAGATTATTATTAATTTTATTTATTTTAGATGGAATAATAGAAATCCTTGTATTGTTTAAAATTTATAAAGGTAAGATATAATTTTACTTAGCCAAAATGGCTTAGTAAAGTGTTCACTTTCTTCTTTGTGATTTAGTATATAATTTTAAAAACAATTGTATTTAAAATTTTGTGTGCAATTTTGCACCTTTTGGGTGATAAATGATCTGTAGACATTTTTTTCTTCCTCTGCTGCAGTTCATGAGACACTGTTTTATTGGGTAGTTGTAGTCCTTTATCATCTACAGATGGCTCTGTAAAAACATTAAAACCTACATAGTCATGCCACAACTTATATTATACATAATATACAGTAGACCACTTTTAGCCAACTATCTGACAGTATTCAACCACTTTCCTAGTCCACGAATATTCGTCAAAAACTACTACAAACCGACTATCCCACTGGCGACTTTATAATTTTACTATTATTTAAATTATATTATATAAGAAAAACTTTCATTATTTTGAAATAAATGAATTGTTTATAAAATTAAATGCTTGTAAAGAAATATCTTAGATACTTAACTATAAAAAAATATTCTTATTTAAAATAAAAGACTTGGATTTTGTGTTAGCAAATTAGGAAATTATTAAAGCAAAATATATATCCTGAAAACCAAACTGTATTATGAAGATAACAACCAAAATGTGATCTGACACAGCAGTAAACGATTAGTAGTCTTGTTTGTACGGCTAGTCGGCCAAAATCATGATCGGAACATAATATATATGTCGCAGTCATCTGGTTTAATCTGCGATTCGATCGAATGACTAGCGCATTCATTGAATGACACCATTCAATTGAATGACTAAAGGACAACTCGTCAAGATGTTGACTGTAACGTTTAACGTCTTGACTAAAAGTCATATAGCGAAGTCATTAAATGGAATGCTATATTTTTTTTCAAGTAGCCGTTGACGTGGTAGTTATAGGTAAATCCACGCTTTCATATTATTTTATTAGTTATTACAAATAAAGCACTTAATGTAAATGTAATCGATAAAATATCAACACAGTGCTATCAGCTGTGCGAGCTGTTTGACGCCATATTTGTTTTAGTGACTAGTAGCGCCGTGGTAGGAAGAAAATGAAATACCTTCAATTACCTGACTGATTTCATGTCCGCTATCTTCAAAACGCTATGCTACAAATCGCTAACTAGTTGAACGTTGAGGGACGATCGTTCAATCGACGTTCGGCCGAGTCATTCGATTGAATGGTGTCATTCAATGAATGCGCTAGTCATTCAATCGAATCGCAGATTAAACCAGATGACTGCGACATATATAAGGTCATAAAATCAATGCAGTGTCATGTCTCACATAAAACTTATCGCTGTTTTGAATCATTTTGATTTTAAGGACCCAATTAAGTTAATCTACTGCATAATGTGTATACTGTGCTACATGTGCAAATTGCAATGTCCTTACAAGTGTGTGGGCTATCCTAATATATAAATAAACATTACCTAATGTTGAGATGAATGTGTGAATTTGACTGGTAATTAAATGACTAAGAAGTTTTTAAAATTGTTTATCACTTATCAGTTATCACTATGTCACAAGGTGCTTTTTCTTGTGAAATGTTCATGCCTATTGCCTAGTGACTACACACTATCAATTATTATTATTATGGTTTCCCTTAACCACATCCTGTCGGATAGTATTTTTTTGTACCTAAAAATGTTCGTTGTATTTTTGCGGTATCATTCTTCGTTGCGCCGATTTTTTTAGAACGTTAGAATCGTGTTAGAATCCTACTATTTTTCCAAAATGAAAAGTAAAATGTTTGTCCCTATCGAATTTTATTAAAATCAGTAAAGCGTTTTGATTTCGGCTCAAAACGCGGATTGCTACATGATATTATTAGTTTAGGTCAATGTTTTTCAACCTGTGGGTGGCAAAGCTTTTGTAGGGGGGTCACCAGGGTTGAGAGAACTATTCCAGTAGACAAAAAAAATGAAGATTAAAAATACCATGGAGGGGTCGCATGATGCGATGATGCGACTCGCGTCATAATAAAACCGGCCAAGTGCGTGTCGGGCCACGCGCAATATAGGGTTCCGTAATACCGCTAGTTTTTAAAAATTTTTGCATGGTCAATGAATGTACATTTATAACATGTTTTACAATACTAACAACATCATCTCAGTTACTTTTAAAGGAATTTGAACAAAAAGTTCCTTTATACTTCGCCGAATACATTTTTTTTAGTTGATCGACTATTACTCAATAACTTATGAAGTCTTCTTAGCCGTGATAGTTTTCCTTTTAAATTCAGCATATTTCCTACTCTCGTGAATTTTTTCACATTTCCAGAAGCAACCGTTTAGCTGGTAGAAGGGGGGACACTGGACTTTTTTCCACTTTAAAACTTAATATTTCACCTAAATTCTAAATCGGAAAATGATCTATGAATACTCATAATATTTTTAAAAAACCTATCCAACGACACCCCACACGATGGGGTGGGCGCGAAAAAAAAAAGTCAACCCCGCTTGATGTGTAGGGGAGGTACCATAAAAAAAAATATTTTTTAAATATTTTATGTACCATTTTGTTGGCGTTATTAATATGTGTATTCATGCCAAATTACAGCTTTGTAGGTCCTATAGTCTCTGAGCAAAACTGTGGACAGACAGACAGACGGACAGACGGACGGACAGACCGAAACTATAAGGGTTCCTTGTTGACTACGGAACCCTAAATAACTGTATTTTAAAAAGATAAAACCGACTTCAAAATTGTACGTAATTGAGAATGAAAACTTCCTATCTCCAAAACTATTGAACCGATTTTGATGAAACTTGCACTATTCCCTAAGTTGAACAATACCTAGTACAATAAAAAAAGAATCACTCAAATCGGACTTGTAGTTCCGGAGATATGCGTGAACAAATATAAAAACATACATACATACATACACTTTTGAAATTTGGCACATTTGTTCAGAAGCTGTTATAGATTAACATATGCAAAAACTGGGCAGTTCTGGAAATATTACATACATACGCGTCGAATTGATAACCTCCTTTTTTTTTGAAGTCGGTTAATAAAAAGGGTGAAAGGTATAGGTAAAGTTGGACGATAGTCGATACCTTAGGATATCTGCCACCCAACTCTAAAGAATAATTTTAATCCTTTTGCTATAGCTTTTGTTATAGCTCATAAGTCACAATAGGGTATTTGACAATTTTTGAAAAGTATTTTTAAACTATTCTTTGTTATGAAATAAACATATTCTATTAATATTTCCGGAACATATTTTGTATTATTAAAGAAAATGAATATTAAAGTTTAAATTCCCCAAGTCGCGCGAAAAACGCTATTTAGAAAATGGCGCCGATCACATGACGTCGATGACGTCACTGGCAAGTAAACAGAGTTACAATCAAAAGAGCTAAGCTGGTTTTTCGTGGTTTTTCTTTAATTAAACCGTGATGATGGTGTATAAATGGTGTGCAGTGCCAAAACGTAAAAATTACGTATTTAAAAACTCCAAAAAAAAACGTTTTTGTTCCATCTAATCCCAAAAGACGAAAAATGTGGTTACAATTAGCTCGAAGAGACCCAAAGAGCGTTTAATCGCATTCACACATATTATTTATGTGTGAAGATCACTTTGATGTAAGTATTAATATTGAAGTATTAATAAGCCCTAAGCTAGGAGTAAATCTGTTCTGTGCCCTAAGCGGTAACCGGCTACCGCGATAACAAATAACAATAGAAAGCCAGAACAGATTTATGATAGAAAGGCTATTGTGTCTCGTTTTTCCACGATCGAGGGAAACTTAAAAATTTGTTGTATGAAAATATAATTAATATTGTGTGTTTGTCTTTTCTACATAACCCTATGATGTTCTACTTATTATCTTTGAGTTTTTCATAATATATCATTGACATAACCTAAGATACACGAATGATGTATAATTGTACAAAACGCAAACTTATAATTATTATCGAGTGGTACTTACACTATTGTTTTTACATTTCTTACTTCAGAAGAATAATAAACTGCATTATTTAAAAAAAAAATAGTTCTAAGAACCATAAATTGGTCGATCTTAGTTAGGTTGCTGTTATCTGCTCGCAGGTAATTGGACTCCATCTTAGACATAATTATAGCTGTTGTGAGTTACGTAGTTAATATCTGTACTAGAAATAATATGAAAATTGTAAATAATCACTTATAAGTGGAATCAAACACTTTTTATCACGTAAATGGCGTACTAAACTCCAGGCAAGAAGCTTTGTTTACTTGCGTGTGACGTCATCACGATTGCAACCAATGACAGAGCGTTTGTATCACCGAAAAAGAAAGGACAATTTTATTCGACTTTTCTTACGAAATCCTCTGAAAATACATATTATTTTAAAGAAAATAAATTGAAATATGTTTAATTTACTTATAATTTATTAGGATGGCCATAAATTATAGTTTATTTTAAATGTTGTCAAATACCCTATTTACTACCCAGTTGAAGTTTATTTGTTAATTAGAGTTTTTGATTGGAAATTTTATTTTTTGTAGTATGTACGACTGTGTAGAAAACCTCAGAAACCGGCCATTAATCCGCGAATTTAGGTTTTTAAACGGCATTTCTCTACATATTGGGTCGGTTTAAGGTACGCACACGTTGTGACGTGGCGCACCGCGCAGTACGACATTTTTCATACAAGTCATACTATAGGTCTTATGACCTATCGCGAATTCGGCTTGAAAAAGGTAAAATGCGACCCGCCCCGTACCCATACAGTCAGATGACCAAAGAGAATGAGATGACTTGCGCTAAAACTTTAGCCAAGTTTGAGCGCAAGTCATCCCGTTTTCTCTTTGACCACAAAATATACTATAATTAGTACCTTATATATGATATAAGCATATTATGAGTAATGACGAACTACCTACGTTTTTTATTGAATCTATGCAGAATATAATTGTAGATAAGATAATGTAGATATTACTGATATTATATACATAAACGAAAGGTACAATATCGTGATAAGATTTTAGCTCAGACTTCATGCATATCTACAACTTACAATCTGTAACAAAACCAAGTGATAATACTTTAGGGTGTGTAATGTGTCGGTATGGTTCCCCCTGGCCCTGTGTGTATAGAGTTCACTGTGAAAGTGAGCGCTGAATGAGCAATTTTTTGCCTTAATTTCAAGGATGGACAAGCACCTTAGTATCATGTGTTTTCCATACAAAAGTAAAAAATATAATATCTTTCAGCACTAATACTTTTACAGTGAACTCTATAACAAGAAACTCATACACACCACACCCTAAAGTACATAATATTATTATTATCATTTATCAGTTAGTTTTGTTACCCCCTTTATATTATGACTAGGTGTCCCGGCAAACGTTGTTTTGCCATTTAAAGTATTTCTACTTCATCAGTTGATACATATCTTACCCCCTTTCCCTAAGAGGGGAGGGGGAAAATGTTATACACCAGCTGATGTTAAGTTGGAAAACACAGTTAATAATGACCCCCTCTTTGGTCCTAGACTAGATGACGCTCACAACTCCGTTGCGCCAAAAGTCGTTTATCGCGCGGGAACCGTACATTTTTCCGGGACAAAAAGTATCCTTTCCCGGGACTCAAAGTATCTCCATGCCAAATTTTAGCAAAATCGGTTCAGCGGTTTGAGCGTGAAGAGGTAACAGACAGACAGACACACTTTCACATATTTTATAATATTAGCATGTCATAAAACAAACTATAGAAAAAATTCCTTCTTCATAAGATCTTGTAATAGCTTTAACGATTTGCACAAACGTTTTGACCTGGACATATTTAACTCAACAGTTACCGGCACAAAAAGACATATCTAAGCATTGGTTTAACGGTGTTCTCTGACTGTCGTTTGATAACAAATATATATCTTTTATAAGTTATTACTAAATTCATAATAATTACAAACCCGTCTGTACCTTTCTAAAAACTATTATTTTTCTAAGTGAGTTTTTGTAAGTTTTTGTAAGCTTTCGCAATTAATTAGTTTCTAAATGTGAAAACGTGTAAATGGTGTCTAGATTTTATACAGCCTTCTATAAATTTAATAAACACTGTATGTTTTCCGAAAAATAAAAAATAAAATAAAAATAAAATAAAAATAAAATAAAAATGGATTAGTATAGATTACAATCAGTTATTAACTTATTATCTAAAAAGGTTTGGCCAAATTGAACGGTATGCGTTCACGGTGATTAGGGTTGACTGAACTAGAATAGAACATTTTTATTCTAATTTTAAATTTCCTAAATAGTTAGGGAGCCCTAGAACAAATTTTTTTGTGATTACTAACAACCTAATTTTTTGTGAGTAGCTACATTTTGATAAGACGAACAACATTTTTATTTTCGAAAAATCTCGAAAGTGGTAGCTAACAGAGATAAAAAGGATTTCATACTTTGACTTGATGGTGCTAAAATATGGATTGTTTTATTTGTAGGACAAGGTTACTCTTAAATAATATAACTATTAACCTACCAATATACAAAAAATCAGCTGGTTAGGGTTCCGTTTTAGGGTACAGTAGTCAACCAAGTTTTGTTGACACAACAGCGAGTTTTTTTAGCTTTGTGTCAGGATAAATAAAAGTTTTAAGCTAAAAATAATCTGAGAGACAAAGTCACCCTTCTTACAGATCAACTTTGGTCTTTAGCTCAATTAAAAAATAACATTAATTGTATACTTACTTATAAAGGTTTATTAAATATATCATTTATTTATAATTAGCATATATCCATATTAACCAAATAAAATCAATATCAAACTTATAAGTCATCCAGCGCCTCTATACCAGATAGATTTATAAAAAATTAAGAAAAAAGTAGTCAAAGTAACCCGACCTGACGGTACTTAAATTATTATCAACCACAGTTAACAGTATAATAATGGCGTTGAATCAACAGAATAGTCGACGTAAAAAGCCTTAAGGCAACCCAAGGTGACCTTAGCCTGCTTTCTGAGACGTAATAAAAATTACATCACGCCTCAGGCTTTTAAGGTTAACTATTAGCTGACAGCTGTTATATATTATATTTATGTTATGAATGTAGACTCGCACAGATATTTTGAACACAAATATACACATAGTTAAAATAATATACGAGCAAGATTCATAGCTGTACATAACTGTACGTGGCTGTACTCTGTAGATCCGACCTACAGGTACAATACTGACTTGATACTTATTGATGGTTTATGTCCTTAAAATCACTTTAAATAGCAGTGAGTAGTGACATATCTAGAAAAAGGCTATATTATTATCTAGAAAAAGAAGATATATGGTCCATAGTGGTGATAAGCCATCAATCACTATGTACGATAATACTAATTGGTACTAAGTAATTTATTGTTTTTGAGTTCGAAGACGCAAGATGTATTTTAGTTTTCTATTTACAAAATGTGACTGTTTTATAGTAAAATTGCTAGAAATTAATTAAATTTCTATGGTATTCCAGGTACGAGCAAAAGTAAGCGATTTGAAGTCCAACAAACGGGTTAAAGATTTGGGTTCGGATTTACCGTGCGACGGAGCATCGGTGGTCATCATTGGTGGCGGACCTTCCGGTGCCACTTGCGCTGAAAAGTTACGCGACGAGGGATTCATGGGACGAATCACCCTGGTCTGCAAAGAAAACTACCTACCCTATGACAGAATCAAAGTTTCTAAAATTGGTACTGTCACCGAAATTGGAAAGCTACAAGCCCGAACCGATGATTACTACAAAAATGCCAACATCGAGGTCATAAAAGGGGTGGAAGCTCAAAAAGTAGATCCAGAAGATAGGAGCGTCCACTTGAGTAATGGTGTAAAACTACGCTTTACGTCCTTGTATATAGCCACGGGATCTAAACCGAGAATTCCGAGTGACATACCCGGAATAGATCTGAAGAATGTGTTTACCCTACGAAACTTCGAAGACTCCGTTAACGTGATAAAGGCGCTGGGAGAAAACCCCGAGAAACATGTCGTTTGTCTCGGGCTCAGTTTTATTGGTCTCGAAGCCGCAGCATCATGCTATCAAAAGGCCAAATCTATGACTGTGGTCGGTAAAGATTCGTCCCCACTCGGACAAGTTTTCGGCCACGAAATTGGGCAGAGTCTCCGAAAGTTGTTCGAAGAGAAAGGTATTAAATTCCAATTTCAAACGTCTATTGCTAAATGCATAGGCGAAAATGGTGCTATAAAGTCAGTCGAGCTCACTAATGGAGCGACGTTGCCCGCTGATATTTTGATTTTGGGTGTGGGAAGCACATATTATACTGATTTCTTACAAAATAGCGGTATTTCACTGAACAAAAATGGTTCGGTTAACGTGAATAATAAATTGGAAACGAACGTCAAAAACGTTTATGCCGGCGGTGATATAGCTCACGCACCCGTATTCGCTCACGATAACGAGCATATGAGCATAGGCCACATTGGCTTAGCTCAATATCACGGTCAAGTCGCGGCAAAAAATATTGCGAACAATGTGACTTCCTTACGTACAGTGCCTTATTTCTGGACCATGCTTTTCGGGAAGTCTATACGCTACGCGGGCTGCGGAAAGCCAGCGAGCTCTCTGATTGAAGGCGACATAGATGCTCTCAAATTTGTTATTTTCTTCTTTGATGAATCTGAGAAGGTGATTGCTGTAGCTTCGTGTATGCGGGATCCTGTTGTATCGCAGTTTGCGGAATTTCTTTACCAAGGAAAAAAATTGTACAAAAAAGATCTTCAAGGAGATCCCTTTGCTTGGATAAAGCAAATAAATTAAAGGGGTTCGAACATTTTTTTATGGAGCCTGGCATATCTAGCCGCCGGCCATTTTGATTTTTCCGAGCACGATAAAAGTGGTATATTTGGATAGAGAGGACACTTATCTCGGAAACGTGAAGGTGATACTTTAGGATACCATGTTATTTAACATTTTTTGTTTGTATATAAGTGTCCTCTATCCAAATATACCACTTTTATCGTGCGCGGAAAAAATCAAAATGGCTGGCGGCTAGATATGGCACAAAGGTTCATACCCCTTTGCAACTGTAAAAAAATAAGTAAATTATGTGGTTGCTTGGTTGTAAGAATCTAAAACATACAAGTTAGTCTTATCAACAAAAGCATTTATATTATATCTATCCAAAGCATTTATATCCCTTATTTGGCGATTCCTCAAAACTTTAAATTATTATTATTTTTTAATCTATTTATTAAAGAGGTTTTGTCGGTGACCGACTATGCCACACCCATGAAACTAAACAAAACATAAAATCACAACATCAGATACTTAAATACTACTTACAATAAAATCAAAATAAATGTCAAGCAAAATTCGGGCCTCTCTTAAATGAGGTGAGAATAACAAACTATTGCAGACTCCTATGTTACCTAAAAGATCACGACTTAGAGCGACCGCAGATTTACAATTTCAAGTTGTACAACTACAGTCAACTACAATGTACAAATGTTACATTTTAAATATTGTCACCTTGCATTATGCGAATGCAAATTAAGTTCTCTATTTTTTTCATTTAAAAATTGTAGTTGACTGTAGATGTACAACTTGAAATTGTAAGTCTGCGGTCGCTCTTAGGCTACTACGTCGAGATTCGCCCCGACCACACTCCATCAATACATGTTGTACATGTTCAGGTGTTCCACACAATGCACAATTTGGCGAATCAACCTTGCCCATCATAAATTTGAAAACGTTTGATGGAATGTGACCGGAGCGCATTCTTAGCATTGCCACTATATCTCTTCTCGGCATAGACACTTTGTCAAACCACGGGTAACGAGGAGGCTCCGACTGTATCGTTTTGTACCATATTCCCCATATATTCCCTTACTCAGCGACCGCTCATCGAAATATTCCTGCCATACTTGTCGACAATGTACCTTAACCTTACCTAGCAGTTCGCTGTGCAAGGGAAGACAAAACTTTATATTATTGTACTTAGTAGATTTGAATTATTTTTCTACTTACAAAGGAACTACGCCCAAGACCCTTTCATTTTATAGAACCCCATGTTAAGGACGCTATTACAAATATCAGCGATTTTCCGGTACCCTATTAAAGAATTAGGAATCAAACTGCGAGGATATTTTGGTTTCAAATGAAAGATAATATATTCCTCTCCACGACTGTACCATAAAAATTCTATAGCCGCATACAAAATTTTCACACAAAATACGTTTTAACCATCACAATAATCGCAAAATATGAAAAAAATGGGGTCTGATTAGGTACCTTTATCTAAATACACTGAACTGAGGAAAATAAATATACAAAAAAATTGTTGCTAATTTACTATTTATTTATATATTTTTTTGTGTTTTACTCAATTTTTTAGTGTTTTAATATTTAGTAGTAAATTTACTAAAAAATATTTAAACACAAAAAAATTTTTTTAGTGTTTAAATATTTTTTAGAAAAATTTTGTGCAGGAACCTAGGTAATTACTATTTTAAGCTGAAAAATAACTCAAAAATGTTAAATATTTTCGTATGAGAAAATGATTTTGGTATTAAGTATGTATGAGAATTTCGAGGGTACCCCGGCCTCTTAAGTGATTACAAATAACAGAAATTCATGGAACAATTTTTAAGTCCTCATCATGTTAAATTTCATGTTAGAAGCCCAACTGTTTCACAGAACTTAGTCTAGATTATTCCGGATATGTAACAGAAATATTAACTTCCCGGCACCAGATTAAGAGGACGTAAATGTGTTGAAGTACAAATTATTATAATGTTGAATGTTGTTTATCACGTAGGTATGTAATTGGACTAAGTGTAAGGACACTTCTACCAAACGTACGGCGCCAAAAGTTCAGCGGCTGAAGTATCAGTTCAGTTGTTATTATAATTTATAACAAACCAACCGCCTGTCGCGGTTGCGACAGGCCAAGTGCGAGTTAGACAGGAAAAAGCGGCCAAGTGCGAGTTGGACTCGCCCATGGAGGGTTCCGCAGCAGCAATAAGGTTTATTTTTATGAAATTAAAATATTTTTGATTTATTTTTATATTTCAGTCGATTTAATGAAATTTAGATTAAGGTTTACTATTTATGACGTATAAAAAAAACTACGGGCTAGATCTCGTTCAAACCAATTTTCGTTGGTAGTTTTTATAGTAATCTACATCATATATTTTTTTTTAGGATTATCATGCCTCTACTTTAGAAATTAGAGGGGGGGGGACACACATTTTTCCACTTTGGAAGAGTCTCTCTCGCAAACTATTCAGGTTAGAAAAAAATGATATGAGAAACCTCAATATGATTTTTGGAGACCTATCCATAGATACCCCACACGCATAGGTTAGATGAAAAAAAATTTTTTTGTTTCAGTTGTACTTTACTATTTATGACGTATAAAAAAAACTACTGGCTAGATCTCGTTCAAACCAATTTTCGTTGGTAGTTTTTATAGTAATCTACATCATATATTTTTTTTTAGAATTATCATGCCTCTACTTTAGAAATTAGAGGGGGGGGGGACACACATTTTTCCACTTTGGAAGAGTCTCTCTCGCAAACTATTCAGGTTAGAAAAAAATGATATGAGAAACCTCAATATGATTTTTGGAGACCTATCCATAGATACCCCACACGCATAGGTTAGATGAAAAAAAAAATGTTTTGTTTCAGTTGTACCTATGGGGACCCCTAAAATTTTTAATATTTTTTCCATTTTTGCATCAAAATCTTAATGCGGTTTACAGACTACATCTGCTTACCAAGTTTCAATAGTATAGCTCTAATAGTTTCGGAGAAAAGTGGCTGTGACATACGGACGGACGGACGGACGGACAGACAGACAGACAGACATGACGAATCTATAAGGGTTCCTTTTTTGCCATTTTGGCTACGGAACCCTAAAAACAACAAATGCGTTAGCTGAAATCGCCCGACGGAAGGTTACGCGCTACGCCGAACGCGGCGTAATTTACGCTGATGTCACAGAATATAATAAAAAAAGAATTATAATAGTACCTAATGTGTCATAAAGAACTTGAAATACGAGCGTATCGAGTTCCGCAGATGTGTCGCGACACTAAACACCATCTAACACGGTTTAAGGCTGATCAACGCTAAAATTAACTACCTGTTAAATCTCTTGTCAAGTACCAATTGGATTGCTAGAAGCATGGTTAGTTAGTTTAATTTGATCAGCGTGTCAGTTGACATATTGGTATTCAAGACCCGGCTAAAAATAATATTATGTGAATTGTGATTATATCAGTATTATCACAGTATAGCAATATAATATTATATTGCTATACTGTGGTATTATGCCTCCAAAGGTATGCTGCAAATTGTTGTTATTTCAATGGCTGAAACTTCGGCTGAAAGCAATAACTGCAGGTACCTACTAATGTTACATTTTTATGTGCTTGTTAAAAAAATATTATATATTTATATTTTTTGTATGTATGTACTTATATAGGCTGTTGATGGTGCAATGTTATGATTATGCATATAGTGATAATATGTAATTACTAATTAATAATTATGTAAGATGAAATTGTGCAAGTAATGTAATATAATAAGTATACATTTAAATATTACTTATTTTTTGTATAAGTACTTCATTTCTTCCCTTACAAAAATTTGAAATGTAATTATTTATTGATAAAGTATTCTGTACCATACCCTTGTAAGGGTCATGAATGATGATGGCCAAACCAGCCAGTATTTGCAGTTATTTGTGTAGAAAACCCTAACATAACATCATTCAAAATTTTATAATTTGCTAAATTCAACAAATTTCAGTATTGACTTTAATTATTGCAGTTCTTTGACTTTACATACTTAAATCAAGGTAAAAGCCTGTTCCAAGCTACAAGGGGAATAATGAAATTCCATACATTTGTCGTACGGCCGCCGTCCGTAGGCGGCGGACAACATGGATGCATAAAATTAGCCGCCGCCGCCGCCGCCGCCTACGTCAGTATGTAGGTATGTACCATAGGTGCTTTCTTGCAATTTGCATAATACTTATGTTGACTTATATTATATAAAAAGCCTAACAAAGCCAGACCTTTTTTCTTAGATGATTGCATATCTAAGAAAAAAAAGCGGCCAAGTGCGAGTTGGACTCGCCCATGGAGGGTTCCGCAGCAGCAATAAGGTTTATTTTTATGAAATTAAAATATTTTTGATTTATTTTTATATTTCAGTATGATTTCAGTCGATTTAATGAAATTTAGATTAAGGTTTACTATTTATGACGTATAAAAAAAACTACTGGCTAGATCTCGTTCAAACCAATTTTCGTTGGTAGTTTTTATAGTAATCTACATCATATATTTTTTTAGAATTATCATGCCTCTGCCCTCTACTTTAGAAATTAGAGGGGGGGACACACACATTTTTCCACTTTGGAAGAGTCTCTCTCGCAAACTATTCAGGTTAGAAAAAAATGATATGAGAAACCTCAATATGATTTTTGGAGACCTATCCATAGATACCCCACACGCATAGGTTAGATGAAAAAAAAAATTTTTGTTTCAGTTGTACTTTACTATATAAGACGTATAAAAAAAACTACTGGCTAGATCTCGTTCAAACCAATTTTCGTTGGTAGTTTTTATAGTAATCTACATCATATATTTTTTTTAGAATTATCATGCCTCTACATTAGAAATTAGAGGGGGGGGGGGACACATTTTTCCACTTTGGAAGAGTCTCTCTCGCAAACTATTCAGGTTAGAAAAAAATGATATGAGAAACCTCAATATGATTTTTGGAGACCTATCCATAGATACCCCACACGCATAGGTTAGATGAAAAAAAAAATTTTTGTTTCAGTTGTACCTATGGGGACCCCTAAAATTTTTAATATTTTTTCCATTTTTGCATCAAAATCTTAATGCGGTTCACAGACTACATCTACTTACCAAGTTTCAATAGTATAGCTCTAATAGTTTCGGAGAAAAGTGGCTGTGACATACGGATGGACGGACAGACGGACAGACAGACATGACGAATCTATAAGGGTTCCTTTTTTGCCATTTTGGCTACGGAACCCTAAAAATGTCTGGCTTGAATGACCTGCTTGAAAAATGAATGACCTTTGCGGTCCACACAATAAAAAGAAATAAAGGTAATTACAGAAATTACAAAGGTAAGTATTTTTTAGATAATGCGAAAAGTAACCATTTTTGTAGCTAATTATCTCTCTAAAGATTGGAGTGAAAATATATTGGTGCAAGCTATAGATATTGACATTAAATCCTGGAGATGTTGAAGTCCTAAGATGAACGAAGATCATCTTCGAGCATGCTTGGTCTGCACACAATGGGTCGGCCAGATCCGGACTGCGGTCTGCCATTTTTTGGGTCATTAGAGTATGTTAAATGTTACAATAATATGTTAAATGAGTACACAATAAAGGGGCGTTTCATTTAAAATGTTAATTTATAATGTAAAATTGTTTAGGTAGATAAGTAAAGAGCGCGGAACCCGCCGACAAACCGCTATGTGGTTTGGCGGGCTTATAGTGTTAAGTTTATTGTGAACACCTCAATAAAGGATTTATTATTATTATTATTATTATTTGGTGACCCCTGATATAGTAAATAAAACAGTAGAAAAGTATAACATAGAGTTTATGCATACATGAATTTTAAACACCTAAATAGAGATACAAACTACTAATTGTTTTACAATCTTCATAACATCAAAACAAAGAATACTAATCCCAGCTTTCAGAGACTCTTAAATGTTTGTATCTTTCGTAAAGAGTTACATCTTCTTTGAAAATTTTTCTTGCTGTATCTTTGAGCTTTTCCATCCTAATTTCTTGTTTGCCTAGTGCTTTGCCGTGTCCAAAACTCTCTGCCTGAAAAGTAAATTTATTTATATCATATTGTTTTAGATAGCATCAGTGTTTTGGACAAATGCACAATAATTAACTTTTTTGATGTATTTTATAATAACTTTTAACATAATGACTCATTTCTATTACTGTATAGATAGAGTATACATAATATTACGTTGGCAAAATAATTGCAGTGTGTAGAGTATGTTGTAGACTGGTGGTAGCGACAACATTTGAGAACACCTTTAGTAAGTTCATGTATTAGGTTAATTGATAAATTAATAAATGTATATTATCATTACATACCTCACTTAAGTATGGGTAACGTAAATAGTACATATTTTGCTCTTCAATTTCAAAATCTTGTTGCAATCGCCGTAAATGAACTGGTTCTACTCTTTTAACTAAGCGATCTTTGCCTCTGAATATGTGACCATTGGGAAGACGATTACGACGAAAAAAAAACTGCGTTAACCTCATGATGACTATGTAGTCTAATAGATCAGTGTTCAAAAGTATTGTCTATTTTAAATTAATTAAATACAAAAATACCAAAAAATTAGCTCTGCAGAAATTAGAAAATCGACATGACAAAAAATGACAGTGACAGCACAAGCTTAAAATATTTGTCAGTCCACAGAACAGATTTACTCCTGATTTGCAGTTTGCCTTTGCAACTGTTTGCAAGTTGCAACCACAGAACAGATTTACTCCTGGTTGCAACTGAATACTGAGCACAGATTAAATACGAGATCGCATAATCTGTGGAAGCAGAATCTCTGCACGTATCTACTCTATAATACTCTAATCTGTGGCACGTACGCTGGATTGCTGATAGGGACCGTGCAGAAACTATAGAGGGCGTCGCAATTCGACAGCAGCGCCACGATGCGAGTAAAAGACGTAACTTGTGAGTGACTTTGACTTCGCATTCTCCTTGAAAGTGGCTAGTTTATGAGTGTTTTTTTATGTTTTACACTATAAAATGATATAATACTTACACTCCCAAGTGGCCACATGCGGCCGCGAGAACGACGACAGATTTCCAAGAATCCGCGATCGAAATATTAAAGTTAAAGACTAGATGACGCCCGCAACTCCGTTGCGCCAAAAATCATTTATCGCGCGAGAACCGTACATTTTCCCGGGATAAAAAGTATCCTATGTCCTTTCCCAGGGTTCAAAGTAAATCCATACCAAATTTCAGCAAAATTGGTTCAGCGGTTTGGGCGTGAAGTGCTAACAGACAGACACACTTTCGCATTTATAATATTAAGTATATTTTTATAATATTAAATATAATATTAAGGGTTTCTACTTTCTACCCGTAAACAAAGAATGGAAGAGTGAATAAAAATGTATAAAGCTTATCTAGTTAACTAAGAAAATATCTGAAAAAGTAATTGATAGCATCCATCAGCATAGAAAGTAAAAACTTGATAAATATTGCAATAAAATAATGAAGCTATGCAAAAATACTTATATTAATTACTGAAAATGCTTGTGGATTAATAAAATAAAACAAGTTCACTAAAATAAATGCTTTTATTTCAACCTTCTGCGATTCGATCGATACCATCTTCACAACTTTTGTCTGTCACTATTTTTAACTAATTTCAGTCTGGATCTCATAAGTGTGAACACCATTTAGGTATGTATTCTTTAAATAACACACAAAGACTGCACTACTAATCTTTTTCTTACTTGAAGAATCATCCTTTTGAGAACCAATACTTTGACAAGATGGTTCAAGTTCAATACTATCCTCAGTGTTGAATTCCTGGCAGGACTTCTCCAAATTATCCTTACTTTTGATGCAACTTTATGCCTTAAATGAGCGGTGCCTATGTATGATGGAAGCCAGTTTGGATGTTTACTGAAAGAAAGCAATGGTTATAGGTTATGTTCATATTGTGTTCATAAAAAATGAATTTACGGTTATAATCTACAAAATTTAGTGTTTTTACTAGCCTACACATAACACTCATGGAACTTTTTAAATACTTACGTATATTTTTACCGCCTTTTATCCATTTCTTTCATTTTTCAATAAGCAAAGCCATGTGAATATTTTGACAGAAAAATAGTAAAATTTTACATCGTTCGATTTGCCTTTATATTTCTTGAATGAATTATAACATCCGGGAATACAACAATACATTTCAATTCTTGAAAATACTCAGAATTTGTTATGAAATCTTCTAATTTTCCGTAGCTTCACTAGAGCTTGACAGTAAAATTTTCGTAAAAGTTTCGGCTATTCGCCACTTGTGGCAGTGTCGTCGCTCTGCACGGTCCCTATTGCTGACCTGCTTTTTGTGCCTTTTTTTTTCATTTAATTTTACGGGCTCTACCCGAATAATAGGGGCGCTGATTCCGCTTCAAATAGGCACAAAAAAATAATAATAGCTGAGTGCAATAATAAGAAAAAAAAAGTAAATATGTCAGATAATACTCTAATCTGTGGTCAGATTTCTGTGACAGTGTGGTGACAGTCGACAGAACTCTGACAAGTTAGTAATTACAGACAGAAATTCTGTCTTGAAAACTTGAAGTTGGTTCTAGTAAATTGTCACATCATACCTTTCGACTTTCGCTAAAATCTAAAAAAACCCCGATCTAAAAAGTGTCTAGTGAACCTAGCTTAGTTAGTGTGTTATGGATTTCAAACCCTAATAATTGAAACGATATCGAAAATGTCCGACGCTGTCATACCTAAGGGTCAACCTGTATCAGGGGATCCAGAGAAGAAGGGCTGGTTATTCAAGTGGACAAATTATCTGAAAGGATATCAGCGGAGATGGTTTGTGTTGTCAAATGGGTTGTTGTCATATTATAGGTAAAATTATTTTTAATTATATTCTTGATAAAGAACAAGACGTGTTAATGATTCTTGTATGTCAATAGTAAAAATGTTTACTGTTTATCACTGTGTACTTAATATAAGTAAAGAAGAAACTACTTAATAAATAATATAGAAGGAAGTTATTAGTATAATGACTGGATTGATTATAAATGATGATCTACAAATTACATTACAGTGACAAAAAATATGCTATGATGGTGTGAAATAGTTGTCATAACATTTATGAGTCTTGCAACGCATTTAACCACTGTGACTCTTTTTCAGAAACCAAGCTGAAATGGCACACACATGTCGAGGCACAATATCTTTACTAGGAGCACTAATACATACAGCTGATTCCTGCACTTTTGTCATTAGTAACGGAGGTACACAGACATTTCACATTAGAGCCCACAACGAGGTAGAGAGACAAAGTTGGGTGACTGCTCTTGAATTAGCAAAAGCTAAAGCAATGTAAGTATAAACTGTATGTTTTATGTCTTGACAATGTATTTTAATCTTTTACAAACATAATTATTATATTATATGTGGGTACTTCTTTATACATTTAAAAATACCCTCATATTTAACAACTGTAAAGCTTATTCTATAGTCCGACAAGGCTTTATATGAATGTGTCAATGATGTCAAAAGACGCTGCTGGTAAAGGAGAACTGTCAAACACATGTTAATAATCGGCCAAGTGCGAGTCGGACTCGCGCACGAAGGGTTCCGTTCCGATATAGAGCGAAAGTAGACAAAAAATTGTGTTTTTTGTATGGGAGCCCCCTTTAAATATTTACTTTATTTTAATTTTATTACTAATTACTAAATTAAAAATATAACTAAATTTGTGAAAATTTCAAGAGCCTAGCTGTTACCATTATTGATTACGAGCAAAAAAGGCCAAAAAAATCACGTTTCTTGTATGGGAGGCCCCCCCTTATTTCAGTATTTGTTGTTATAACGGCAACAGATATGCACAATCTGTGAAAATTTCAGAAGTCTAGCTGTAGCGGTTCTTGAGTTACAGCCTGGAGACAAACAGACAGACGGACGGACAGACGGACAGACAACAAAGTCTTAGTAATAGGGTCCCGTTTTTACCCTTTGGGTACGGAACCCTAAAAATGACGTTTTTGTATGATAGAAGCGTTTAGTTCCTTTTCTCGCCACGAAGAACATTACCCCCGCGTTCCACCTGGCGTTGAAAATGATCAAAACGCTGAAAATGCCTCCTATTTTTAGCGTTTTGATCATTTTCAACGCCAAGTGGAACGTAGGGTACTTGAAGTAGAGCCTTGTCGATTGTCGAACTATACAGCTTTGATTCTGATTAACTATGTTTGTACTTACCCACATTATTTCCAGTTGGAATATAACGACTATTTTTTTTTCTTTTTTGGCTCCTTAGTGAATTGCCAATGTCAGAGTGCATTGACGAAAACTCTGCTTTATAAGTAGGTTTTATGAAAAAACGATGCAAGGGTACGGTGAATTATGGACGCGTACGGTATCTGTTGAAACACAAACAAAGAGTTAGTACCACACCTTATAATTTAATTTGGTTAGTATGTATAAATGCACATAAAGTTTTTACAAAGGGAGCATTTACAAAGGATAGGACAGATTTGAATTGATTATTGATTATTATTATTTAACTGAGGTTTATTTATTTCTAAGATTTTTAGGAATAATAAGATCTTAGGAATTATGAAGGCTATAATATTGTCTACACTACTATTATAAAGAGGAAAGATTTGATTTTTTGTTTGTTTGTTTGTTTGTTTGTTTGTCCTGAATAGGCTCCGAAACTACTGGACCGATTTGAAAAATTCTTTTACCATTGGAATCCTACATTATTTGTGCTAAACATAGGCTAAATTTTACTTTAGAAAAAAATAGGTTTCCGTAAGATATTTGGGTTTTTCGGACGCAAGGTGTAAAAAATCAACCAGAAAAGTTACTTATTTTGCGTATGCTGCCTAAACTATAAAAGATAGAACCATAAAATGTTCTAAGTAATTGTAGATCTTATAAAATCTACAAAAAAGTCTGCGACACACTATACCTATCTATGTCGAGTGAGGCACAATAACAATTTTTTTATTTAAAAATCTTGATTTTTTTTGGACTACATTTAAACGTGTTTATTTGACTTATGTTATTAATCCTTATCAAAATAAATTATTTCATCACTAAGTACAGTTAATGTAGCTAATATTTGGTCTTTGAATGGTTAAAATTGGACGTTTGGTTTTGAAATTATGGCGAAATTAAAATATTACGATAGTGGGCGTCACCAAGGCGGGGTGGTTTTTTTAGGGTTCCGTAGCCAAAATGGAAAAAAAGGAACCCTTATAGATTCGTCATGTCTGTCTGTCTGTCTGTCCGTCCGTCCGTCCGTCAGTCCGTCCGTCCGTCCGTCCGTATAGTCCGCCACTTCCACAAATGGAAAAATTATTAAAAATTTTGGGGTCCCTGGGGTGATGAAGTGCAGACATTGGAATCTGATAAAATAACAACCCGACATTTAAAACCATTATTTTAAACATATCGAAGTGATTCTAGAATTGCAATAAGTTCAGCTCTATCATGAGAGTGCACGATCATTTTATAAAACGTCGTTTTTATCATTCAACAAAATATTATCAATCACATAATATTGTAGTCTGAGTCTTTAATGAGTCCTGTTAATAGTCAGGGTGCCCTAGAACAAATTTTTTTGTGATTACTAACAAGCTAATTTTTGTGAGTAGCTACATTTTGATAAGACGAACAACATTTTTATTTTCGAAAAATCTCGAAAGTGGTAGCTAACAGAGATAGAAAGGAGAGACTTTGACTTGATGGTCCTAAAATATGGATTGTTTTATTTGTAGGACAAGGTTACTCTTAAATAATATAACTATTAACCTATCAATATACAAAAAATCAGCTGGTTAGGGTTCCGTTTTAGGATTCTGTAATCAACAAAACTTGGTTGATTACTGTACCCTAAAACGGAACCCTAACCAGCTGATTTTTGTATATTGGTAGGTTAATAGTTGTATTATTTAAGAGTAACCTTGTCCTACAAATAAAACAATCCATATTTTAGGACCATTAAGTCAAAGTATGAAATCCTTTCTATCTCTGTTAGCTACCACTTTCGAGATTTTTCGATAATAGGAATGTTGTTCGTCTTATCAAAATGTAGCTACTCACAAAAAATTAGCTTGTTAGTAATCACAAAAAAATTTGTTCTAGGGCACCCGTACTATAAGGGTGTCGAAGTTCAATTATTACGTACTAAATAAATATTATGTTATCGTTACAGCGCTAATAGGAGTTCGTGCTCGAGCCAGACACAAAAAGTATCAATAAAGGTCTATTCACATCTAAGGCGTCTCCCAGACAGACGCGGGCAGCGGTGGCGGTCGCGGCGGCGGTCAGTTTTTTGCTGTACTGCGACCGCCACCGCGTGTGTCTGTGTCGTTCCTAGAACTTTCTAGTCATCCAATTGACTGCCATATATCTTTTACATATTTAGGTATAATATACATTTCTCGAATTATGTCGAGAAATGTGTGAAAATTATGTAAGTAGTTGGTAGCTATTAACAAGCTGCTAATTATAGATTGTCTGATGTCTCACATCTTACGCCATTGTATTTACTAGTAGGGTTAGACAACTTTAAATAGTCCGTGCACGAACTCTCAAGAATCTGATTCATTCTCCAAAGGTAACCTTAGTCCTTATATCTAAGACCGACAGCTGGTTGTACGCGTAAGTGGTTCTGTTTGCCAACATACGATACCTTGTGTCTTCTTGCAGAAGAGCTCAAGAGTCTGACGATGACGAGGACCAGATGTTGTCCGGTCCGACGGCGGACGGCAGCGGCGAGGGAGAGGGGGAGGACGCTGGCGGCATCGCCCGGGAGCTCTCCGCCAGGTTCCACGACCTCCGCACGTGCTCCGAGCTGATCGCCAAGCACGGTGCGGCTCTACAACGCTCGCTGGTAGACCTCGAGATACCGCCAACGGATACCACCAAACAGGTGTCAGAACGGGCCACCCTGTTCAGGATATCATGCAACGCTATGATGAATGTAAGTCGCTTTTCAAATTAGTTATGAATGTGGTACATCTACAATTTTTGTATACTTAATCGTTTTATTTTTATTTAATTAGAATAATTTTAAATGCATAATATGAGGTACCTTTCAAACATCTTAATCAAAAATAACTATATTATTTTGCTTTACAAAAATAACGTAAGCAGGACAATGATGTAAATACAATTAATATATTTTGTTTTGGTTGAGCAGTGAGCTCATAACAATGTATGGTCAGGGAGCCCTAGAACAAATTTTTTTGTGATTACTAACAAGTTAATTTTTTGTGAGTAGCTACATTTTGTTAAGACGAATAACATTTTTATTTTCGAAAAACCTCGAAAGTGGTAGCTAACAGAGTTAGAAAAGATTTCATACTTTGACTTGATAGTCCTAAAATATGAATTGTTTTATTTGTAGGACAAGGTTACTCTTAAATTATATTTAAACTATTAACCTACCAATATACAAATAATCGGCCAAGTGCGAGTCGGACTCGCGCACAAAGGGTTCCGTACCATTATAGAGCAAAATTAGACCAAAAAATGTGTTTTTTGTATGGGAGCCCCCTTTAATTTTATTGTTTATTTTAATATTATTATTAAAATATATTAAAGTACTTACACATATAACTAAGGAATTTGAGAAAAGTTTAAGTACCTACCTTTTTCCATTATTGATATAGAGCAAAAAAGGTAAAAAAATGACGTTTGTTGTATGGGAGCCCCCCTTTAATATTAATTTTATTTTGTTTTTAGTATTTGTTGTTATAGCGGCAACAGATATACATAATCTGTGAAAATTTCAACTCTCTAGCTATTACCGTTCTTTAGTTACAGCCTGGAGACAGACAGACGGACAGACAACGAAGTCTTAGTAATAGGGTCCCGTTTTTACCCGTTGGGTACGGAACCCTAAAAATCAGCTGGCTAGGGTTCCGTTTTAGAGTACAGTAGTCAACCAAGTTTTGTTGATTACAGAACCCTAAAACGGAACACTAACCAGCTGATTTTTTGTATATTGGTAGGTTATCCTACTAATATTATAAAGGCGAAAGTTTGGATGTATGGATGTATGGATGTATGGATGTTTGTTACTCTTTCACGCAAAAACTACTGAACGGATTTTAATGAAACTTTACAATAATATAGCTTATACATCAGAATAACACATAGGCTATAATTTTAACCGACTTTCAAAATGGAGGAGGTGTTATGTTCGTTTTTTTATGCTCAACGATTACTCCGCCGTTTATGAACCGATTTTCAAAATTTTTCTTTTGGTGTATAGGGCATTATCCCAATTTGGTATCATGTTCACAAAAATGGTGACCTGATGAAGGAATCCATGGGTAATCGAGGGAACTCCTCAAAATTCATATGGAAATATGTGGTGACTTTGGTTTCATGAGAAGTATTCCGAGCATATGCTAACAACAAGTAAGATTTTGGACCCAGTGACACCCACCCATGGTTCGGAAGCTGCTGGGAGAACTCCTGACTCTTTATAGATACACGTTTGAGAGTTTCGGCGTTGATTTAAGATCGGAAAGCAGATGCTACTATGCAAATTACATTCGTCATCATCATCATCATCATCACTACCATATTATACCATCAAGCTGCATCGTCCCATGATACGTTTCATAGTCTTTTTAGATCGAGACTCGAGTTTGTCAAGCGATTTAAAAAAATATATACTAATATTATAAACCTGAAGAGTTTGTTTGCTCAAACACGCTAATCTCAGGAAGTACTGGTCCGATTTAAAAAAAAATCAGTGTTAGCTCATTTATCGAGGAAGGCTATTTAATATTACTTACGCTAAGACTAATAGGACCGAAGAATCAGAGGAAAATGTGGAAAAAACCGGGAAAATTAATAGAAAGGGAAATTTATCTCACGAAGTACTGGAGCATTTTTGATATTATTTGTCACAGATCTCACACACTCTATACGTAGACTACGTGAAGGGACATAACTCATAAGGATTTTTTCTGCGGGAAAATGTACGGTTTTCGTAAAATTCCTAATTTACGCGGGCGAAGCCGCACGGGACATCTAGTTAGTTATATAATTTAAGTGTAACCTTGTCCTACAAATAAAACAATCCATATTTTAGGACCATCAAGTTAAAGTATGAAATGTAGCTACTCACAAAAAATTAGCTTGTTAGTAATCACAAAAAAATTTGTTCTAGGGCTCCCGTACTAGTAAAACTGTACAAGTTAAAAATTGGCAGATTACCAGTTCACTTAATGTTTTATGTAGTTAGGTCATTATAGATGTCGAGCGACAACTTCGAGATAATAGCATTTTTGTGGTAAAGATTCTAAGAATGTAGATTGTAGGTCAATCTTTCAATTAAATAATAATAATGAAAAAATTAACGTTTTGTTATGTTATTTTGTATCATCTCTGCTTTTAATTGATACAGAGATAATATATTATGAAATATGACTAACATTATTATTTAGATATCCCTATAATTAGAGCCCTTGACTTTTCAACCATCCATATAATATTTGGATACAATAGAGTTGAATAGAGAAACACAAATAGCATGTCTTATCAAATCTCTGTTGATAATATTGATAGTATTGCATGTTATTTATTTTCCAAAGGCCTGTTCGGAGTTCATGAGCGCCGCCGCCGCGTCCAGTGCTCGCATGAGCCGTGCCCTGCAACACGAACGCGAACAGAAGATGAGACTGCAGGAGGTTGTGGAACAGCTTGCCAGACAACACGACAGTTTGGAGAAGACCGTCACTGGACGCAGCACGCCACATACCGGTAAAAATGGCCCACCACACATTCCCACCACTTCAACTCCTGTGTCGCCAGGATCAACAGTGGTAACCAACCACGAAAACCCTTTGATATGATCTCAGGGATGCCCGAGGGACAAGCTAAATCTGTCTTGGGACCCGCAACGAAATTAATCAGAAGAAAGGTAGGAGGAGAAGGATAATACCGGTAAAAGTAATATTCGTTCAAACATTATTTATTTTGCAGTTGGCCTTTGGGATTTTGGCCTTGGATGTATGTACCATGTTACCTGTATTTTACTACATCATAATTTTATAATTTCTCAATGAGTTTTCTCTAAACCGTAGTCCGTAACAGATAAATTATTATTCATTAAGCAGGATAATTAAAGGTCTACCAGAATCTGATGGCAAAAAGTGAGAAATTGAATTGACTCTAGCAATACCGGGGTAATTGGAATAAAACATTTTGATCCTTTTTTTAGGGTTCCGTACCCAAAGGGTAAAAACGGGACCCTATTACTAAGACTTCGTTGTCTGTCCGTCTGTCCGTCTGTCTGTCTGTCCGTCTGTCTGTCTGTCTGTCTGTCTCCAGGCTGTAACTCAAGAACGGTAATAGCTAGAGATTTGATATTTTCATAGATTATGTATATCTTTTGCCGCTATAGCAATAAATACTAAAAATAAAATAAAATGAATATTTAAGGGGGGCTCCCATACAACAAACGTGATTTTTTTGGCCTTTTTTGCTGTCTCCAGGCTGTAACTCAAGAGCGATAATAGCTAGAGATTTGATATTTTCACAGATTATGTATATCTGTTGCCGCTATAACAACAAATACTAAAAATAAAATAAAATGAATATTTAAGGGGGGCTCCCATACAACAAACGTGATTTTTTTGGCCTTTTTTGCTCTATATCAAAAATGGCAACAGGTAGGTACTTGAATTTTTCACAAAATCCTTAGTTATATGTGTACTTTAATATTTAATAATAATATTAAAATAAAATAAAAAATAAGGGGGGCTCCCATACAAAAAACACAATTTATGGCCTAATTTTGCTCTATAATGGTACGGAACCCTTCGTGCGCGATTCCGACTCGCACTTGGCCAATTATTTCTAATTATCGGCTGATTCTGTGTAATTAATCCAATGATCAAGGATATTTTTTAATAATCTTCTGTCAAAAATTGCCATCATTCTGGTAGAGTGTAGACCTATAAGACGTACTGAATCATTATGAAATATTAAAAAGTTGTTCATCATTAAATCCATAGACTTATAATATGATTAAATCAATCAAGGTGGTAAAGGATGTATGGCTATGTATAGATCATTACTGCGTAAATTAAAAAAAAATTGTCTATGACATTTGAATTTGACATTGACGTTTCCAAGCATTTGTATAGCGAAATGCAAATCTCAATTCTTAAATCTCGTAAAAATTGAAATAAATTTCATTTATCCTTGAAAATTGCGAGTCTGAATATATTTATGTCTAAAAAGTGATACAAATGATACAATCTATGATCTAATGACTGGGTATGTAAAAGTTTCGGACGCTTTTTCTCTTTTATTCTTTGCGAACCAAGGCTATGTTTGTGAATACTAAATAGTGAAATAATTAATGAATAGCTTTGATGCAGAGATTTTGGTGCAATATAATTAGACAAGGCATAGAAAATTGTTTAATTAGTTTTCAGTTGTGTTCATTGATACCTAGTCAATTATTGTTCAATTTGTTCATGAAACATGAAGTAGGCAGACATTGACTCAATGAAGTGTAAGTCCTTTAATTGGCTATTAAAATGTTTTATTGGTTTACGAATCACGAATTATCATGTGCTGAAGTGGTTTTGAATTTTTAAATACATCATCATCATTCATTAATCATATTTTGAGACATATTTGCAGGTTATTTTTTTTTTATGTTATTAAAAAATCATTGAAGAATCGACTTTTGAGAGACTTGTAAAAGTTCTTGTTAAATTATCTTTGTATAGTACCTATTACATAAAATATACATGCTACTACAAAAAATCACACAATATTATGCTCTAACATGCCAGCTACCAGCTTTTGCTCTTTCTTCCTTCAATTGAAAATAACATTGTTGTTTTTAATTTAAGTTACTAAAAATTACTAATAAATATTGTAGATTACGAAAATTCAATGTGAAATGAATGTGGTCAAATTACTTTCAAGTGGCTTGGAATATTTACAGAATATATTTGCACCAACAGATGACAGTGGGAGTTACTTCCTTTTAAAACTACTTTATATACTTTGAATCCATTTTGTAAAACATAATATCAGTCATAATATTTGTTTTCTGCTCATAATATGTATTTGTTTTTGTCTTGTAAATCATGCTTTCTACATGCAAGCTATCATTAAAATAACATTGTATACTAATACAATAAACTGATTTGTTTATTTCATGAATGTAGTAGTAATCAGTGTTTTAGTCCATTTACTAGAATGTATTATGCTCTACATCAATTTAAAGAATAAGTTGTAAATCTATACTAGGATGTTTAAAAAATAGTAGTTTCGAACTCATGTCACTGTAAATATATAATTTTGTGTGTCAGTGTCCAATATGGCCCATTGCTCTGTACTATCTGTAGTAAGGTACTTGAAATTACTTTGTGTGCATTAATAGATAAAGTGCCGGATAGGTTATCCACAACTTTTTTGACAGATTCTCCATACTCGATCTGTCTAGTTAATTGGTGGACAGCCTATTTGGCACTTATCAGGAAGTGGTAAAACAGGCTCTAAGACTTTGTATTTATCATTAAAACACTGTGCCAGTGAATGCTTGTGTTGATTATTATTTTTTACCATTGTTTAGGTGCAAATGGCAGTGGACAGAATAACGACACGGAGGACGATGAACATGAGTTCTTTGATGCCGTCGAGGAAGAGGTTCATCCTGCAATGGAGGATAAGACATCATTTGTAATGAAAGTGCCTGTAAGTTGTATAAATGGATGTCCTTAAGATAATAGAAGTCCTTCAATAGTTTATGTTTTGTCCATGTCAATTAAACAACTTTAAGATATCAGACAAAGATAAATTATTGTGTAAGACATTGGATAGCTTTTGCAACATTTAGGGCCTGTTTCACCACGTCCTGATAAGTGCCGAATAGGCTATCCAATTATTGACTAGACAGATCGAGTATGGAGAATCTGTCAAAAAAGTTGTGAATAGCCTATTCGGCACTTTATTAGGAAGTGGTGAAACAGGCCCTTAATAAAAAATGGGGTGTATGTATAGAGCTGCTTGGTAAATAGAGTATAATTATTTTTGCATCAATGTTAAATAATAAACAAGAGAAAACCATAAAACTTACAAGAAGCCTGTCTCACACATTTTAATATTCAATCTAGGTCACATTAAAAAACAGGTTATGCAAAATTATTGACGAGTGATTTGCTGTTTAGTGCTAATTACCAGCATTTTTTGTTTCTGTTTCAGGTAAATAGGAAAAGTGCTGTTAAAGAGGGAGAAAGTTCTGACGAGTCTGAGGGCGAAACTGTTACTGAAACTCAACAAGTGAGTTTAGTTATTTCTTGAACATAAATATTAAATAATTCAGTAGGAATATAAAATACACTAATATTTTTGAAGTTTGTTCATACAATTTGTATTTTATTTCCGCGTCATTAGTACTATCTATGACATGGAAATAAAAAAGATAACATGGAAATTTAGCAGACAGTTATTATGATGCCAAATATTGCAAACTTATCTCCATCAGAATTCCAACAAACCTAAAAGACGGGTCTGAAAGTATGACATTTTATTATGTATTTATGGCCATTTACTTTACAGGTAATATTTGTAGAAGATAAGGAACGTGCAGCGGAAAGCGCCATGGGTGGAACAGACGCAACTGTGGCAAATAAAACGCCAGACAGTAAAGAAGAGGACATTAAAGTATGGGTATGTTGAAGATTTATTTTTCGCCTCGTAATATCTGATATAAAAAACTAATTTTTTAAACACTAATTCTAGCACCTGAGTCCCTGACTCATGTCAAGCCACGTAAACCAGTGATTCAATAGAATTTATAAATAAAATTAGACTTTTATTGAACTTAACAACCATGTAACAAGTTTTTGTTGGTACTTAAGTACGTAAAGTACCGACAAAAACTTGTTACTTCATTAAAAGTACAATTTTATTTATAAATTGTATTGAAAGTGTGGGAGGCTGTTTCTTGACTCAAGTATGAGATATCAAAACCATAAAACTACCTTCAGACGATGAGAGTCTATAAGTAAATATTTGTATTGGGTAGTTTGGTAGTATATGAGTGGTTTTAATACTGTTCACATTACACATAACTTCTACGTATAATGCTGCGATTCCATGCTTGCCAAGGTTTGGCAAGAATCCACAAGGCACAAGCGTCCACAAATTTCGCTTGGTATTTAGAAGTCGTTTACACGCTTGTGAATGCGTCAGTTTATTACATACATCCAAGCAAGCGCCCTTTGATCTGTATCCAAAAACCGACACTACACCAGATCGGATACAAGCTTCCACATGCTCACGCAAGCCATAAGCTAGATACTCTCTTTACACGCTTGTGCTTGTGGACGCTGGTCAAGCCTTGGCAAGCATGGAAACCCAGCATAATACCTGTTGATATAATATGTAGCCGCACGTGTCGGAGGTGCCGCCGGGCGCGTCGCTGGTGGAGGGCCGGCCGCGGCGCACGCGCGTGCCAGACAAACCCAACTACCCCCTCAGTCTGTGGTCTATCATGAAGAACTGTATTGGTACGTATATTGTTCGTTAGACGTTAGTATCAGTAGCCTACGTCCCTCCTTATGATCTACTCTAGATGTGTGCGAAATTACATAAAAATCGGTGCATTGGTTTCTTCAGCTTTCAAATTTTCCTTTCTTTCAAATTCAAACTCTTAGCTTTTTATATCAGTACTAGCTTTTTATATAAGTATTTCGCCCATATTATTTTATTGAAGTGACTATATAAGTATGTCAATGTCACCGTAAGATTGTAATATTATGACGAAGTGATAGATTGTAAACAACCAGTTTTCCGGTGATTTTAAATTAATTATTTCGTATTAATTAAAATAACTTCAATGCCCAATGGTATCAGATGTATAACGTAAAATAAAATGTAAATATATTCAAAGTGCTGTTTGAATGTTCGGTTATTAAAATTAACCTTTATTATTCAAACTGCACTTTAAATATATCTAAATTTTATTCAATGTTATACATCAAATTTTCAGGCAAATGAAGTTATTTTAAATACGAAATAATTAATTTAAAATCACCGGAAAACTGGTTGTTTACAATCCATCACTTCGTCATATTACAATCTCGCGGTGTTTACAATCTTACGGTGATATCAACATGGCAACGTCCATCGCTATCCCGTATCACAAACAATGGTCGCCGTCAGTCTCGAGTTGTAATAATTTACTATTATTTAATCAACAAAACCACTTATCAATATAAAAGTAGATGTTGTCCGATTGTCAACATTAGCCGATATGATCGCTAAGATTCACGAAAATCGGTCGATCCGTTTCAGAGGAGTTCAACTACGCACTCCGTGACACGAGAATTTTATATAGATAACTGTAGTAGTTAAAACAAGCTATGTATCACCTACATAAACTTAAGCCAACATGTATTAGTCCACTATCCACCGACCACTATCTCGACGAAATTTAATGTTGTCCTATTCAATTTCAAATTCTAGTGGCGTAACTATAAGATCCGGGGCCCGTGGCAAATTGATGAGGCCATATAAGTAAAAATGGCCACGTTAATAATAAAACAACATATAAAAAATTCTAACCTCACGGCCTCTTGGGCCCGGGGCCCTTTTGGGTCGGGGGCCCGTGGCATTTTGCCAGCCCTGCCACCCTATAGTTACGCCACTGTCAAATTATTTTTTTTTGTAGGCAAGGAGCTATCGAAGATCCCTATTCCCGTGAACTTCAGCGAGCCGCTGTCGATGCTGCAGCGGCTGACGGAAGACTACGAGTACTCGTACATCCTCGACCAGGCCGCCAAGTGCACCGACCCCGCACAACAGCTCGCCTACGTCGCCGCATTCACAGTCTCGTCGTACGCCACTACCGCTAGCAGGTATGTGGATAGTCTACACTACTATTATAAAGAGGAAAATCTACAAAAAAGTCCGCGACACACTATACCTATCTATGTCGAGTGAGGCACAATAACCATTTTTTTATTTAAAAACCCTGAATTTTTTTTGGACTATATTTAAACGCATATATTTTACTCACGCTATTAATCCTTATCAAAATAAATTATTTTATCACTAAGTACAGTTTATGTAGATAATATTTGGTCTTTGAATGATTAAAATTGGACGTTTGGTTTTGAAATTATGGCGAAATTAAAATATTACGATAGTGGGCGTCACCAAAGCGCGTGCGGCAGGAAGACAATCTGTTGTAGAAATGAAAATTCTGAAGACATGAAATGACACCCGAAATTACACCTCTGTCACTACATCGCTATAGAAGCCAAAAATGTGGTTAGTTTTTTGTCTGTCTGTCTGTCTGTCACTCTTTCTGTCTGTCCGTATGTTTGTTCCAGCATCACACGAAAAATACTGATCCGATTTGAATGTGGTTTTCGCCGATATATTTATCTTCTTCCAACTTAATATCTGGTGTATAAATTTTTTTCCCCCCACCCCTCTAAGGGGACAAAAGAGGGGGTCAGATTTTGTATCAAAATTTTTTCTTTATCACGAAAACTACTGATTCGATTTGCATACGGTTTTCACAGATATATTTGTCTTCTTCCAACTTAACATCTGGTGTATAAAAATTTTTCCCCCCACCCCTCTAAGGGGACAAAAGAGGGGTAAGATTTTGTATCAAACTTTTTTTTAACACGAAAACTACTGATCCGATTTGTATACGCTTTTCACAGATAATATATTAATTGTCTTCTTCCAACTCAACATCTGGTGTACAAAAATCCTCCCCCCTCCCCCCTCAACCCTCTCTGGGGACCAAAGAAGGGTCAGATATAGTATACAACTTTTTTCTTTACTTCATATTAGGTACGAGCTATTGCCCGCGGCTTCGCTCGCGTTAAGAAGTATTATTATATACAAATTTTCATCCCCTAGTGGATGCCTACGTCATAACATCTACCTGCATGCCAATCACCATGTCAGTCAGTTACCTTTGAGTTTTATATATTTAGATTAACTGTGTTTTCCAACTTAACTTAATTAAACAAAGAAAACAGTGAATTTAATAACAATTTACAGTGGCAATTAAATAATTTTTATTCTTCTTATGGAACATTATATTATGGAACAGTAAAAAACCATGGACCTAGTTTTAGAGGTTATAATGCACATCAAAACTGCTAAAGCTTGATGATAGGAAAATTTATTTAATACTTTTCAGTTCATATAAGGATATTATTATTGTTTTTACCTTGGAAGTCGGTTTTAACGTTATTCTCGAATCACGGAATTCTGTCTGTTATAGCGGTAATTGACTCCCTGTCAAAAAACTTGTCATATTTCGTCGTTTTCTGTACAAACCATAAAGTTAATATACCTAGCGGAATAGAGAAACAAAGGCCTGAGCAAGCGAGATGTCACTATCAGTAACACTGCGTAGTAAAAAGAGACGTGTGATACATGACAGCATCACTCTTTTTTTGACGTCCATCAGCCCGGATCAGCCCCGTTGACAATTTAATCTCATAGAATTCATGTTCAATCATGCTTGTGTAAGTGTATACATACACATATTTTTCAGACAGATGAAAACCAATTTCGGTTACATGTGACAGCTCGAGTTTGTTGCTCTATTCCGCTAGGTATATTAACTTTATGATACAAGCTGCGATTGACAATGAAGTGACTGGTGTTTCTAGTCTAAGACCTAAGTCGTAGGTTACACGTTCAGTTTCTCATCAATCTGATCCATCAATCTGGTAAGATTGACGCGAAACCCGATCGTCTAACCGACGAATTGATGGACTGATAATATTTTTTTAATATCATGTACTTTTTATAGCCATCAATCAGCCAGATTGATGTCAGATTGAACGTGTAACGCGTAACCTACGGCTGAGGGCGATATTGTATTTTTAAACACAAAATAAAAACTGTTAATTTTAAACGTACTGCTTACTTAAACTGCCTCTTTCTAAAGTCGTTTCAGTGTAAGTTTTGTTTTTTAGAACTACAAAGCCATTTAACCCGCTCCTGGGTGAGACATACGAATGCGACCGGATGGCGGACCTGGGCTGGCGGTCGATATCAGAACAGGCAAGTTAGACAGTTACTTGCTTTATAAAAAAAATATGTTTTAATGAAACTGTTACCGTGGCCGAAACTGGTTTGACAGTCGTTCCTCACGTTGTCTTTTTGTTACTGAGAGATGACATTATTTGTTTTTTATTTGAAAGGATTTTTTTTTTCATTTTTTTGCTATGAGTTTTTTTACGCCACGCCGGTTCTCGCCGTGCTAGTTCGGAATCGGTGGTAGGTGAACAAGAACAGTCTTTCTGACATTATCTGGGGCCGTACCACGAAACCGTTTTAAGGCTCAATCGAACGAATCAGAATGCCGCGTCCTGCTCTAACAAAAGATAAATGATGCTGTTAGAGCAGGACGCGGCATTCTCATTCGATTGTTTGAGTCTCAAAACGGTTTCGTAGTTATAGGCCTCTTGATTACATATATTAATTTTTATTAATGTTCTGCGGTCAGGTGTCGCACCACCCGCCGATGGTGGCGCAGTTCTGCGAGGGCCAGGCGGGGTGGCAGTGCTGGCAGGAGTTCACCATGACGACCAAGTTCCGCGGCAAGTACCTGCAGCTGGTGCCGCTGGGCGGCGCTTACGCCGAGTTCCTCGCCACCGGCAACAAGTACACGTGGAGGAAGGTAATCCACAATAACACGCTAAAGTCTAAACGCTACGAATATTACAGGCAGAGGGAACGCATCTAGCAGTTGAAACCGACTGCACAATGCGGGCGCCGAACGGCGATCTGCTCGTCTATTTGCGAGACCTTTTTGTTTATTCATTTATATTATAATCCTTACCCAAAATGAATGCCAAAGTATTCATTGGTATTATATAAAGAATAATAATTAGTGTAGACTGTTGACTTATTCTTCCTACTCTCTAAGAAAGTCGATCTATGCGTAGCCATACATCGACTTTAGTTTGTAGACCTGAAATACGTAATATTAATAACTAAACCACTAGGTAACGACGACGGTGCACAACATAATCGTTGGCAAGCTGTGGGTGGATAACCACGGTGACATGGAGATAGTGGGGGAGGCGGGGCCCGCCGCCGGCTACGTCGCCCACCTCAAGTACCTGCCATACGGATACTTCAGCAAGGACACGCAGCGTAAGGTCACAGGCGTCATCAAGGACCCCCAGGGCGTGGTGAGTTTTAGGGCTATAATTCATGCACGATGCAAATATTGTATAACGTAGGAGATAATGATAAAAATACACGAAGGAAATAATGTTTTGGTAATAAAATCTAATATTGATACATAATGATCGATGCAACATAAAAGGTGTTAGATATTGTTGTAACACACCGTAATTACTTTTAATATTTTAACTAACATTGTGTCGTATTTCAGCCGCGCTACGTGGTGCAGGGTCACTGGGACAGCCGCGTGGAGCTGGCGCCGGTGACGTCGGCGTCGGCGGACAACACGGTGTGCAAGACGGGCAAGTTCAGCGTGGCGTGGGAGCGCGTGCCGGCGCCGCCCGACTCCGACAAGTGGTACAACTTTACGCTGCTCGCCGCCCAACTCAATGAGCCGGAGCCCGGCGTCGCGCCCACCGACTCGCGCCGCCGCCCCGACCAGCGCCTCATGGAGGAGGGGCTCTGGGACGAGGCCAACGCCGAGAAACTCCGCCTCGAGGAGAAGCAGCGCGCCGTGCGCCGCGCGCTCGAGGCCGACGCCGAGAGTGCGGCCGCGCGCGGAGCCCCGCCCCCCGCGCCGCCCCGTCCCGCCTGGTTCGCCCGCCAGGCCGCGCCTCCCGCGCCCCACCTGCGCCACCTCTACACGCACCGCTACTGGGAGTGCAAACGCGACCAGGACTGGAGCGCCTGCCCCGACATATTCTAGCGCGCTGACACCCTGGGCCCCGGACCGCGATGCCCGTGGGCTTCGCTCGTCCGAACCTCCGGGACTAGCGAATGCGAGGTGGTCGTTCGGTCTTGTTTTTGATTCGTCACCGGCGGGAACGTTGCTTTTAATCTTCTTAACCATCGTCGATTTCTATTCGCTTCCGATGAAATTGAATTAGATCTGTGCGGCGCCTGAGAGGCGAAGAGTTTGCTACGAAATGTATTTCCATTTTAAAGTTTAATAAAATAATAGCCATCATTTTTATTGACGCCTGAGAACACGACGAAAATATTTGAGGACACATTTTTGATGGGTGCACAACTTATGAATATGTATTGTACACAGTATTCATGTAAACTATATTCATCCATTTTTTTAGTATGTTGTTATTTTTATACGTTACTTACATTGAAACTATTCGATTAGTTTTCTAAGTCTCTGTAGTGATCCAAGTAGGGCTGGTAATTTGAAGCTTCCTGCTCGTTTCCGAGGGTCGATACCGACGTTTTTCGTTTTTGTTAAAGCATCATTGTGATCGGCGCCGGGCGGCGTCGTGGGGCATGTTTGGACTATTGCTATCGGTGTTAATTGTGACTGTATGACTGGGAGAATGACAGTGACCGTATGATTAAAAAATTGACAAGACATACGCGCTAAACTTGTAATATGCATTATTGTATAATTTTGATCCTGTTCCATAATGTCCTTGTAGCAGGACTGAACCTAATGATTGTATAGTTACATAAACTACTTTTTTCTTGCTTGCAAGTGCCTGTTATAGTTCTTGCATTTCACTTTTTAATTAACACTTAAAAAGGAGGGTACTTTTGATACCTTGTATAGATTAAGCAAAAGTGCCCTTATTAAGGGCCCGGGTTACCCTCGAAATTTTCATACATTCTTAATACCAAAATCATTTTCTCATACGAAAATATTTAACATGTTTGAGTTATTTTTCAGCTTAAGATAGTAATTACCTAGGGTCCTGAACAATTTTTTTTTACAAAATATTTAAATACTAAAAAAAATTTTTTTGTGTTTAAATATTTTTTAGTAAATTTACTACTAAATATTTAAACACCAAAAAATAGACAAAAACACTAAAAAATATATAAATAAATAGTAAATATACTACAAAATATTTAAACTTTAAAAAATATTTTTTATTATTTAAATATTTTGTAGTAAATTTACTATTTATTTATATATTTTTTAGTGTTTTTGTCTATTTTTTGGTGTTTAAATATTTAGTAGTAAATTTACTAAAAAATATTTAAACACAAAAAATTTTTTTTCAGTATTTAAATATTTTGTAAAAAAAATTTGTTCAGGACCCTAGGTAATTACCATCTTAAGCTGAAAAATAACTCAAACATGTTAAATATTTTCGTATGAGAAAATGATTTTGGTATTAAGAATGTATGAAAATTTCGAGGGTAACCCGGGCCCTTAAGTGCAAGGATTGTAATAATTCTAATGTAGTAATATCACATGATGGTACTTTTTGTATATATTTATAATATTTTATAGTTATTATTATGTTAAAACTGTATTTTTCCTTTCTATATCCTTAAAATTTTCTATATTTTTAGTTGTAATTTAAAAAATATAAAACTTTTGGAAACCCTGTCACTTTGTATAAACATTATTTAATTTAAAAACTACATTTAAATCTGAAAATTATTACATAGATTAGTATCATTAATCATTATACTTGTCTGGAATATATTAAAAAACATAACATTCCTGGGGTACCAATAACACTTATAGGTTGTTGCCTAACAGGTTACAAGTATTTTTAAATAACAAAAATTAAAGTTGGTAAAGCAATAAACGCAATAATTTACTAAAGAAAAATTGAAAAACTTAATAAAACAGAAGCAAGCTATAGGTCTACCAGAATCTGATGGCAAAAAGTGCGAAAGCACCTATATTGACTCTAGCAATACCGGGGTAGGTAATTGGAATAAAACATTTTGATCCTTTTTTATCCATAGCGGCTGATTCTGTGTGTGAAACATGCAAATATATTTTATCTAATGAATAATGATCAAGGATATTTTTTGAAAATCTGCAGTCAAAATTTGCCATCAGATTCTGGTAGACCTATAATTATAGACTAACATAATATTATACGAAAACTGGGCAGTTCATATAGGTCGAATTGATAACCCCATTTTTTTAAAGTCGGTTAAAAATTATGATTGTTAAGGGCTATTACCAGTGGCCGCACAGTAGCTGTGTAAAATGTTTCTAAACATAATTTTAACTCATTTTAATGAACACATTGTTCCTGGGTCAAGGTTATCGATAATTTTGAAGTAAGGTGCTCCAAGGCTTTAAATGAACGTGGGTGGGCGCTGCTGGTAAAGGAGAACTGTCAAAAACGACGTTTTTGTATTATGGAAGCATGATAGAAGCGTTAGTTCCTTTTCTCGCCACGTTCATTTAAAGCCTTGTCGAGCTGCAGTACTTCATTATAATTTGTTTATGTTAATTGATGTGATGTGTAAAAGATTATCATAATTAGAAAACAGATTAAAATTAATTAACTCCGCCACAGTATCAGATGAATCTTTTGCCGAAACGACGTCCATGCCTAACGCAGCTTGTAAACGTAAAATAGGATTATTTAAAATGTTATATTGCGTATCAGTTGATATTGGGTGTTTTTAATAGATTATAATTATGTTTCTAAAAATTGTGCTGTGTTTTTTACTAACTCTGTTAAAGTCGCTTATAGTGTATTCATTCCGTGTAGGTAAATATAAATTAATGTTCTTGAGGATAAAAAAAATTTAAGATAAATAATTGTTTTTGTTCACATTTGTCTGTGTTCATAATTAAAAGTTTTTAAATTATTGTATTATGCTTTCGGAAGTATATTTTATAATAATTGGGCATTAAAATACTACATTTTTAAACATTCTATTCAATATTTTGTACACGTGGAAAATAAAATTGCAATAAAATTTGTAAGTGTAGATCCAGCCTAATATTTTATGAAATAATAATTATTATGTTGTATATTATAAAAATACCTTTTTGTATGTATTTGTTTTATCTTACAAAGTTGTAATAAACCTTTATAAAGCTACTACCAACATCAATCATTATTTCTCGGCTAAAAGCTTGACATGTAACGCCCTGGAAAAATATATCCACACATAAACAACCAGTGGCGGCGCAATACCTAAATTTTTTGTGGGCAAATTATATTTTTGGAGGCCCCCTGATGGATGATGCAAGAGGACGGATTTTGTTGAAAGATTTTTGATACTTGTAAAATCCTGAAAAACGCGCTGTCCAATGGGCGCGAGGCCCCTAGGACAGCGCGCGCGAGGCCGTTGGCGGTCGCCCACACCGCCCACGACTTACGCCGCCTCTGTAAACAACTGCAGTACTCAAGTATTGTTTATATTAATGAATAATGGTAGAAGGTTATACGATCAATTTTTCATCAATCTGATCAGTCATTACACAATGAATATTATCAATGTTTTCCACACCTAGGCCGGTATAAATAGTCAGTACTTAAGATGCGACCCGCTCTCAAGACGTGGTTCGGCTCTGTGATTGGTCCAAATTTTGACAGCCAACCAATCACAGAGCCTAAACCGTGTCTTGAGACCGAGATGCATCTTGAGTACTGACTATTTATACCGGCCCTACCGTCATACAGGCTGGGGTGTCGATAACGAAGTATATTTATTGTATTTTGTAAGGTGTACTGTACTACAATAATAATTGTACATTTTCCGGTGGATGTAAGATAAATAATTTGTTAATATTTTTATTATAATAGAATGAATTTAAAACTATAACGGCTGTATCATGTTGATAATAAAGATAAAATGTCGAAAAACTTAGTGGCTGTATTATTTCATTACTTACTTAATTTACTAGAGTATCTATGGGTCAATTTATACTAGCGCAGAGTCGAAGCGAATTACCAAAACTGAACATAACGTTTAACAAATTCAACCTTAGCTCCAAAGCATTATCGTACACATTACACAACTCATTCGCGCGGACTTTTGCGAATGCGCCCGACCAACACTGAATGGTCTCGCAGAAGTAATATGTGTGCGTTACGCTCTAGACCAGGGCTGGCCAACTTGATTAGACCTAAGATCTTTTTACTAACGATAACCATGGGATTACAACTATGTCATGCTTTCGTGTACGTTAGTTATTTAATTTTCAAAAGGAATCTTGCCTTGACTGCTCTTAATTAAATTAAACTATGAATAGGTGTTAAAGACTGAAGTATAATAAAGGATCATTTAGTACACATATAAACCATTTATTTTTCTTAAATAGAGGTAACAATCGCAAAAATAATTGTACTATACATAATATATACTATGAGTATATACATAATATATACTCATAATATGTACTATACATAATATATATTCAGGAACATGGTACATACAATATTATTTAAAATACGTTTAAAGACATCAATGTACCTAAGTAGCTAGAAGTGGTGACTGGTGCAGCATAAGATGATAAGCTAATGAGTTTAACAACATAAAATACTTAGTAACTAAATAAAGTTGTAAAAACATTACCATGACTAGAATTAAAATTATTTAAATAACCATTATTTTATAAAAATAGTGAGATTTTTGTTTCTTTTGAAATGCTTCGAGATATTGGAATGTTAAATATTTGGCGTCTGTCTTTGCATCATTATTACTTTAACCGAGGAGCAGGCCTCCCGCCTCTTCATCCCTTATAGCTTTCCTATATAATATTTTATGATGAAGTCGTTTTTGGATTTTCAGGTTGTCTATTACAAAACGGCTTACAATGTTTCATGATTAAAACAAATACTTGATTAGGATATCCAATTAATGCCAAAAATTAAATTTCTATAATACCATTTATTACATTATCAAATTTAACTATGTATTTCAAGAATAATTGTCTATTGTTAGGTCTGGCAGTATTTAATATGCTAGTATAAAAGCTTGTGATTTTTTGTAGACATTGATTAGACTATTTTATATTTATTATAATATTGTAAGTGGATATTACATGAGTTGATTCTTAATGGATTTTTTACAATACATATTACATAAGTATAATAGCCTAGTTTGGGAGTCAGAGTCTTCATAGGATCTTGTAAAGAAATGTTTGAGTTACTTAATAAAGATTTATTTATATTTATTATTATTTATAATAATTGATATAAATATTGGAATAACATTTCTTTTTCTTATATTTTTCATATATAACGCACACAAAACGATAGCCTCTAGCTTGTTTTTCTACTACTACTTACTGGCATAATAATATGGAATAAGTAAGTGCACACAACTCATTGAATATAAACTTAAATGTGCTAGTAGAATTTAATAAGGGAGATACTACAAAAGGGTGTAGTATGGACTAATGTCTTATACATATTATTTTATGTTTCAATTATTCTAATTACCCATCACCCCAAGCAAAATTGGATAAAATTAAATGAGTAATTTGATCAAATACACAAATGCAATAAAATTAAATGCAGCCTCTTGTTACAATTATTATTGACATAATATTCATTTATGTTACCATAATAATTATAGTGATTTTTCTGTAGAAATTTTAATAGTATGCTACATTATAAAATGAATGAAGTACTGGATGGTGGATATTACAATAGGATACACAAATTTTTACTCTTAGTATATCAGCAAAAATACACACTCTTACAAACTGTAAGTGTCATACAACTAGTTACTTAAACAAGACAAACACAAAAGGAAGGTTTACAATTTGATACTAACGCCCAGTGGCAACATTTTTATGGTTTTCAGGTCTCTAGTCTTAGCTAATTACTCCTGTTTAGCAGCTCGTTCTGCGGCACGCTCGTTAACATCAATGATGGCAATATTCATAGAAGCAACAATACCATGGATGACAGAGATTCCTGCCTTTATGACGGCAACCGGCATAGTCAAAATCGCTATCAGCTTAAACAATCCAACGCCCAGGACTGAAAAGAAGTATAAAAATTATTTATTAAATATTGTTTATAGCTAACCATTACAAAACTTATTTAGTATTTACAAATATAATATATTGTACACAATTTCTCACCTGTAGGTCCCGTAAAAAAGTTCATAACATACAGGGCAGCATAGAATGCTTCATTACCAGCGCACATGAAGAATAATACAGTTTTATTTGTGTAATACACATGCATTATTGGATTTTCTGACATGTCAATGAACTTGTGAGACTTCTTCCCCTGTAGTGTGACCGTATGCAAATAGAACCAGTGGCATGTCACATCAATTATCATAGATATTTGGAACCAGAAAGTATAGCGAGGGTAAAAGGTCGCCAGAGTCATCATCAGACCTGCTGTGCCCGCTCTATCGGTGAGCTGATCAAGCATTGCTCCAAACTTGGTACCTAAAAATTATAATAATTAATTACAATAATTATTATTAATTTCGTAAATGTGAATTTGTTTTCTGAATATTACTTACTTTGGTTGAAATGCCTCGCTGCGTGTCCGTCTACTGCATCAAGCAGAGCTGATACAATGTAGCAGGTACATGCCAATACACAATTTGTCGGCATAAAATAAAACGCAATAATGGCCAAAATCACTCTGGCAAAACCTAAAAGAACAAGATTCTAAGGAAAAAGATTTTAATATTACAAAACAAACAATATATAAACGGGATTACTTACCTATAATATTTGGAACGAAAAGAAAAACATTTTCTTTAGCTTCAGCCATTATTCACCTCTTACTGTAATATTTTTTGCAGACCTTTGCTGTTGACGACGGACAGTAAATATTTAACAAAAAGAGTAATAGTGAATTATAAGATAAAACTATTATTTTAATTGGTAAATAAATAAGGGTTGAATTTTAATTCGCACTTTTTGCAATTTGCACTTTTTGACTTTTGACTTTTGACAGATTGACAATTGACAACAGACTAATGACATTTTATCCTTTTTATGCCCCGCGTTCCATATTGCATTGAAAACGATCAAAACGCTGAAAATGCTTCCTATTTTTAGCGTTTTGATCGTTTTCAACGCCAAGTGGAACGTAGGGATGGTGTTCATTTCGGCCGCGTTCCTTTAATAGTTGATTCACAGTATAGCAATATAAATCCCTACAGTAACGAAACGCCTTTGATGTCGCACGATGCCGCCACCGGTGTAAGTACCAAGCAGATATGCCAGGGTTGCCACTTGCCACGAAACGGGAAATAAAATAAAAATAAAATATTGTGCTTGTAATTAATCAGCGTGTTATATTTACATATTATGTCGTACTGCCAGATATTTACGTGAAACTTTATTTTTAGATGATTTGAGTTCTTTACTAGATGATGCGCGCAACTCCGTTGTGCCAAAACTCGTTAATCGCACGGGAACCGTACATTTTTCCAGGACAAAAAGTATCCTTTGTCCTTTCCCGGGACTCAAAGTATCTCCATGCCAAATTTCAGCAAAATCGGTCCAGCGGTTTGGGCGTGAAGAGGTAACAGACAGACAGACAGACAGACACACTTTCGCATTTATAATATTAGTAATTACTAATTAGTATGGATTTAAAAATTTTATTAAAATAATGAAGACGCATTCGGATATATAAAATATCCAACAATAATTAATCATATTATAACAATTGGTAGGTACGGTAGGCCACACGTCAGGTGTAACAGAAGCACTTCAAAACTCGCTCTTATTACGTGCGCGGTAAGGGCGGTCCAAATGTCATAATGTTACACTTGATGTGTGGCCCTGTGTACCTAGCTAGGTAGGTACTAATTAGTATGTAACAGGGTATTTGACAGTTTTTTTTATTTTTATTCTATATTGTTTCTCTCCTTGTTACACTTCTTACAACGTAAACAATAAAACAGAGATGCAAATTGCAAATAAATTCCACCAAGGCCAACACAATATTAGTGTGAACTGTGAGTCGATATTATATTTTATGACAATTTAAATCCTTTTTGTTTTTTGAATCAGATTTACATATTCTGTACACTGAACACTTATTATATCTCATTGTTTATAAGATAAGTTATCGTTTTACAACACAAAATTCGTAGACAACGCGCCAACGTCACACCTGCGCGCGAATTCGTACAAACTCCGCGAGTTTGACGGCGCGGGCCCGCGCCGCCCGCTTCCCCGCGGATACCCCTCCGTTGCTCTGCGCAAGTACATTCGTTTCACTACTGTAGGGATATTATATTGCTATACTGTGGTTGATTTGTCTAATTTCGCTAAAAACGTCTCCTTCTGCCGTTCCGTTTGGCGACCGCGGTCGTCTTGATCGCGGCTATGACGTCACTCATGACGTTTTCGCTAAAAACGACCCTCGGCGAAGATGGGTCAAAATTATCTATCGCGAAAGCCATGTTCGGAAATGGTTCGGAAAGTTTTCAAGAGAGACTAGAGACAAAAAAAACTTCATATTATTTCGTTACAAATGATATTTTTATAATAATAATAATAAGTAATAAAACACTTTATTGCTCACAAATACAAAAAAATAATTACACTAAACACACGCTATTAGGTAACATTTACTGTAAATATACTATATAACATTGAATAAAATATTTTGATTGGAAAAGAAATTGTTTTAAATGAATTTCAAATGATTTCTTATAAAATATAATAGGTACCAATTTTCATCTCTTCTGTACCTGTTGGTTATGTGGTTTTATTATCATAATATTATTATGATTCAATTTGAAATCTATACTACTATTATAAAGAGGAAAGATTTGATTTTTTGTTTGTTTGTTTGTTTGTTTGTTTGTTTGTTTGAGTCGAATAGGCTTCGAAACTACTGGACCGATTTGAAAAATTCTTTTGCTATTGGAATCTTACATTATTTCTGCTGAACATAGGCTACATTTTATTTTGGAAAAAAGTAGGGTTCCGTAAGATATTTGAGTTTTTCGGACGCAAGGTGTAAAAAATCAGCTAGAAAAGTTACTTATTTTGCGTACGCTGCCTAAACTATAAAAGATAGAACCATAAAATGTTCTAAGTAATTGTAGATCTTATAAATATCTACAAAAAAGTCCGCGACACACTATACCTATCTATGTCGAGTGAGGCACAATAACCATTTATTTATTTAAAAATCCTGAATTTTTTTTGGACTACATTTAAACAGATATATTTTACTCACGCTATTAATCTTTATCAAAATAAATTATTTTATCACTAAGTACAGTTTATGTAGATAATATTTGGTCTTTGAATGATTAAAATTGGACGTTTGGTTTTGAAATTATGGCGAAATTAAAATATTACGATAGTGGGCG
Organism: Plebejus argus; assembly: GCA_905404155.3. Classification (NCBI taxonomy): domain Eukaryota; kingdom Metazoa; phylum Arthropoda; class Insecta; order Lepidoptera; family Lycaenidae; genus Plebejus; species Plebejus argus. The sequence continues at coordinate 6,602,047 of FR989933.1, forward strand.
TCACCAAAGCGCGTGCGGAGGAAGAAAATATTCTGTTGTAGAAATGAAAATTCTGTACATAAAAGATATGAAATGACACCCGAAATTACACCTTTGTCACTACATCGCTATAGAAGCCAAAAATGTGGTTAGTTTTTTGTCTGTCTGTCTGTCTGTCACTCTTTCTGTGTGTCTGTATGTTTGTTCCAGCATCACACGAAAAATACTGATCCAATTTGAATGTGGTTTTCGCAGATATATTTATCTTCTTCCAACTTAGCATCTGGTGTATAAATTTTTTTCCCCCCACCCCTCTAAGGGGACAAAAGAGGGGGTCAGATTTTGTATCAAACTTTTTTCTTTAACACGAAAACTACTGATCCGATTTGCATACGGTTTTCACAGATTTGCATACGGTTTTCACAGATATATTATATTTGTCTTCTTCCAACTCAACATCTGGTGTATAAAAATCCTCCCCCCCTCCTCCCTTCTCAACCCTCTCTGGGGACCAAAGAGGGGTCAGATTTTGTATACAACTTTTTTCTTTAGTGGACTTACTTCATATTAGGTATTAACTGTGTTTTTCAACTTAACATCTGGTGTATGACCTTCCCCCCCACACCCTATTAGGGACAAAAGAGGGGGTAAAACATGTATCAACTGATGATGTAGAAAATATACTTTAAATGGCAAAACAACGTTTGCCGGGACAGCTAGTATTATAATAAAAGTTTAGCCATAATAAAATATGATTACTTACTTAAATGTTCATAAAAATGTTAGTAAAAGTACGAATAAAAAAATGTAATTTATAGTTCTAAAAACGAAACAAATAATAATTAATTATGTATTTTACTTGTAAAATAAAATAGAATGTAACTATATACCACGATTGACATAAGAAACAGCTTTAATTTATAAACAATAATTACTTTTATTAACGACTTCAAGGAAAGGATCCAAGTTCTGTTCAATGTATGTATGAAAAAAAATTATATGTTCCTTTTTTAAACTTCTCTCAAAACGCTGAAAACGCTCAAAAATCCGTTCCACTTGGGTTTGTATCACTGACGCTCACATGCTAATGGAACGGGAAAAACTACAGTCTTGAGCGTCGGACTTCTGAGCTTCTAACAGAACGTAGGGGAAAATTAGCCAAGCAAGCTGGGCACAGTATAGCAATATAATATCCCTACAGTAACGAAACGCCTTTGATGTCGCACGATGCCGCCACCGGTGTAAGTACCAAGCAGATATGCCAGGGTTGCCACTTGCCACGAAACGGGAAATAAAATAAAAATAAAATATTGTGCTTGTAATTAATCAGCGTGTTATATTTACATATTATGTCGTACTGCCAGATATTTACGTGAAACTTTATTTTTAGATGATTTGAGTTCTTTACTAGATGATGCGCGCAACTCCGTTGTGCCAAAACTCGTTAATCGCACGGGAACCGTACATTTTTCCAGGACAAAAAGTATCCTTTGTCTTTTCCCGGGACTCAAAGTATCTCCATGCCAAATTTCAGCAAAATCTGTCCAGCGGTTTGGGCGTGAAGAGGTAACAGACAGACAGACAGACAGACACACTTTCGCATTTATAATATTAGTAATTACTAATTAGTATGGATTAAAAAAAAATATTAAAATAATGAAGACGCATTCGGATATATAAAATATCCAACAATAATTAATTATCATATTATAACAATTGGTAGGTACGGTAGGCCACACGTCAGGTGTAACAGAAGCACTTCAAAACTCGCTCTTATTACGTGCGCGGTAAGGGCGGTCCAAAGGTCAAAATGTTACACTTGATGTGTGGCCCTGTGTACCTAGCTAGGTAGGTACTAATTAGTATGTAACAGGGTATTTGACAGTTTTTTTATTTTTATTCTCTAAATTGTTTCTCTCCTTGTTACACTTCTTACAACGTAAACAATAAAACAGAGATGCAAATTGCAAATAAATGCCACCAAGGCCAACACAATTTAGTGTGAACTGTGAGTCGATATTATATTTTATGACAATTAAATCCTTTTTGTTTTTTGAATCAGATTTACATAATATTCTGTACACTGAACACTTGTTATATCCCATTGTTTATAAAATAAGATGTTACAGGCTATCGTTTTACAACACAAAACACAAAACGCGCCAACGTCACACCTGCGCGCGAAGTCCGCCAAACTCGCGGAGTTTGGCGGACTGGGCCCGCGCCGCCCGCTTCCCCGCGGGTACCCCTCCGTTGCTCTGCGCAAGTACATTCGTTTCACTACTGTAGGGATATTATATTGCTATACTGTGAAGCTGGGTTTCTTTTTCTAAGCATGCAAGCGTCACGTTTGTTTGGTTTTTCAACTGCGCATGCGCGGCTTTTTTCGCAGGTTGGCAATTGACTGTCAACTTCATAATTGTGTCATCTTCGTACAATTTCTGTCAGATTTTAGAACATGACACACAGACATGACACTTGCATGACACTCACACTGACATTAATTTTTAACTTTGCGGCTTGCCCATGCGCAATGTGCATTGAAAAACCAAACGAACACGACTATAGTCTCCGACCGTGAAGAAAAGTCATATTAAAATTTTTTAATTAATCAAATTAGTGTGAGTGTCATGCAAGTGTCATGTTTGGTCATGTTCTAAAATCTGACAGAAATTGTATGAACATGACACAATTATGAAGTTGACAGTCGGTTACCAAACTGCGAAAAAAGCCGCGCATGCGTAGTTGAAAAATGAAGCGAACACGAGTCACGTAGTTTATATTTATAATACTATAATCTGTGGGTGGTAGGTCCTGTCAAGTTAGTCAAGTCACCAATAAATTGTCGCAAAAATGTATTCTGGAATCCGTCAAAAATCTGATTAATTTCGCAAATATCAACTTAATTAGAAAGTGTTTTTAAAATTTCGATGGGTTCACGTTATTATGGTGTCGAAACAGTAATGTGGATTTTTATAAGAAAGTGGTAGAGTAGTTTTTGTGTGTAGAAGTCATAAGACTTGTGTCATCTGTCTTCCCTTCCATCAAAATGGCTCCTCCACCGGAGTATGATAAGGAACCCAAAGCACCGGATAAAAGTCTAATAAATATTTCTAAAGACGATTCTAAAGTTCGGTACACGAATAATATCAAAGATCATCCTCCTACTTCGGAAGTAAAATCTACAAATTCAAAAGCAAATTCGGATGCAGAGGTAAGAAAATCATTACCTACATTCTAATTAAAAATATGAAAAGTAATTAAACTCGCTAATCGTTACAATTACTAAGCTTCTCGATATCGACTCATGATTTGCTGGAAATCAAACACCGTTCCAATCGAATATGGCGAAACGTAAATGTCAAAAATACTTTCGTCTATTCGTGGTAAAAATGTCTGTGCTCAATTTTCGTCATTTCGGCAAATATTAGTGGCAACCACATGTTTCGCGTTTATAGTACGCTCTAATAACGATAAAAGTTAAATAATCCCTTAATGAATTCATTGGAATACTTGCTGAAATCACATTGTTCTTGAATCTTGGATCAAAAGATTGTTGAATGATCTATGACCACAATTTTTGGATTGTAGATAAATTAATAATTTTGATCATGTAAAATTTCATTGGCGTCATACATCGATTTACAGCTTGTAATGCTTTGTCATGCTTTTATCTTTGAGTGGAGTCATTGCAATCAAATTGCAATAAATACTTCATTTGTTTTTAATGTGATATTAATTGAACATTCAAATTCGATATCATTTATTTCCATTTAAGGTAAGCAAAAATATAAGGATTTCATTCCCCCAAACAAGGCGCTGACTTCTCTTCTTCCTAGTCGTATCCTTTCCTAGTTATTAATTTTGTTTTGCCATATAAATTATTCCTAGTATCAATATAAAAAGTAGATAAAATCCTATTTTCAGGCCTAACAAATGTGCATATTACCGTTAGAATGCAGATTACGCTAACCTAAGTAAAATTGTTAAACATACTGATTTTATATACTTTTTATAGATTTTATTTAAGTACTTTCAATATATTTAATTAATTTAATATAAAATTGATTTTGTTATTATACTTGTGTCTATTATAATCAAAATTAAATTATAAGTTCTGCAGATTCCCTGATACCATCTGTTAAAGTGTGAAATTTTTAAGTAAAAAAATGTTATATTTGCATTTTACCTAGTTCGTTTGCATTCTCGTCCTTCGTATAAGTCCTAAAAACTTTGACTTAAGCTTCTCAACATAAGACTTTTGTTGTTTTGATTGTTTTTTTTTCTAGGTGATACAATCTGTTATATATTTTATTAGTGGAGTAACATTTTACTTAAAATTTAATAATTTATTCCTTTGTTAATGTCCAAAAATTATATTGAATAATTCTCTACAACTAAATAACATGTTTTATTCAAACAAGAACCCGTTTTATGTAATTTAATGAGATTAGACAAAACTTTTCGCACTTTAGACCGACTCACCCAGATAAACTGCAGAATACCTTGTTAATCTGCCGTCTAACTGGTTTACACACATTAACGGTATTATTACAATGTGGTTTTGATTTACTTACTGTAAATAACTTAGTTTTTTAGAGTAACAACATATTTTGATTGATATCTCCTTTTATTAATTAATTACTTTAAATTAGACTAAAATATTATATTGGCTTCAAAATGTAAAAAAATGTTGGAATTCAACAAATACTTTTTATAAAAGCTTCTCAAATTCCTATTACTTGTCTTTCTGATAAAGCTAAAACAATACCATGAAAACATAAGTTAAGAAGAAGTTACATTTTATTATATTTGAAACAACTTTAAAAAGATTATTAAAAGCAGTTGCAATAATATTATGTGTAAAATCATTTTTACTCAAAATTCGCGACTGATGGTTGCCTGAATCATAAATCTAAATATCCAGATTTTCGTCAATCAGCTTCATGCAACCGTACGTCACACTCTTACACAGTAGGTTACCCATCAGTCATGCAGTCATGACTGTGGTAAAACTGACAGCAAAACCTGCCTATGTCCTTCCCTAATAGGGAAGGACATAGGCTACTTTTAGAGTAGATATCATAGGGTCTGCTCTATATTGGTGCCAAATAACATTAAGATCAGTCCAGCAGTTTCATAAGATTATCATTGTCAAATTATAATTTTCCCTGTTTCTTCACATTTTCCCCTGACTCTTTGCTCCTTTTGGTTGCAGTTTGATTATAGCCTTAATAAATGACTATCTAACACAAAAATAATTTATAAATTTGATTCAGTACTTTCTGAGAGTAGTGCTGAGCATGCTCTTCAAATAAACTCTTCAGCCTTAAAATGAGTATAAATTATTAAACCCAATAGAGATACAATTTTAATCCCTTGTAATATAACCCAAATGAACTATTATAATATATATACATATATATATTTTAGAACAAACATGTGGAGACATTGGATGATGGGCAACTGCGGGCTCTACTAGATGAAGCCATTACATACAAGTGCCCAAAAGACAGAGAAGGGAAGAGCAGTCTTTTTAAGGTGAGAGAATCATTGTTCATACTTGTTTTTGTTGCAGCCTGTGCTGACGATGGGGGTGCTCAAAATAAAACCTTCCCGATGGTGGTTCTTCACCTGGTAGTTGTTTTTTTCTGCCCAAAATATGTACAAAGAATTTACTTTGGGTTAGTTTTGTGGGATATTGCGATAGAATTGCAAAGAAATATTATTTTGCTAGAACAATGAAGGGCCCTATTATACTAGCGGTTGGCGACCGGTTTCGGGGCGGAGCGGGCGCGCAACGAATACGTCGCGGACGCGTAACAAGTTAGCAGCGTTTTATGTGTACTGTAAACACGCGTTGAAAACGTTGCGTACCTATCCGCAACATGTTTGCGACGTCCTCGGTGCGCAACCGCGGCGTGTTCGCGAAGTATTCGCTGCGCGCCCGCTCTGCCCCGAAACCGTTCGCCAACCGCTAGTATGTGGCTAGTATGATAACGCCCTAAGTCCTCTTTGGATCTATATCTGTTCATGCTGTTTCATGTTCATGCTTATTCTCAATCACCTTCATTCTCGACGCCTGCCGCTAGAGCGACTTACAATATTATTTCAACAAAATATGCTATCTTTAAAAACCTTGAAATGTAATATCATTGCAATTTACTTGTTACACAAAGAAATTCGACACACTATGAAGTGGTATGTACTTTCAGTTTAAGTTTTTTGCGTATTTCATGTATGCAGTTCTTCGTTTCAAATATTTTATAAACACAAAAAATTATTAATTATTGTGTGATTTGACCTCACAACTTAATTCAAGGTAATTTAATGTAATAACTAAATGAGAACATTTTTTTTTTCCCGGAGGGGGAAATGCATTACGCATACCACCCAGGCGCAGGGGGGCGACCCGAGCGGTGATGTGGGACTCCCGTAGCTGATGAGACCACGGTATACCCACTAAACCCCCCCCCCCCATCTTCCGCCACGCCGCCTTTTGACGGGGCCACGGGAACGATACACACATCCGCGACCCCGCCAGCGGTCCGAAGACTCCACGATGGGCGCACGACACGTGCGCCCTCCTCCTCGGCCCCCACCAGGGCTGTAGCAGACGCCCCCCGAGTCTGCTACTTGGAGGCCATGTGGCAGATCAGGTCTGTGGCTCTGCCACCGACCACACCTCGGCCGCAGAGGATAGGGCAAGCGGCGCACCGCAATACCTACTTGCCTCTTCCTCCGCGGCCCCACCAATGCCGTTCAAACGGAACGGCCAGCTCGCAGGTGGGGTAGGGAAAGCGGCAACCTACCACAATGCCTCTCCCCCCCCGCGATCCGTCCTCGGCCGCAGAGGATAGGGCAAGCGGCGCACCGTAATACCTACTTGCCTCTTCCTCTGCGGCCCCACCTCGGTGCGCATCCGCAGCGGACTCCTCCAGTCCGCTGGGAGCGCCCTCCTCGGGCCAGGCGGCGACACCGGCCGGCCCTGGTTGCCTCTTCGCTTCACCGCGGTTGTCCAAGCCGCGGTTACTAGAGCCCCACCGCCACGACAAGGCGAGCAACCATCGGGGGGAACTAAATGAGAACATGTTTTAATGACTGTTTGCGTTAACCAGTATTACTGTAGTTGTAGTTGGTCAAAATTACCAAAAAAGAAGAAACACGATTTGATCAAATCGTGATTTTCATAGATATTCATAATACAAACCCAAATGCACCTTACAATAAGACAGTATTATGTGCATTTTCAATATGGGAGTATCACGGACCATACCTATAATATAAAATATGCGAAATTTCCTTTCTGTTATGTCTTCACTCCTAAACTTCTGCATAGATTTTGATAAAATGTAGAATGTAGTTGTTTTTACAGAAAATACATAGTTTTTATCCCGGAAAATATATTTTGCACCTCCCGCGCAAATTGCAATAGAAGAATTTTTGGCAAAACTCATTTTTAACAGGTGCTAATCAATTCGATAGCGTTATTGATGGGTTAATCCCGTCATCGACCCCAAATCCCAATCAAACGAGCTAGAGAACAGACAAGTTAAAAAGCCCACAGTAATAATTATTGATCCCTCCTCTAGTCGTGTTCCTCATGTCTGAGGGTCGTGACCTCCCCCTTCTATGACTTTCCTTCTTATGGTGTTACGCCAGCTATTCCTATCTTCGGCCACTCGAAGAGTGCGAATCGGACCAACACATGCAACTGTGATCATTGCGGTCATTTTCCCTCAATCTTGCCAGTTAAACTGGTAGTGATTTATAAAATACTAGCTGTTGCCCGCGACTTCGTCCGCGTTAGTATAGTAGATCACGTCCCAAGTATTATTTTTCAAAAATATTCAATGTACAGAATTGACTTTCTTACGATTTTTTATTACAATATGTATAGATGACTTAGTTTGTTCCTACAAAGGATAATTAAGACGCAATACAAACTCCACGATACCTTTTAATTATGAACAAAAGTTTCATGAGGAATAAGGGGGGGGGGTTTGGGGGGGCTGCGCCCCCCCAAAACAAACGACACTGGAAAACCGTATGTGTAGTTTAGTTTTTAACTTTGTTCTTAAAAAAGATGTATAACGCCGCAACACCGCTTTGTTTGAAGCAAAATTTGGGGAGGTGTTGGGGGGGGGGGTTGGGGGGGCGAAGCCCCCCCCCCCCAAGAAAAGACCGATGCCAAAGCTCCCAGCATGTTAATCAAACGACACTCGAAATTTGTATAGAAAAGATAGACAAAAACTCATAGCATGGCAAGGAGTGAAGTAATATTCGTGCAAAATTTGAAGTAAATCCATTCAGTACTTTCTGAGTTTATCCCGGACATACATACAGACAAACAGACAAACAGACAAACCGACAAACAGACAAACAGACAAAAATTCTAAAAACTATATTTTTGGCTTCCATATCGATTGTAGATCACGTCCCAAGTATTATTTTTCAAAAATATTCAATGTACAGAATTGACTTTCCTACGATTTTATTATATGTATAGATGACTTAGTTTGTTCCTACAAAGGATAATTAAGACGCAATACAAACTCCACGATACCTTTTAATTATGAACAAAAGTTTCATAAGGAATAAGGGGGGGGGGGTTGGGGGGGCGCAGCCCCCCCAAAACAAACGACACTGGAAAACCGTATGTGTAGTTTAGTTTTTAACTTTGTTCTTAAAAAAGATGTATAACGCCGCAACACCGCTTTGTTTGAAGCAAAATTTGGGGAGGTGGGGGGGGGGAGGGTTGGGGAGGCGAAGCCCCCCCCCAAGAAAAGACCGATGCCAAAGCTCCCAGCATGTTAATCAAACGACACTCGAAATTTGTATAGAAAAGATAGACAAAAACTCATAGCATGGCAAGGAGTGAAGATAGATACAAAGTGTGAAGGAGAAATTTGTAGGAAATTTTATGGGCTTTCATTACGTACAGGACATTTTTTCTCTACAACGCACCGTTTTAGCGATATGAGCAAAAAACTAAAAATTTTGAAACTTGAGCCCCTCCCCCCGCCCTAGGTGATATCGTCATAATATATAGCCTATGTGTTGACCCGACCTCTATATAATATTCGTGCAAAATTTGAAGTAAATCCATTCAGTACTTTCTGAGTTTATCCCGGACATACATACAGACAAACAGACAAACCGACAAATAGACAAACAGACAAAAATTCTAAAAACTATATTTTTGGCTTCCATATCGATTGTAGATCACGTCCCAAGTATTATTTTTCAAAAATATTCAATGTTAAGACGCAATAGAAACTCCACGATACCTTTTAATTATGAACAAAAGTTTCATGAGGAATAAGGGGGGGGGGGGGGTTTGGGGGGGCTGCGCCCCCCCAAAACAAACGACACTGGAAAACCGTATGTGTAGTTTAGTTTTTAACTTTGTTCTTAAAAAAGATGTATAACGCCGCAACACCGCTTTGTTTGAAGCAAAATTTGGGGAGGTGGGGGGGGGGGGGGGGTTTGGGGGGGGGCGAAGCCCCCCCCCCAAGAAAAGACCGATGCCAAAGCTCCCAGCATGTTAATCAAACGACACTCGAAATTTGTATAGAAAAGATAGACAAAAGCTCATAGCATGGCAAGGAGTGAAGATAGATACAAAGTGTGAAGGAGAAATTTGTAGGAAATTTTATGGGCTTTCATTACGTACCGGACATTTTCTCTCTACAACGCACCGTTTTGGCGATATGAGCAAAAAACTAAAAATTTTGAAACTTGAGCCCCTCCCCCCGCCCTAGGTGATATCGTCATAATATATAGCCTATGTGTTGACCCGACCTCTATATAATATTCGTGCAAAATTTTAAGTAAATCCATTCAGTACTTTCTGAGTTTATCCCGGACATACATACAGACAAACAGACAAACAGACAAACCGACAAACAGACAAAAATTCTAAAAACTATATTTTTGGCTTCCATATCGATTGTAGATCACGTCCCAAGTATTATTTTTCAAAAATATTCAATGTACAGAATTGACTTTCCTACGATTTTATTATATGTATAGATACTAGCTGTCCCAGAAAACGTTGTTTTGCCATATAAAGTATTTCACCATAATATTATTTTATTGAAATGACTAAATAAGTATGGCACCATGGCAAGGTCCATCGCTATCCCGTCGCACAAACAATGGTCGCCGTCAGTCTCGAGTTGTAATAATTTACTTTTATTTATTTAACAAATGCACTTATCGATATAAAAATTAGATGTTGTCAGATTCTCCACCCTAGCCAATATGCTCGTTAGATTCACGAAAATCGGTCGAGCCGTTTCAGAGGAGTTCACGCACACCGTGACACGAGAATTTTATATATTAATATGTGTGTTGTACTTGTATCGCAGGAGTTGTTGGAGGAAGTGGAGCAGGACGAGCAGTGCGAGGCGGCGGCGCGGGTGTCGGGTCGCGGGCGGCGGGGGCGGGGCCGGCGCGAGCACCACTCCTCGCTGCAGGACCTCGTGGCGGCCATGGCGGCAGAGTCCGCGCCGCGCCGCACCCGACACGCCCCCGCGCACCCGCCGCCCGCCAGCGTCTCGGCGCGCGCGCACCACGGCGGCAGCCTGCCCTCCGGCGTCGACACATGTAAGCACCACGAGGACGCCGGATTGACGAGCCGGCGACCTAACGGTTTAGTTCGTTGGCTCGTTGGCTAGCATTAGCGTACCAAAAAGTCTACTCTCATCGTTTTCGTACCGCGCAAATTCCAAGCATGCACAACTTATTTATTATGCAGTATCATTTAAGGTAGCTGTTAAGAAAACTTTAAAGAACGTAATATATCCCACAGCGTTCCTACTGAGCGAGGAGCCGGCTCGCGGCGGGTACCTGGCGACGGTGCGGTGCGTCAACCCGCCGCCGCTCGCCGAGCGCCGCGTCTCCGCCAGCGACGCCAACCCACCAGCTGAACTAGATCTGCTCACCAGGTGATTTTTATGCCTCTATAATTATTGCTCTTAAAGTGTGATTAGGATAATTTAGAGTTGCACAGAAAGCACTTAAATGTTGTTGCGGATATCAGAATAAGCTAGGGTAAGAAAGCATTGCATTTCGATGAGTATCGTGAGATTTTCGCGATACGGCGAAATTACTCAAATGTAATATGTAAAGAAGTCAAAGAAAGTATTCACCGTGTGTGCAAAGATAACTACAATAGATGAAATTTGTTCCAGAAGAAGTAAGCCTATATTCCCGGTGACATATACGGCTCGCGCCACACTGGAAATCGGCAGCGGCAGCGTGTCGTCGGGGCGCGCGGTCACGACCACCACGGCGTCCAATCAGGTGCGTACGTCACGCCGGCCCCTCCCCCCGCCCCGCCCTCGCCCACTGCCCACCGCCGGACCACCCGAGAAGTTGTATGGACGTCGGAGGCTGTACAATCCGAGGACCGATAAGAAAGTCTTCGAGACAAATGCTCGTGGATCTTACGTCCGAGAAAGCTTTACCTGTGCAAATAACACAATACATGAAACTGGCCAGGTGGCTTTCGCGAGTTACAAAAAAATATGTGACGACAATACGTGGACTGGCATAGTGAACAATTGGTACGATAGTTTTAATAGTAGTACCAGTCACACTCAAAAGCTCAATAACAATGGCCGTTATATAAATATTGAAACTGAAGCTACTCAACCGTTCCAAAATATGGCCTTTCATGATGTTGACAGTTACAAAGGTGACTATGATTCATTTCAAGAAAACTTTAAATGCTCTCATCAATTTAATGTTAATTATAGTACAAATAAAGTAGCAGAAGCGAAAACCAAATATCGAAATATCACCGATGGACTGGTGCCACCGAGTCACTCACTTATAAACAAAAGAAATATAAGGAGTCTCACTATTGGCGCGCCGAGTAATTTTCGAGAACCCAATGAATCTAGCATTAAAACAATTGAAAAAATAAATACCACTCAAAGTGATCTAAAAACATCACAATTGAGTCTTAATCATAAGGAACGCAAAGTAAAATCTAAACCATCGGCTCAAGGTGACGAAAAAACTCTGAAAAAGTCACAGAAAATGAGTCAAGTTTCTCAAAATATTCTTGATAAAAAACGCGCCTACAATGACTCTACATCAAGTAAAATGATTGAAGATAAAGGTGTTTATATTGATAAAGAGTGTGCACATCTCAAGCTTAATGCAAGCAATCAAGATCCTGAAATAACATCAACAGGACCTGATGCTTTTGAACGTGCTGAGGCATCCCGTGCCCTCGAAGCTAAAACAGCTGACGACGGCAAAGATTCCATAGCAAATGTACACGAAATATGTCAAGAGACTGTTGAAAAAAATGCTCTGCCTAAAGCTTTGTCCAAGATATATCCAAATGAAGTATCGTCTACTGTTGAGGTAGGATTGTCGAGTTATTTCTAAGTGCCGTAACTCACTATGACGCCATGGCCGTTGAATCCAAGTTAATATTAATTTAGTGTCACCTTATTTTCGTCACATAATATTCACATTTCAATGCATATGTTCGGATAATGGTCCTAGTGAGTTAGGGAGAAGAATATACATAACATAATATAAACACGATAAAGCAAAGTTCATATGTTTAAATGTTGTATAATTTAAATTTCAGGTGGATTCTGCGATTCCGTTTAGTTGTATCACAACCCCAGAGATTGTGTCCAGCTGCAACACGACCACATCGACCACACAGTCCGACGCCATCGACCAAAAGGTAACAAATGTGTGAATTTGTCTTGATGCTTCGTCCGGTTAAATATTATATGACATGTTAATGTAATAGCATAATGAAATTATTGAGAATGAAGAAATGAAACGATAATATTATACAAACACGACATGCGATATATGAAACATTTTTGTTTATTTATAGCAATCTCGCAGCGTAATTTCGAGTAACTTCAATGGACTACCGCTCACTCGACCCAACTACGGCTCCACCGCCTCTACCACTGACGAGTATAAGGTGAATGTTTCGCCGTGTATATTTCTATGTCACTTACATCGCTTGCCTGCCTAACCATTTTGGATGTTCGATGTAATAATTTTAATTCTCACACTAATTATGCGACAACGAGCAATCTTCGCACGCAAAATTGCTGCAGTCGGCGTTGGGTCCTCGTTAATTTTCAATACCCCAAATGTTTTAATACATCTAACATATATTTTTCCTTTCTATTCAGGTACCTTTACTCACTGTGCACTACCGTTTACAGAAATCTCTAGACGAAAACGGCAACGCAGTACAAGGATTCAATTCACCTCTATCGGGCTCTAGTCAGCACAAGAAACCTCGAAGAAAGAAGTCGTCCAAAAACGAGACCGTCATTAAATCTCACCAGATCGACGGCTACCAGGGAAACAAGGATCTCAACGAAGTCCTCCGCTTCATCGAATCGAACGCGGACGGCGCGCGCGCCAACAAACTCGGCCGGGCCAAACACAAGGACGACTCCGACGACAAGTGCACCAAAAAACGATCGACCGAACGACGCAAGGACAAGGAGAGCAAAATCAAGCGCGCCACCTCCATGGAGGAGCTCTCCCGGACGAAGCTCGAAGACTTGACCGACACCGACCCCCCCCTCCGCGCTGGCAACGCGCGCGGCCCCGACCACCCGCCCGCCAAACCCGAGCGCCGCTCGTGGGGCGACGACGCCCGCGCCGCGCTGCTGATGCGCCCCGAGCCGCCCGCCGACGCCGACGCCGACCCCGCCGCCGAGCTCACCGATTTCCAGACCGTCACCAAGAAGCGGAAGCCGCGCCGCCGCACCGACGAGGCGGAGCGCGAGCCGGCCGCCGAGCCCGCGCCGCGCCGCCGCCCGCCCTCGCCCCGCGCGCGCCGTATCTCCGCCCCGCCCTCCGACCGCAGTAACGACTCCAACGACGACATGGACTCCGTGCATTCGCTGCCGGCGGCAGCGCCGCGTGCGCGACCCCCGCCGCACGCGAGCGCGCCCCCGCCGCCCGTGCCCGCCCCGCCCGCGCCCGCCCCGCCCGCGCCCGCCCCGCCCGCGCCCGCCCCGCCCGCGCCTGCCCCGCCCGCGCCGCCCGCCTCGTACGCGGACATCGCGCGGACCCGCCACAACATCCCCGACCTCATCGAGTCGTGCAACTTCTACGGCGAGGGCGAGGGCGGGGGCGAGAGCGCGGGCGGGGCGCGGGCGTCGCGCGCGGACAGCGAGTACCCGGCGCTGGCGGGCGGGCGGCGCGCGCGCGACAAGGTGGCTGGCGGGGGCGGGGGCGGGGCGAGCGAGGCGCCGGCGCCGGACGTGGTGGCGGACCGGCGGCCGGCGGTGGTGTTGCTGGCGGCGGGCGCGCGGGCGCGGGAGCTGGACGGCGTGACGTTCGGCTTCGACGTGAACGAGCAGCTGCTGGGCAGCGCGCGCGCGGACGTGGTGCGCGACGCGGAGGCGGTGGGTGTGCGCGCGGGCTGCGCGGCGCTGCGCTACCTGCCGCCGCCCGCGCACCCCGCACAACACACACACCTCATTGTCGACTACGTGCAATCCGGTAAGCAGTTCAATACAATACAGCATGACTGGTGAGACATGTTCAATACTCGAGGACGTAATATTTGGCTATTATATTAGATGAAAAAAAAATATAAAAAAATAATATCAATTGATCACTGAGTAAATGTAGCTTAAAGTTAAATAATTATTTACCCAACGCATGGACACCGTGCGCGGGAAGAAGGGTAGTTGTGTGGTGTTTCTTGGGTAGCGCACGCCTCTGCACCGGCCGCATAGTATGCCTACTTGCCTAGCCGCGTAATTTACTTAGTATCCATGATTTATTTATGTTTGGGAAATTCGGAAAAAAATTAAGAACCTAATTATATTACATAATTATAATGAGAATCGAGTACAGAGTACTCTCCATAAGTATCGGTAATGTCTCACCAGTCATGTTGTATATACGGGGTGTAAAACAATTGAAAATAAAACACTTTAGGGTGTGTATGTATCCCTTAAACTTTTTTAATATTTGCATTTTGCACATAGCATAATATGTGCTATGTGATATGTTTCATAGAAACATAGAAGTCACGAACTGATCACTACACTACTTTTAGAGTAAACTCTTTATAAGAAACACATTCACATCCTAAAGTATTGTCACTGAGTTTTGTTTCACCGTATTATAATCTAAAAATTTTATCCATGTATATCGATTCAGCGTCATGAATTATAATATTATGTTGACACACA
Source organism: Plebejus argus (assembly GCA_905404155.3). Classification (NCBI taxonomy): domain Eukaryota; kingdom Metazoa; phylum Arthropoda; class Insecta; order Lepidoptera; family Lycaenidae; genus Plebejus; species Plebejus argus. Next base: position 6,617,244 of record FR989933.1, read on the forward strand.
ACCTCTCACATTACAATAATATTCTAAGTAATGGGTGACGGTGGCGGGTGTTGTGACCACTGTTGACAGCACTCCAAAAATATCTTGAATAGGTATTAAATCCTAATTATTATTATTTTCAGCTTGGGAAGACATTATGAAGTGCGGCAGCGGTAAAGTAAAATATTACAGCGACTAGTGCGATCGAGACAATAACGATGATATCGTAAAAAGACAGTCGTGTAAACGACCTGACTGGCCTCTAGAAGGCTAGTAGTGCTACAAGTGTGTTCGGTTTTACGCGGCTTCGTGGTGCGCCCGATCATAGTGCAAGTGCTGTCGCTACGTATGGGACTCCCTCAATCTCAGTACGAAGTAAACGATGCGAGGTCAGCTTTGTGCAAGCTTTTCCCTTTGGCGTTTCACTTGGTCCAAAATTTTGCTTAGATTAAGCCCGTTGAAGTAAGTCGGTTTGTATATAAGATATAGAGCATTTATAAATCTCGAAGTATATTGTGTACATACGTGTTCCGTTGGTGGCTGGAACTAGACGTCGAGACCGTTTATATCTCCGACTAGTACTCGTATCGGTATTAATGATTATGTGTGAAAATGTTTGTGTTACGATGTGTAAGTTTCGAGCATTCTAGAGGTAGCCACCACTGGAGTGATAAAATTATTCTGAGGTCATTTAGAATGCATTATATTTTGTTTAATAACTGTTGACGTTGTGTTTGGTTTTTTTTGTTATGTAATATCTATCGGTTAAAGTTGTTTATTCATTTTTATTCTGAATTTTTATTTCAAAGTAAATAAAATTTTGTCGTAAGAAAATATTTTGAAAAAGTTTTCTTCGTATTATATAAGAGTTTAATTCATATTATATAAGAGTTTTTTATTAACTTTTTAATGAGAAAGATAAGAATCCTGATGTCGTGTGTTGGTCGTAATTCATTTGTAGTTTCTGTACAATATGTCGCTGGGACTGACAGAGACATGATAATATGCACTCTACCACATAAACTCATCTTAATATGGATTATGGAATTATTATAATATCAATTTTATTATTTCTATGTTTTCCTATAATATAAATATTATGTACCGAGTAAATTGCCGTGTGTTACTAAAATAAACAAAATGGAGGTCGATCTAAATTGAAAATTAAGGTTCTTTGTTCCTGATGAACTTCATATAAAAATCTAAAGAAATAACTATAAAATATTTTTTTCGACAAAGTTCTAGGTTCTCTCTACTTAATAAATTCATTGTTACGTTTTTAAGTTTTACACATGTATTTTAAAATAGTATGATGCATAATACTAGTGTATCTGCACTTTTGCGAGTAAATAGGTATTTTAGGATTAGAGGAAAATTTACTAATTGTATGGAAGGAGCCTTTTAATAACTTATAACAATACAATAAAATTACTACTTCAAAGTTTATTGAGTCGATATTGTGTCTTGTCGAGAATAGCACTGAACATAAAACGGTAAGGTTTTTGTAAAGAATATTCTTTTAAAAGTGCTTCAAACTAAAAGCTCTTTTGGTATAATAATTATATTTTTCTGCCTGCGGAAACGTATCGTTTGTAAATTTTATTTATTATCTCTATCTCTATGTAAAGAAAATCATAAGATAAAAGTTGGAGCTACTCCGAAGTTTAAATTGTTAAAAGGCTCATCCGTGAATACCTAGATGTAAAATTTGCGAATAATAATAATCGTTCTCTATCTACCAAAAATGTCTGCTCAAATCCATCTTCCATTATTGTTTTGGCGTAAATCGATCTTTTGAATTTTCAAAAGGAGAAAGTTACCATGGTCGGCATAATAGGCTCGTAGTATTTAAATTAATATTAAATGGCGTTGTCGTTTTTCACGCTTTTTTCTAAATCTATTTCGCTTTAACAGGTCTTTATAATTAACAATAATCGTATTGAAACAGGCATATTGCTACTGTATGCACGGTAAAATATCTCGGCTGTTGCTTTATTGAGTCATGAAGTTGAGTATGATTTATAGTATCACCACTCTTTATCATATACATGTGACATATAGTTATTGTAGATATGAATTTTGGTCAAAACTAGATGAGTCACATTATATAGAACACTACTCCTTAAAATAGATCCTCTACGAAGAATATACTTTAATGAGCTGAACCAAGACTGAAAGCATGTAGGATCTCTATGTTAAATCTCATGAAATGATCCGTAATATATCCTATCATTTTAACTCCAATGCCATCCGATATATTCAAAATTTGTATGCATTGTAATGACTATTTCCTTTGCTCTATATAAGAGACTGTCTGTTTGTCTGTTTCGTAGAATAAATAACTCTGCAATAACATGTAACGACTAACGGGATCATAGTGAACACTTCCATATCCCATGATATGAGTGCAATTGTTTCCATCAGCAATATTGTTGTTTGTAGTTTGACACCGAGCTTCAAGCTGTAACATGAGTAGTTAAAGTTTGTCGAAATATCGTGCCTTCTCTTTCCAATAATGGGTACAAAGTACGAGAGAGAAAACATGGTATTCAATTAGCAATTAACTCAAATACGCACTCATGAAAAAGTTATTCATAATTAAGATCATGCAATATCTATATGGATTGTCGATAACATTCCCATGTTCCCGAAATCTGTTAAGACAAGTTGCGACATTTTATTCGGGTGATTAGAATATGAGCAAAAGTAGAAAAATCTGTGTATTTCATTGATAATAAGATATTAGGACATCGGTTGATACATAGGGGTTTTGCCGTACCAATGAAATGAAGTCGACTGCTGTCGTATATTTTTTTACTCGTAAAGTAATGGTACTGTAGCTTCGCTACTCAAATAAGTTGTAATCAAAAGTGTTAGAGTTGTAAAAAAAACAATTGATATTGAATGTGTGTGAAACTTACCAAAGCTTAAACTAGCGTACGGTCTTCGTGGTTTTATGTCGCACTGAGCAACATAAAATCCACTGTAACTAATCTACTAGTAGTATCGATTTGAATTTCACTAGCGGGGACGTGTTCTGGTGTAGTTCACACACACGTTTTAATGAATTTTAAAATTGTAATGTAGAACTGTAAACCCTTGAAATGAATGAAATTATCATAAAGTTCAACTAGTTACGATCCGGAGCTAGTCCAGCGACTAGCGAGTACGATGTATTCCGTATGTAGGTTAGTGCCGCCGGTCCTTTGTATGATATTTATCGCTTGATAGTATTTATGATTGCCCTGATAATACTTGTAATAGATGTCAATACCGACGCGTTGTGTAAAGTGTTAGCTGAATGCGAGACTTATAGTCTGTCAAAAAAGTGGAGAAATTAAAAAGTGGCAACATTGTAGTGTCATCCTTTTTTTCGTATATTGATTTGAAAGGGATGACACTGCGATGTTGCCACTTTTTAATTTCTTCACTTTTTTAACAGACTATACGTATTAATTATGATGTAAAGAATAGAATGAGGTTTTGTAAATATCTTTCAGGAGAGCACGATGGAGCAAATAGACACCCCCCCTGCGTGAAAACTGTTCATTTGTAAGTAAGTCGATGCTACAACGACAAATTGTGTAACAGTAGTTAATTTTAATGTTATTTATTTATGTACAAATAATTTACGAAGTGTAATTTAGTACTAGGTATAATACACTCTGCGTTGAGTCTACTCGCGGACGAGAAACTTGACTACGACTATGATACGAATGTTTACCAAACTTTTTATGAACTGGCCGATTCTGAGTTCTGCAACTTGTTAGTCACGTGTTCAAATTCTGTAATAGTAACAAAAATGTGAGAATTATTCTGACTTTATTATTATACTAAAATATAGTAATATTTTAGTAGCGTGTAAAATTGATATTTACAAAATGAACAGTTTAAACATGATCTAATTTATGGTCTTTTAAATATTCGACTCATAAGATGTTCGATTTTCGGGATTGTAGAATGCCTATAATATTAATTGTTTACTGATTGTGGCGAAACTACTAAATAGATTTTAGTTTTGATTTTAATCATAAAATAATTACCATTTCGTGTATTTAAAACTATTCTACACGTTACTAATTTTAATATTGCGTGCGTGTGGTGTAGCTACTAATAATATGTCGCAAAACTTATGTTCGTATGTATGTGGTACCGAGTACCGACTGTTTACCGTCACATTACCATAAAATATATTGTCAATGTTCAAAATTTACCAAATTTTTTAAAACTTATGAAATAGATCAACATAATTTGAACATTGTAATTAATTTATAATCAATGACAGAGGTTACACGGTCAGTATTTCATCAATCTGATCCATCAATCTGATTGACGGAATACTGAGGGTTATAAAAGTTCATATTAAAAAAATGACCAATCCATCAATCCAGTAGGTTACACGATCAATTTTTCGTCCATCTGAATCGGATTGATGGATCAGATTGATGAAATACTGACTGTGTAACCTCTGCCTAAGAGCCTGTTTCACCAGTTCTTGATGAATGTCGGATAGGCTATCCACAACTTAACTTGACAGAATCTGTCAAATAAGTTGTGGATAGCCTATCCGACACCTTATCAGGAAGTGGTGCAACAAGCCCTTAATCACGATATTTAAGAGTGAGTTGCACCAACCCACTTTAACTATAATTTTAACTTTAACCATAACATAAAGTCAAATGGACTGTCAAATCCCTAGCAAAAGTCCATTATGGACGCCATATTTGACGATAACCTTAACTTTAACTACGCCTCTGGTGCAACCACGGTGCAACCCACCCAGTGTAACGTAAAATTATCCAGAACTGTCAGAAACTTTATAACGTCACAAAACAATATTTTGTTGCAATGTCGACGTAAGAATTTAAAGGTGAGACCGCACCCGGGTCCCGGCGACACTAAGCTGCAGACTGCAGTATAGGTAAGCGACACGTCACGGCAAATATTCTTCGTATAATATCGTATGAGCTAAGCAGCACTAGAGTAAACAGAACCTACGAGTAGGCCGACTCAGAAGAGATATCGACATACGTTTGACGTAGTATGTCATATCGGCCGGCCGTGCTGATGCATTACCCAGCATTGTGAAACATGTTGAAATTGACAGTCGCGCCCAACTCGCGTATATTCGTCCGTTTGAAGTCGTGGTACTCCATAGTTCTGACTTCTGTCTACTATCAACTATGGCAGGCAGCACTACGCAGCAGCGCGGCGGCGCTACGCGATACTAAACGTCAGTATCACAGAACACAAATGCTCCTACCGGAGGTCAGTATGGTCCTACGAACCTACGTTTAGAGCGTTTACACCTTTCACGCTCAATTTGGCTTAAAACTGTACTTTTCCAACTTGAAAAAATCATCAACCACTTATCTTTATAAAAATGTTGATAACTTATTTTTATAGAAAATTTCACTGTCTATATAGTTATCAGAGAAAAAAATAGGATTTATAGAGTATTTGTACATTAAATCTCGATACCTCAGAGGTTTCCTTAAATTCCGTTTTAGTATCAGTTTCGAAGCTTTTAATTTACGAAACCAGCAATAGATCTAATTATAAAATAATAATAACCTATTGACAAGATCCTTAAGCAAATAGTTATCAGAAAAAAATATTTCGTTTAGGTATTTAACTTTATGTAATTTAAATTCAAAGAATGAGAAATATCAAAGAAATATCAAGGAATTAAAACTTTTTTATTACCTATTTATTTAACTTAATTTAATATAATAATTGCTTCATATCATAGAAGAACACTTTAATTAAAAAAATTGATCTTAAATATCAACAAATCTTTTGTTATTTTTTTTTCTACAAATATTTTAAAACTACTATAAATCGCTGCGCGCAGAGCAATCCCAATAGTCCGCCGCAGGTTTGTATGGAAACTTGAAAATTGAAATAAGGTGTAAACGCTCTTAAGTGTCGCGTCTGTCCGTTGCAGCCTAGTGTCTAGTGCGGTGTCGCCTTAATTCTAGTGTTTGTAGTTTCGCTTGACAATATTGTACTGTAAGTGATGTACCACACACGCTTAAGGCCGTCACAGACCTAGCTATAATAATATATATTAATATATTTATAGCTAGGCATATTAATATATATTTTCTATACAATTTTCGCGTGAGCACACACTTAGCTATAATATATATTTCTGGTCTCAGTGTGTTTAGTACGGTATATTAAGGTATATTAATATATATTATAGCTAAGTCTGTGACGGCCTTTATACAGCGACTTGTAATGTGAACAATTACTGTACTTTTCTTCCGTTTGTAATATATGTACATACATAAGAGAAATTAGATTTAACTTTACCATTTTGATGTCTGTAGCTCGTTCTGTGTTTGAGTCGTGAACGATGTCGGACAAGAGTGGTGTAATCATAATAATATTTAAATTGGGTAGAATCTACTACTTAAGGCGTACTTAAGGGGTAGGGATGCGTCATGCGAGGATCTCCAAAAGTCAGAGGAATGCTAGATAATAGTAGATGTCGTAGCGAAACTATCAAATCTGATAATATTTTTGTCAATCTAAATTATCGATGTTTTATAATATCATACTAATTTTAAATTGTAATCTACTAGTTAGATTGTTTAAACTTGTCCATACGTCCTACCATAATCGAATCGTATTATATTTATATCATATTATGATTGTAACATCTGTTATTCGATTTTTGTGTGATTATCCCCGAGATGAGAGCGGCGAGCAGTTTTAGCGTCATAGATATAATTTCAACGTTGCTCACATTGGTCACCATTACACATATTAGACTTGTGTAATTGTGTAATAATAATAAGACAGAAGTTAAATAATTCTTGACTCTAAAATTGCCAGCCCAATATCTCTGCAGTCGTCTGGTATGATTTTGGTCGCCATGATGTTCGTTTATGTATATTTTTGTCATTTTATATGCAATCCATGATTTTACAAAATAATTATTATCGAAAAGTTCTGTATGCTATCAGCTGATTTGGAAAATCTAAGGGTATTTGTACTATAAGAGAAATTGATTCATTGCAGGCCGATTGTGGACCTACGTTATGCGGTCGGATTATATCAAGTTAGCGGTAGCTGGGATCTATCGATTGAGGTTTATAAAATCGAAGTCCACCTGCCTATGTATCAATTTATCTGATACTACTTTACCCTGTGATAAATATAGCACCGCCCGGCCGATAGTTGGCGTTATATGGGTCGTCAATGATCAATTTGTAAGCTTCAGCTACAGATGGCCATACTATAATATTATCACGTTGTATTCATGGTTTAATCATAATATCGTGTTAACTAATTTCATGGATTAAAAAAATACAAGTAATCATAGTAAAGAGAATCAGTTACATCTAAACCACCATTATTTAATTACCGTTAAATTCAAAGGTAAACTGTATCGTATAGCAAATAATTTGTTACACTCGAGCGATGCGTTACACAAGCGCTCAGCAGCAGAAGCTGGATTCTCAAGCGTCGAAAGCCGTTTCACTCGCCTATGCTACATCCGCACGCGAGTTAGATAACCTGCGATAGAAACGATTCGACGCTTGAGAATCGGGCACCAGAAGGGAATGACGCCGTCGTGGGTCACCGTTCAGCCGAACGTCTTCTCTACGCTCGTAGTTTTGAACTGCCCTAGGCGTCCGCAACGAAAGGCGATTCAGCTATTTTATTAGTCGACCCAAGAACTAGGAAAATATAAGTAGCACCAATGTTTTTGAGTTTTATAAATGTAATTACTAATTAAGTCGTAGGATATTGGGAGTGATACCGCTTAGGACATCCTTCGGCGATGTGTAAATGTTGAATGTTAATAAATTGAAGCGATCGTCTCGCCCTCGCGGTCGGCGGACGGCGGTCGGCTGACCGCGGTCGGTCGACGTGGACGAGGCACTACACACTTTATTTTATGCTTTTTATTTACACCGCAGTCCGGGCCCGGGTGAGACGGTCGCGTGTATCATAATATTATAATAATATACCTATTACAAATGTTTCACATTTATTTATGCGCTTTTTTCTCTAACTTCACGATTCTATATTTTTACTCTGTTTTACGAAATATAGTGTAGAATTTTATTTATCATAGATGTGTAGTGCGGCGACGGAGGAGTTTTCATTTTTATGATTATTGCACATACGAATTATATTTATCCTAAGATGTTAAGGTATATTTTAATTTTAGTTACAGCTATCATATATTATACATAACAGAGTAAAAATCTAGCAACCCTTCTAACTGTAAGCAATTGTTCATAAAATATTGTAACCAACTGCTATTTACAGTTACTTATGTACTTTTTCACTGTTTCCGTTTTCTTAATAAAATGTTGAAATTATATTTTGGTCTTTACGTTCTGAACCTCATAATATAGAAAAACAGCAATCGTTGTGTCCCATACTCTGATTTGTAATCTCAGGATGTAAATTATGTTATGCACTACAGACTCCCTTCCTTCTCGTCAATGAGTTTACAGATTCGATTTCCATTTACCGCATGAGATAAAAATTAGCGTATAATATAAAAAGGCTTAGGTACATTATAATAATACATTTTATTATTATAATGATTTTATGTAACATGACTAAGGGTGAATTGCACCAGAAGTGTAGTTAAAGTTAAGGTTAAGGTTAACGTCAAATATGGTTTTGCTAGGGATATTTGACAGTTCATTTCACAATTTGTTATGGTTAAAGTTATAGTTAAAGTAGGTTGATGCAACTCACTCGGGTTGCATGATGCATCGACTTACTTTAACTATAACTTTAACCATAACAAAATGTGAAATGAACTGTCAAATCCCTAGCAAAAGTCGCCATATTTGACGATAACCTTAACCTTAACTTTAAATACGCTTCTGGTGCAATTCACCTGTATTATTGTATTATTTAGCTATACTTTAGGTACCTACGAACGCGCTATCAAGAAACCCCCTACGCTATCAAGAAACCCCCGCACGTATAATAATAGCTCGTATAACATTAACCTTTCTGTTTATTTACGTGTGCAAATGTTTTGTTATGTTTTCCTTATGAGTCATTTTCCTCAAGCGGCCGCGGCATTCCCAGCCAACAAACGGCCTTCGAACAAGTGGTTTATTAACATGAAAGATAATAATGTATCAACGAGAATAGATCAATGTACGAAGCTTACTTATTCTTGTGATGTTTTTTGGAATATCATTTGAAAATAGCGCAGTTTTTTAGTCATGGATCTTGAATAATGTATTATCTTTAAGAGATAATAATTGTCTCTCTCGAAAAGAATCCTTAAACAAAGGATTAGGCTTAGTTAAGGATTAAAAACATAAATTAATATATTATCATTACTAACGCCATCTAACGACAAAACAAATAAAAGCAGTGTAAAAAATTTTAAATGTTTTATTTTTAGGGTTCCGTAGCCAAAATGGCAAAAAACGGAACCCTTATAGATTCGTCATGTCTGTCTGTCTGTCTGTCCGTCCGTATGTCACAGCCTTTTTTCTCCGAAACTATTAGAGGCTAGAGCTATACTATTGAAACTTGGTAAGTAGATGTAGTCTGTGAACTGCATTAAGATTTTGATGCAAAAATGGAAAAATTATTAAAAATTTTAAGGGTCCCCATAGGTACAACTGAAACAAAAAAAATATTTTTACATCTAACCTATGCGTGTGGGGTATCTATGGATAGGTCTTCAAAAATCATATTGAGGTTTCTCATACCATTTTTTTCTAACCTGAATAGTTTGCGAGAGAGACTCTTCCAAAGTGGTAAAATGCGTGTCCCCCCCCCCTCTAATTTCTAAAGTAGGGGCATGATAATTCTAAAAAAAATATATTGTTATCAGAGACCAGACATGTCTGGTCTCTGATATTATGTAGATTACTATAAAAACTACCAACGAAAATTGGTTTAAACGAGATCTAGCCAGTAGTTTTTTAGGGTTCCGAAATATAAAAATAAATCAAAAACCTTTTAATTTCATAAAAATAAACCTTATTGCTGCTGCGGAACCCTTCATGGGCGAGTCCAACTCGCACTTGGCCGCTTTTTAAACTGTCGTCTAACTCTATGTTGGTTTTTAAAGTAAGGATAAGTATATAAAGTGTTAAATTGAACGCGAGCGTCTGATTTACAGAGTTGTTTGCTAGAAGTGGACGTCTCTAGATATATATTATTTGTTTGTTTGTTTGTTATATTATGTTGCTCGTACTGGGTGTTATGTTAGCTGTAATTATCGGCCATGGACTTGGTAGTTATGTTCAAGGTCAGTGAAATTATTATTGATCGTTCTCATATATTATTAGGCTTTCGACTGTTATTAAAAGTTACTCCTATATGTCATACGTTACAGTCCTATTTCTTGCACTGTGAGTTGTGACTTCTGGCGGCGTAACGAAAGGTGCGCGGCCCTTGAATATTTTTAACCTGCATATTAAAAATAACAAAAACAACATTTTTAAAGCTCTACAATTTATTACCTTTTGTTACAGCCAAAAATGAAGCCAAAGATGAGGCTTTGGCTGTGACCCTTTCGGGTCAGTTCAAAGGCATCATAGACGTGACTCGACGAGGGCGGCAGTTCGAATCCTACCGCGGCATCAAGTATGCCGAGCCTCCTGTTGGTGACCTTAGGTTTCAGGTCAGTATAGAGAAATGTGGGTACTCGTGATACCCCTGGTTTTAAGGGGGTGACAGACACGCGAGTAAGTACGCGGACTTATGGCTCGACGATCTTAATCGCCTGTGCGTCAGCACTCAGCAAAGAGCTGCGAGCCGCGAGCCGCGAGCCAGGGGGCATGGTAATCCAGTACGCGAACTTAAAACTCGCGTACTTTAAGTTCGTGCGTCTATCAGGCACTTTACCTATGTCTTACCCAACTGCAAGAAGATCATTGTTTATTTGTACTAAGTATCAGAGGAGTTGATTCATAGGCAGACGGTAGATAGACGATTGAATGACTAGCGCATTCATTGAATGCGCTTTCTTTTCGGCCGAGTCATTCAATTCAATTGAATGACTCGGCCGAACGTTGATTGAACAATCGTCACTCAACGTTCAACTAGTTAGCGATTTTTAACATAGCCCTTTGAAGAGAGCGGATATGAAATCAGTCAGGTAATTGAATGTATTTATTTTTAACGGAAAAAGAAATTATAAGAACAGTATATAATTCTTAGGTAATTAATAGCAATGTATTTATTACTCCGTCTGTCCAATACGATTGGATTTGGTTAGGTTAGTTCCGAAAGTTTCATATATTCTGGCAGACTGAAGATTCAGCTATACCTATCTGGTACCGACTTCAAAATGATGAAGATTGAGTACAGAAATAGTTGAGGTTTAGTCGAACTCTGAAAAGGCACTATCAGATAGGAAAAATTATTTAATACTTTTTAGTTCTTATTATAAGGTTATTATTATTGTTTTTACCTTGGAAGTCGGTTTTAATTTTTTGTTAAAAATAATAATAATATGGATTGATATTTGTTTTGAAGTTGGCTAGATAAACCTATTATTTCAAAATAATAATAAAGCAATATAAAATGAAAATGGCATTTTAGCCTCCAAAGTTAATGGTGAAGTATGATGGAGTTGTGAACGCCACCGCCGAGGGTCCGTACTGCCCGCAGCCGACCGAACCGGGGACGTACGTGGACGAGGACTGTCTCACTATCAACGTGCACACGCCCATCAAAAGTGCGAGGTAAAGTTGCAATTAATAGAGTGAACATAGTAGAGTTATAGCCAGTCGATATACGGCGCGGATGCGTTGCGTCATGCGTGGCGTCGTCGCAACGCAAATATTTTGACGCATAGCCCATCTCCATATATATCTGTATTATCTATGGCATAGCCGGCCACTCGTGCGCTGCGTCATCGTCAACACCCCCACCCGCTTTGTCTCTGGGTCTACTGACCGTCATATTGTGTGCATTGCGACGACGCAGCGCGCCATGTGGAACACCTTGGTTATTTTCATTTCTACAGTTTTATTATATTATTATTATGTATATAATATTAAAAAATTAAGGGCCTGTTTCACCACTTAACTTGACAGTTAAAGTATGGAGAAGTCTGTCAGAAAAGGATAGCCTATCCGGCACTTATCAGGAAGTGGTGAAAAAGGCCCTACGAGTAATTAAATCGGCTGCCTAATATTTGTATTTCAATGTTACAGATGGAAGCCCCTACCGGTGATAGTGTACATGCACTCCGGCGGGTTCTACGCCGGCAGCGGCCGCAGCGACATCGCCGGGCCGCACTACCTGCTCGACCGGGACGTGGTGCTCGCCACCATCAACTACCGTCTCGGCTCGCTAGGTACGTGGTATCACAACTAGCCCACTAGAAGCCAGTATAGGCCACTTTATTTTTGACTCTGCCGCCATCCTAAGACGCTGCCCCCCCCCCACCCCGCCGCCGCTGCCATAGGTCATCTGGATACATAAATCCAGAGGTGCTGACCATTAGGATAGCGCTTTAGTCTCCAACAAACCCATTACGCCGCGCCCCGACGTGCGCATTGTAATTTGTATGTTTTAGCGTTTGGGAAAACACGCGAGCTGAATCCGCGCAGTTAGAAACGCGCACGTCTGAACGCGCCCTTAAAGTCGTTAGTGGCCGAACAGTTGCAGAGCGGCGTGACAGAGGCCTAACGCTACTTATCTCTTTAAATACAGACTGTTTTATTTGCGCTCGAAATCATTACTAGGTATCTCGGTATTTATGCCGACATGCGAAAACAAGATAGTGTTAAATTGGACGACATCTTAGGAGGCTGGTGTATCTGGAACTCTTCAGGCGCAAAGTTTATCCACTAAAACCCCATGGTACCCTTTTCTCCGGTGAAGGCAAAGTTGCGGAAACAATTAAGTACCACCACCCAAACAATTTGGCACCCTAGAAAAAAAAACAAAAGTGGCTGACTATTATTCTGTATGGCACTATCAAAGAAGTTGATTCATAAGGCAAATGACGGACCTACTTAATTTGGTCGCGTTATGTCAAATACATCCAGACAACAGATCAACAACATTGAATCATAATCCGGCCAATTGAGTATTGTCGTAGGTCCGTCAACTGCCTATGAATCAATTTTTTCGATGGTACCAACACTCAATAGAGTCAATAGTAACCAATAAAAACGGTAACAGGGTTTCTCAGTACCGGAGACGAGATAGCTCCCGGCAACAACGGGTTCAAGGACCAGGTGGCGGCGCTGCGGTGGGTTCAGAGGAACATCGCCGGCTTCGGGGGAGACCCCCACAGCGTCACCATAGCTGGCTGCAGCGCCGGCGCCAGCAGTGTTATGCTGCACATGATTACACCCATGTCTGAAGGTATTTGGGGCTGTTTATGCTTTGATGGGATATAAAGCTCTGGTTTCCTCCAAAAACGTTCTAGTGACGTCATTCGCCGCTGCATCGCGGCCGCTACACGACGGTACCGCTCTTGGAGGAAACCAGAGTTTTACAGAAGGCGTCATCACTTAAACAAAGATTTTGACTGTATTGTCCAGTTAAATGCATAAATACGTGGACTCACAACCCCCAAGCGAGGTTGTGGGCGCAAGCAGAAGGAAGCCCGAGAAACCGTTATGCAGCGCAAGAGTTTTCATGACAACATTCTAAAATGTTTAACTACAATAATTATACCTAGTCTCACGTTGGGAAAAAGGAATTGTATTTCTATACTATCTCCACTAACACCGCGAGCGGCAGGTCTGTCAATTCAATGTGTATCTTCTTGTGTAGCTAATAAAGTTCAATTTTGAATTGCCCATGTAGAAATGCATTCAAACTCTTTCTTAGTGCGTAAATTATGTGTGTCATAAGTTAAAATATGTTACCTATTCTAGGACTATTCCATCGCGCTATATCTATGAGCTGGTCGCCGGTGGACAAGGCTCCGCTACGAAGTGATATGAACGACTTAGCGGTGAAGCAGGCGCGACTACTGAACTGTCCCACCGACAGCTCTAAGGCTATTATAGACTGTCTAAAGACCAAATCCTGGAAGGAACTCGGCGATTCGCTTGATAGCTTTGCTGTGAGTGTTCAGTTTATTAACAGAATATAGCATCCGTAAACCGTAGCTAAATTTCTTAAGAACCTATACAGCATGACTGGTGAGACATGTATACTCGAGGATGTGATATTTGGCTATTATAGTAGTTGAAAAAAAAATAATATAAAAAAATAATATCAATTGATCACTGAGTAAATGCAGCTTAAAGTTAAATAATTATTTACCCAACGCATGGACACCGCGGGAGGGGTAGCGCGCCGGCGCGGGGGGCGCATGACGCGCGGCCGCATAGTAATTTACAGTGTCCGTGATTCATTTGTTTAAAGGGAAATTTGGTCAAAAATTAAGTACCTAATTTTATTACATATTTATAATGAGAATCGAGTACTGAATACTCTCCTTAAATATCGGTATTGACTTACCAGTCATGCTGTATAGGTGCGGGTTCTATTCCAAGCTGTGACATCAAATGTGATATTATGAGATTCTCCTTCCTTCAAATAGATAGGTATCACGTTCAAGATTAATCTGACGAAAGTGTTTAAAATATTACGCTTGCTTAACTTACTATTCATATTAATTATTTTTAGGAATTCGCTTATGATCCTATCGGTATTTGGTTGCCAATCGTCGAGAAAGATTTCGGACAGGAGAGATTTTTAACGATGCAACCGCTAGATGCCATCAAGGAGGGCAAAATCCACGCAGTCCCCTACATCATCACTCAAACGAAAGACGAGTTCTTTTGGAAGGCATATAGTGAGTAGCTACATCATCAGCAGTCTATCCATACCACTTGAACCCCTTGGGGTGAGGATTTATCAAAATCCTTTCTTAGCGGATGCCTACGTCATAACATCTACCTGCATGCCGAATTTCAGCCCGATCCGTCCAGTGGTTTAGGCTGTGCGTTGATAGGTCACCATTCACCATGTCAGTCAGTCACCTTTGAGTTTTATATGTATATATTAATGTTATATTATATTGATATAGATAATATATAGATATAGATGAAGATGATATATTTATCCCGAAAAATGTACGGTTCCCGCGCGATAAACGAACTTTGCCGCACCTTCGTTACGGCGTCCTCCCAATTGAGCTTTATTTTAGGTAAACCCAGCGCGGGCATACATGGCGACTACTGATGTGCCTATTGGACGTCTATTTATCGGAAAATGCCCTGGGCGTCACGACATCTCGCTTACACTAACATTATCTGACGACCATTTTAGCTATCCTCGAAAACAGCACTTTGACCAATCAGATGAACGAGAATTGGGATCGCGTGGCCCCCATAGCCTTCATGTTACCGACCACAAACAGAAACGACGCGGTGAGGCAACTGAAACAAGCGTACCTCCACGACAAACCCCTGACTAACACCGCAGAGAGTGCTGACGGACTTGGGAAACTCTACGGTGACTCTGTCATAGGATTTTCCGTACACAGGTAACAATAGATCTTTGTTGTATCACTTTTGTATGTTAGAGTGTAAAAAATAGTAACGACAGCAATTTTTTGATTACTTAATTTTAACGATATTTATAGTTATTTACTTCAAAATACAAATCAGAATTTAAGTTTTGTAAATAAATCTTCATCAAATTAAAGTCATCATTTATATAATTATTATTATCTCTATATTCACTTAGTGCAAGTGCAGGTGATTAGTGCAAGTGATTATTGATTAAGAGAAATTAAAGGACTTGCACTAATCAGTCGCTGTCCACACGCCCTTTTTCCTGATTACTAATCACCTGCACAGTGCATTAATCACTTGCACTTATTACTAATCAAAGTGAATACGGGTCTTTAAGCCGTAAAATAACTAACTCGGTACTTACAACTGAAATAACTACCCCATGCTAAATAATCCTGCCAAGCAACTTTTGTTACTTATCAGACAAAGATAAAGCATTGAATAACGACAACAGCTCTGTGTTTATAAAGTAACGTCAAAATAAGACCAATCAGCAACGATGTGGAATAAATAAACTCCAGTCAAAAAAATCAGTACAGAATTTAAAGAATTCTAATAATAATTTATGTTTGTAATTACGTCTTATTAAGATACTTATTCTTATTCTTAACTCCTTGTAAGAAACTAAAAAAATGTCTCCCCCAGGCTTGCGAACCTCATGTCGCGTCACTCCGACCAGCCAGTTTGGTACGCGGATTTCGACTACACCGGTAACCACAGCCACTACGAGGATCCTGTTACTAAGAAACCAACTGGTAGGTCTAGGTAGTACGAGAATTTACTGAAATGTACCCAGTAGACAGATAATACTTATAAAACTGCAACCTGGTGGTTTATAAGTATTAGTTGAAGAAGTGTAGAGTAAGGGAATGTAGAGAATCCCTATGTATGTACTGCATATACATTATACAGCTTACACGCAGCACTATACAATGACTTCTCACTACAGTATAACCAGCTTTTAAATAAACCGGCGACCAACGAAATCGGCATCTTGCGACAGCAACGCAACAGGTGATTGACAGCAGACAGCAGACATAGGTAGTACTTTCATGCTTTACTTTTAATTACTTAATTTCATTTAAGCGCTCTTTCGCCTGTTGCATTGCTGTCATGTAAGCGCTGTTATTATTGAACTTCACAGGCGCGGCTCACCACGACGACCTTATCTACATATTTTCGCTGCGTGCGGTGTTCCCTGATATTGGGCAGGACGGACCGGACGCCGACATGGTCGACCGCATGACCGCGCTCTGGTACAACATGGCTAGATATGGGTAATATTATACAGTCTTTGATCTCAGAACAATAAAAAATAGATAAATAATATGTTGCCAGTTGTGTAAAAAATAAAAAGAAATAAAAATTTTTGAAACTTAATTAAGGTTGCATTATAGTTGTTATGTAGGGCATCTAAATAGGTACACCGTTGCCAATAAAAATATTCGCGCAATGGATACGCTATGGAAAGTTTTGTCCTTGTTTGATACGTTGATAAAGTAGCCATACACAAAAGAAAAACATATTATAATAAACATAGTTTATTATGTAACTTTTTTTTTATCAGTATGGGGGATTTTTTTATAAAATAAGGGAGCAAACGGGTCACCTGATGGAAAGCAACTACAGTCGCCCATGGACACTCGCTTCATCAGAAGAGCTGGAGGTGTGATACCGGCGGATAGTTAATAGAGCAGCTACCCAGCTGATAACAGCATTGTACTGGTTGTCCAAATATGGCCACAGGTCCATACTAAATGCAACTTCACGCAACTAAATGCAACGTCACTTTTCAGAGACCCGAACCCCCGTGGTGACCAGCCCGAGTTGAAGGGTGTACACTGGCCGAGATTGACGCCGCAGAAACGCACATATCTCGCCCTCGACAAGACCTTATCCTTGCGTGAAAACCTCAAAGAAGATCGGTTCCAAGTATGGGAAAAATTGTATCCAATCTCTTACTAATGTGAGTTTATTAAACTTGTCACATGCAGTGTAAATAAATATTTTAATCGAAATTTTCGTAAGTTTCTTTTAGTTCATAACTTCCTCCACTTACCAAGTGTCAGTTTTCCTTTTTTTTTTGTAAAATACAAGTAATCTAAGTCAGTGCTTGTGAATACATAGGTATTAATTTGAATTACTTACCTAATTGTAGGACTATAGGCACAAATTACTAAATAGTTACGCTGTAACAGCTACATATTTAGTACTTAATTTGTGCCTAAAGTCCTACAATAATGTCGTAAGTAATGTTATAATGCGTATAGGACTTATTTATAGGCAAATGTCTTAAGGAAAATGTTATCAAAGGTGTTCTACAAGTCACAGATTAGACACAATAGGAATAATAAATGACTAAGAAGAAACATAATAAAATAGTACCTATAGTACCTACTTACCTTATACTAGTCAGGACATAAAACGTACGTGCCCGATCATTTCCCAGTCAGTTCACAATGCATGGTCTAGCGGTGTTGTGTCTGTGTGTCGCTCTCGCGGTGACCGCCTCGAACACTATTCAACATGGTAAAGGTCGCCAAAGTCAAATTACAGGTAAGTAGATAGTGGTTAGGAGATGATTTATTTATTCACTGGATAACGAGAAGCCGAGAAAGATAACGCCTTTCTCCCCTTATAAGAGCACTTAGCTTAAGGCTCCGTTCCGTAACATTAAATTGTTAACTACTTAACTTTAATTTTAACGAAGACATCAGAAAATGTATAGATAATCATAATCTCAATTTAAAGTTAAAAATTAACTAAATATAATATCTAAGTTATCTAAGTGTGACCGTTATTGCTAGGCAAAGGGCTGCATCATCGGTATCGGCTGGTCCGGCTGGTCCATTCGCGCCGAAGTTTTTAAATAATCAGTGTCCTTAATGTCTATAGCTTCTTGGATGGATTTCCCACCTTTCGTGTAGTCAACGTTATAATGTTTAGGAAAAATGTTATGAGCAAATAGCTTGGAGCCAAGTACCTAATATGTATTAAATGTTCATGCAAACATCATAAAAATCGGCCAAGTGCGAGTAGGAATCACGCACGAAAGGTTCCGTACCATTATAGAGCAAAATTAGGCCATACATTGTGTTTTTTGTATGGAAGCCCCCCTTATTTTTTATTTTATTTTAATATTATCATTAAATATTAAAGTACACATATAACTAAGGATTTTGTAAAAAATTCAAGTACCTACCTGTTGCCATTTTTGATATAGAGCAAAAAAGGCCATTAAAATCACGTTTGTTGCATGGGAGCCCCCCTGAAATATTAATTTTATTTTATTTTTAGTACTTATTTGTTGTTATAGCAGCAACAGATATACATAATCTGTGAAAATATCAAATCTCTAGCTATTACCGTTCTTGAGTTACAGCCTGGAGACAGACAGACAGACGGACAGACGGACAGACGGACAGACAACGAAGTCTTAGTAATAGAGTCCCGTTTTTACCCTTTGGGTACGGAACCCTAAAAAGGGTAAACGAATAGATTTTACTTTAATTTTTTCAACCTAGACACCGATCAGCCGACCACCATGACACCGTCCGGGGAAGTCCGCGGCTCTTACGATGTAACACGGAAAGGGCGCAGGTTCGAGTCCTACCGAGGCATTCGGTATGCGGAACCACCTGTTGGGGAACTTCGCTTTCAGGTTTGTCACCTTTCTTAGAGCACTTACTTTCACACTCCATAGGTAGGTAAAGACCTAAAGAAAACTTTAAAAAACCTATAATGAAGAAAACTTTAGAACACAATAATAACTTGGATAATGTAATAAATAATAACGGAAATGTTTCCGACTATAGTTATTGAAGGGAGAGAAGACAATAACTAACAAGACATCCTATAGGTTCCGTTTGGGTTTACCCTCTCAACAGTGTCAAGATCAGGTAGGTAATTTCACCTTAAAAATATACTAAAATGTGCGTCGATTACAACACTGCGGTACTATTTGTATGTTCCAGCCGCCCAAGCTGATACATCAATACACCGAGCCCGTGGATGCCAGTAAGGAGGGTCCGGCGTGTCCCATGCCCGCGTCCGCTCGGTTCTTCCCCAATCTCGACGAAGACTGTCTCACTATCAATGTTTTCACCCCTCTGAAGAGAGAGAGGTATAATAGTTTTTATTTGCTACCTACTATTTTTCCTGTTATTCAATATCGACTTAGCGAATAACCACCTTAATAAAGAGACTTTTTACTGTCTACATGA
The DNA here is from genome assembly GCA_905404155.3 of Plebejus argus. Taxonomy (NCBI): domain Eukaryota; kingdom Metazoa; phylum Arthropoda; class Insecta; order Lepidoptera; family Lycaenidae; genus Plebejus; species Plebejus argus. The sequence goes on from FR989933.1 coordinate 6,636,949, forward strand.
TGCATGTACAGACTGTCTTGAAGTGTCTTGATCACGGAGTCTTGATACACAATATAATTAGATAAGCATAGTACTAAACAAACCGATCCCTTCGATTTGAGAGCTAATTCTCTACACTCACGAGACTGCGAAGGTCGAAGATGGTATTCTTCGTAGCCCTAAAACCTTCATCAATTAATACCTAATTGCAGTCTGCAGACTATAGGTAGGTAGATGACGTCCGCAACCCAATATTCGTATATCGCGCGGGAACCATACATTTTTTCAGGATTAATGATAACCTGTGTCCTTTCTCGGGACTAAAACTATCTCCATACCATAAATTTCAGCAAAATCGGTTCTGCGGCTTAATCGTGAAGAGGTAACAAACAGACAGACATACACACTTTCGCATTTATAATATTAGTATGGATATAAGTATAGATCTGAACTTATTTGATTTTAAGACTTGCGTATTATTTCCAGAAGCAAACTTCTTCCAGTGATATTGTTTATGCACCCGGGCGGCTTCTACGCGTTTTCCGGCCGCAGCGAGTTCGCCGGCCCGCACTACCTGCTCGACCGAGACCTCGTCTTCGTAACCATCAACTACAGACTTGGCTCTTTGGGTAACTTCTTATAGTTACTTTGCTACTTTGTCACACTCTTTTCATAAGAATCGGTGGCAAATTGCGGTAATTCGAGATATTGAGTTACCAGCAGGCTTAGCATGGCCACAGTAGAAACGCGAATGAATATAGGTGACAGTTTCTACGGACAATCTGACAGATTTTCTTTGTTTATCCAACACTTTGTCTACTTTACCGTAAGAATAAACCTTTCTATGGTGGCCATGCTAAGCCTGCAGATAACTAAATTATAAAAAGTTTCTACTTAAAGACCTTCAGTCAGAAGTTATACAAAGTTTCGTAAAATCGAGTTTCTGTAATGACGTACTTTGTTAATTTTTTTTAACGAAGTTCGAAAGGGGGCTAAACAGAAAAACGTGCGGTAGCCTGTGTTTCTCTCTAGCTGTCTCTCTCTCTCTCTCGCATTGAACAGTGTGGTGTAGCGACTAGCGACGTTTTTTTATAACTTCGTTCCGTCCTGGTATCCCTTGACACCTCTCAAGTTTTTTTTTATATTATAGGTTTCCTAAGTACTGGGGACGAGCTCGCTCCCGGAAACAACGGCTTCAAAGACCAGGTGGCGGCGCTAAGGTGGGTTCAGAGAAACATCGCCGCCTTCGGGGGGGACCCCCACAGTGTCACCATAGCTGGCTGCAGCGCCGGCTCCGCCAGTGTCATGCTGCACATGATCTCGCCTATGTCTCAAGGTATTAAGCTTCGGCCAAACCTACGCGACCAAAGCGACTGCGAAGCGGGAGCGTCTGCAACGTGGGACGTTCGCGTCGGCAGAGCGGGAATAATCTACGGTTTCGCGCCGTAGTCGCGCAGGTGTGCACACCAGTTTCGCGTTGCAGACGCTCCCGTCCCGCGTCCCGCGTTATTGACGCGAAGGTTTGGCGGAAGCCTTACTTTTATACTGTTTTACATAACTAACTTTGATGTGATGTTGTTTTTTAGGGTTCCGTACCCAAAGGGTAAAAAACGGGACCCTATTACTGAGACTTCGATGTCTGTCCGTCTGTCTCCAGGCTATAACTCAAAAACCGCTATAGCTAGACTTCTGAAAATTTCACAGATTGTGTATTTCTGTTGCCTCTATTAACAACAAATAAGTACTAAAAACAAAATGAAATATATATTTAAGGGGGCTCCCATACAGCAAACGTGATTTTTTTTGCCTTTTTTGCTCGTAATCGATAATGGTAGCAGCTACGCATTTGAAATTCTCACAATATTCTTAATTATATTTGTACTTTAATAATAATTATTAATAAAATTAAAATATAATAAATATTTAAGGGGGGCTCCCATACAAAAAACACAATTTTTGCCAACTTTTTCTCAATAACGGTACGGAACGCTTCGTGCGCGAGTCCGATTCGCACTTGGCCAATTTTTACAATAGCTTATCTGTACAGTTTTCGTAGCCACTTACATGGTTTTCGTAGAAACTTACACGGTTTTCGTAGACACCTACACGGTTTTCGTAGACACTTACACGATTTTCGTAGACACCTATACAGTTTTCGTAGACACCTACACGGTTTTCGTAGACACCTAATCGATTTTCGTAGACACCTACATGGTTTTCGTAGACACTTACACGATTTTCGTAGACACCTATACAGTTTTCGTAGACACACAGTTTTCGTAGACACCTACAAGGTTTTCGTAGACCCGTGTACAGTTTTCGTAGACATCTGTACAGTTTCCGTAGACACCTGTACAGTTTTCTTAGACACTTACACGATTTTCGTAGACACCTACACGGTTTTCGTAGACACCTACACGGTTTTTCTAGACACCTACAAGGTTTTCGTAGGCATCTACGCGGCTTTCGTAGACACCTACATAGTTTTCGTAGACACCTGTACAGTTTTCGTAGACATCTGTATAGTTTTCGTAGACACACGATTTTCGTAGACATCAGTACAGTTTTCGTAGACACCTACACAGTTTTCGTAGACACCTACACGGTTTTCGTAGACACCTACACGGTTTTCGTAGACACCTGTACAGTTTTCGTAGACATCTGTTCAGTTTTCGTAGACACATGTACAGTTTTCGTAGACACCTACACGGTACACCAACACAGGAGATACATGAGTGGTGGGAATGTGTAGTGGGCCAAAGCCCGTTTTAAGACACCTACGCGGTTTTCGTAGACAGAGTTTTCGTAGACACTTTCACGGTTTTCGTAGACACCACGGAATATATAACACTAAAGGAAAGGGCATAGCAAGTAAGTTTCATTGAAACTGGTGTCGCCAAACTCACACAGTAACATTTTACGCACACAAAAGAAATAACCAATCACAAAGAGATTTCTTTTTTAAATACAATGTCGTAAAAACAACCCTAACCCTTTTGAAATAAAGAATTTAAATTTAGCAATACCGGCTCTGACTACCGAGTTCAGTTATTCAACGCTAGATGGCGCTTGACAGCTAAATATGATAAGACTTAAAGTAGTACGCAATTTTACACCTTACGTCAACGAACATAAGGTTTAAATTCGTACTCGCGCACTTTATTTTGCGTGCGAGTTAAGTTACGTCCAGCTGGACCTAACTATGGCACGCGGGCCACGCCCACATGCCCTTTCCTCTATTGTTATATATTCCGTGGTAGACACCTACAGTCGCCTACACGGTTTTCGTAGACACCTTCACGGTTTTCGTATATACACTTACACGGTTTTCGTAAACATCTACAACACATTTGGTGTTGTGGCGGTACCCACAATTCGCCTAACAATCCTGCATCGCGCTATCGAAGTTTCGGAGAACGGCAAGATTTATACAACGTCTGAAATGACGTCAGTGGGCTTCGGCCTGATCGAGCAATATGCTATCTTGCTCGGTCGGAAGATCTTCCTTTTCGTGTCTACGAAACACACATAATATTGTATGTTGTGTCTATAAAATATAGTAAATAACTTCATGTTTCTTTTTCAAGGTCTATTTCTTCGAGCCATATCCATGAGTGGGTCCCCAGTACGGAAAGTTCCAACGCCAAACAACCTCCATGGAATCGCAGTGAAGCAGGCGGAACTTCTGAACTGCTCCACGACTACTTCCAGGGAGATCATTGATTGTTTGAAGACGAAACCATGGCGAGATATCGCTTACTCTGTAAATGGATTTGCTGTAAGTTAGTTGATTTATCTTACAAGCACCAAAACTAGGAAAAGGGGGATGTGTTTGCTTAAATACGAAGAATAGACGGACAATTGTAATAAATTGTAGAAACTTATAAACTGGTGGCATTTATATTAAATTGTGGTAGTACAAAAAAATCTTCCTCACAATCCTGCATCGCACTATAGAAGTTTCGGAGAACGTCAAGATATACCTACCCCGCGTTCCACCTGGCGTTAAAAACAATCAAAACGCTGAAAATGCCTCCTATTTTTAGCGTTTTGATCGTTTTATACTTACAAATTACAACGTCTGAAATGACGTCAGATGAGCATGCTATCTCGCTCGGTTGGAAGATCATCCTTTTCGGTCGCCACTGACATCTTTAAGTTAATGTATCATTTTCACCAACTTAGGTAGTTATGTACACCCATAATTTAAAGGAATTTGGAAGCGACCCTATAACAATATGGCAGCACGTGGTAGAGAATGACTTCGGACAAGAGCGGTTTCTGGCAATAGAGCCAATGGACGCTATAAGAGAAGGCAAAATGCACGCAGTTCCTCATCTTGTTAGCCAGACACAAGACGAATTCTTCTGGTTTGCTTACAGTAAGTTCAAGATTATATTTGAACAATAATTGAATTACCTTATACCTAAATGTATATTCTATTTGCGTAAGAAAAATGTCAACACAACTTACACTTAGCACTTGCACTTAGCGTCATTAGTCACAACTCACAAGTTACAACTCAGTACTCAGTTACTCACAATATGTGAGGCAAGTATTAAATAACTTTTTATTTTAGATCCTCTGAAAAACGAAAGCCTTCGCAAGCAAATGAACGAAGACTGGGAGCGGGTGGCGCCTATATCATTCGTTTTGCCACGAAACAACGCCACCGAGGCCACGAGAGTGCTTCGCCGGGAATATTTACAAGACAAACCCTTAGTGAACGACGCAGACACTGCCCGGAGACTGGGGCAGCTGTACGCTGACGCTATCACGGGCTTCCCAGTACACAGGTATTGACCGTTCAGAGTTATTTTCGCTCTATTATAATACATACTTAATATTATAAATGCGAAAGTGTATCTGTCAGTCTGATTTCTTACCTTTTCACGCCTAATCCGCTGAACCGATTTTGCTGAAATTTGGTATGGAGATATTATACTCGGAAAAGGACATAGGATGCTATTTATATCGGAAAAATTTACGGTTCCCGCGCAATAAACGGATTTTTGCAGAGTCAGTCATCTAGTAATACATAAAAATCATTCTAAAAGAATAATTATTGATGTGTCTTTTATTCATTTGTTAGGATGGCCAACCTCATGTGTCGTCATTCTCCGCATCCCGTGTGGTACTACGAGTTTAGTTACATCGGCAACCACAGCCACTATGAAGATCCAGTCACCAAAAAACCAGTTGGTATGTTTATTCAATTGCAAAATGTTTATTCAATTCAATTAAATTGTATTTCAAATATTATAATATTTAAAAAAATACTTATTATTATTACGGAAGTTATAAAGACTTTTGAGTTGGTAAGGGAAGGAACACAGTATCTATTATACGGGGTGTAACAAAACTAATAAGACGTGATAATACAAGGGTGTGTATGGGTCCCCTGTATTGAGTTCACTGTGAAAGTAGCAGCGCTGCATGAGCAAAAGTTTTTTCACTTTTGTATGGGTAAATTCGTGACGCTTGTGCCCTTGCCCATACAAGTTGCAAAAAAATGCTCTTTCAGCGCTGCTACTTTTACAGAGAACTCCATATAGTAAAAGGGACACAATATACACATTATACACCCGTATTATCACTTAGGTACCTACACCTTATTTAAAAAATATTCTAATAATTAATTATAATTAATTATAGAATATTTTTATTGTTCCCAGCTGCTGCTCATCACGACGACATGCACTACCTAATGTCGCTTCGGTTTCGTTTTCCCGATATTGGTCTTGAAGGTCGAGATGCACAGATGGTTGATCGAATGACTGCTGTCTGGTATAACTTTGCTCGTTATGGGTAAGTTTTATTTCATCTAAGTATGGTCCACGTTACTAAAAATAGTTAGGTATTTATAACTAATTTTAGCTTTTATACGAGATGTTATGCTTATACTCTATTGATGTCTTTTTGTTATTTTCAGTGATCCGAACCGACGCGATGATACCCTAGAGTTGCCGGATTTGAAGTGGCCTCCTATGAAACCAGATGATCGAGCTTATTTACACATCGATGATAAGTTTTCCATCAATAAGAATCTCAAAGAAGATAGGATGAAAATTTGGGAAAATTTATATCCAATAAAATATTAATTTACATTTTTTATTAATTTTTTTATGACAATCTGTATTTTATTTCATTTCAAATAAAAGGTCATAGCTATGCCATAGCTTCGTTTAAAAAAATATGCTGTCATTTGCTCTGTATTTGCCACATTTGCTTGAGTTGGTATGTCAAATCTAATGTCAATTGTCAGTGTCAAAAAGAAAAATCAATAATTTTTCGTGATTTTTTGATTTTTTGCGACCTTTGTTTGCGACAGAATTAGTATTAAATTATAGTATATTATTTGTTATTTTTGCACCGGAATTGTGCAACTGTTTAGGTGAAATCATTTACTACTATTTTTAGAGATACTGTTAACCCTCCAAAAAATAAATATTTTAACTTTTTGAAACACTAAGATATACCGTGCACTACATACTATTAATAATTATTGTCCCTGTAAAATAATGTCGAAAAAATTTACTTCTAAGTAATTGAACGTTTTAGACTTTTGAAGGTGGTGTTTAATATAGCCCAGATATAAAGCCTTGCTGCACTGCTGAAAATATTTAAAAAATGGGAGGTAAATATGTTTTTAATTTTTTGGAATGAATGGCTATTTTCAGTTTAGTGATTAAATAACACAACTGAACCAAATGTGATATTTCCACCTAACACATTTCAGTTATTTATTTTGGTGAGTGTTCAAAGTTGCTAAAAGTATTGATTTTTCAAGCCATACACTACAAACTAGAAGAATCAGTATTCTCTAAACTTCTATTCAATAATACATGTAGTGTCCGGTGAGCGAGATGGGTGTGCAGCGTCTCGTATGTGGCGGAGCGCCTGCAGTACACTGGCAGCTCCTAACTCCGAGGAAGCCTGGCAGCAGGTTGTGGGTGCCTCACCCGCCGACTCACTGTGGCACTCATTGAGGAATTGTGTTTCTTATCAGGTTAGATAACACAAGGAGCGAACTTTTTATAACCATGGGTGCTGGCAGGGAGGTGCCAGGTGGTGTACTTGCACCCCTTGGGAATCTCAGGATTAACAGGATTTATTGATTTAAAAAAAAAAGATTTGTAAATTTCGAGCCAAGATAAAGCGCATCACACACGGTGAAGATACTATAATATTTTATACTTTTTTATTTTTATTAAGATACTATAATATTTCACACACGGTGAAGATACTATAATATTCTGTTGACGTAATTATTATAGACAGTCACTACTCACTGTTGTTCGTAAAAAGAAAAGAAAAGAAAGAAAACTAAAATCTGCACCCCTTGGAAGTTATTTCTGCCGGTGCCTGTTTAAATAACCTTTCTTCAAATGCTATAATTTCTGTCATGACTCATGACTCATGAGCATTGTACAATTTTGTATTCAGCTAATATGATCTAAATCGTTCATTTGGCCAGTATGTATTATAGTTTAACCTTATTTTTATATATCTTCTAATACTGGCACATTTAGTTTATGAGCTAACAATGTCAATGTTTGAATTCGAATTTTGTCATGTTCCTTGATTTGATGTTTGACGGCCTATAAAAAGCGAAATTTAGTTTTATGTTTTTTGAGTTAGAATAAAGTTATCAACAAGAAGAGCAGAACCATAGAGAAATATAAACATATACCGGATATAGAGAGCCCCCTCGCAGAATTTTATGAAGACTCTGATTTGAATTGATGGCTACACTGCGCCATCTGATATCATCTGCCGCAAACTTTTGGCATGTATATGCATATATTCTATATTCTATAGTATAATTATATATATTTATATATACATACTTATGCAGTTCAGCTTCTTACTATTTTACTTGTATTTTTGTATTTACAAAGCGTAGCTAAATTTTATCAACTTGAATACAAATAAAATAGTAAGAAGCTGAAACTTAATAACTCTATTAACAACTTTATCAACTTGAACACAAGTAAAATAGTAAGAAAGCATGAATGTCAGAAAGTTTTTCTAATGAAACATACATAAATGTTTTTAGAAACAAAACTACAGTAATTATCAAGCTGCTTACGTTGGCTGTAGTACTTCTTTTAAAAAGAAAACGAAAAAAAAGCGAATCTATTGGATATACCTTATTACGAGTGAAAATAGATTTAATGACCATTATCATACAACGTCCAAAAACTTGGTACTTAATAAAATATCTAAGAAGATAGAAGAAATTTACTTCTATGATATAAGCGCGCATTCATCGTCGTATCATCAATGCAAACGCAACAATCAGTAAAATAATGTGTAATTATGCGGTATAAAAAAGACATGGCTTAAAGGTCTTGTTACTAGGCCTTAAAATCTTATTAAAAAAAAGAGGGTGTACCTATAGTCTACGACGTTACAATGCCATCTATTATACCACAAAGCAACTAGATAGTAAGCTGTGGTAGTAAGCAACTAATTTCGGCCGATGATCACAGGTGTCGACAGTAAAACCTAAATTCACAGTCTCCAAGCATCTTTTAGCATAGGATTATCTTCATAGGCATTGATTCTCAGCATTAAAAGGATTTTTCAATAAAATGGCACTCTCATTGTTCTTGTAAACATTTAACATTAAGAACACTTCTAGTGATGCATGTACGACGGTCTTAAGTAATTTATTAATGTATTTATTTCAGGCTGGCATATGGCAGAATCTTTTGACGAAAGGAATAACAGACGTTGAACACCCAGCGGCCTTTAAGCTGGCCATAGTGCTACGCCACACACCCTCTGAGCTTGCCATTAGACTCCTCACTGACTTACTACATGTTCACCCACAGTCGGTAAGAGATAACTTACTCAATAGCTCTATAAACACTGAAATAGCCAAAAGACTTTGCATATAGATGAGCAACAGGCACCTTTCAATATACAGACTCACATTAATCGTTCATACCGTCGCATAATAAATACTTAGTGCATTTTTTAACCGAAATATATTGTGTTAATGTTACCAGCAAGAGCTATTATCGTACATCCTGTCACTGCTGACGGACGACGAGGCGTGGTGCGGCGGGTGCGGGTCGCGGGGCGGCGGCGCGGGGCTGCGCGACCTGCAGCTGTTCGGGGACTGCGAGCTGGCCGTGCTCGCCGCCAGCCGCGAGGAGTACGACGCGCACGCTAAACTCGTGCGTGCTGAGTATACGGGCATGGCGCGACAGCACTACGTCGAGCTGCGGGTCAAGGTAAACATTCTTATTTTAACAAATACATTTTAGTTTTTTTTAAGTAGGCCAAAAGGGGGGAAGGGGGAAAATAAAAAATTATGTTGTCGATTGTAGAAAAAATACTTAAAAATAGACTTAAAATTAAAAACACGTCTTTAAAATGAAAAACTATGTATCTACAAATATGTGGTCTAATAACAGCAGTGTCTTCCAGACAACCATTATGGATTTATTTCTGTTTTCTCTGTCAACCAACTAACTTCAGTTTGTGACAAGAATTTTACAGAAATATTACTATTTGTAAATAGCCGTGTTCTGACTAAGCGAGCAGCCCAGCGAGGCTCGTGCCACGGCGCGCTCGGTCGAGACAGCGCGTACATTGGCCTCGGGCAAGGCACGTCTTGATCGACTGAGGATTTGCCTCACGAGGCAGCCTCTCTTGGCTGCTCAATTGGTCAGTCCACGGCTATTGAGGATTGAATCAATGAAGAGTAAACGCAAATATAAATTGCAGGTGCTGAACCAGTTCTCGCAGATCCCGAAGATCTACCACACGCCGGAGTTCGAGTGCTTCGAGTCGGCCGCGCGCGAGAACATCGACCGAGAGATCGCCACGCTGAGGGAGCACCTGCTTACGGGTAGGTACTCGACAAAATTTATTATTAGTACCAGAGACCAGACATATTAATATTTACTCTATGTTAGTAGTTAGTACTAAAAACTGACTGATGACTGATGAGTCTTGAGAAATTTTAAGTCACCCAACTTAAAAAAAATATATAAATATAATTACTAACCAGGCGATGCTGACTAGTAGTCAGATTATTCTATGACTAAATCAAGGTTCCCTATTGACTGCCGTAAATATAGTCTGTCAAGTGACACAGGTTACACACTGTGTAACCTGTGTAAAACACAGTAATTCTTGCATCAGTTCAGGCCGATAGTCGGATTCAGACTGACGGCAGAATGATCGTGTAGCCGTTTTATTTGACTGACTGGTGATTTTTTATGTACTTTCGCCTTTCGGTCATCATTCTGGCGTAAGCTGCTTATCCATTTGAGGCAGACTCAGGGCGAGGCAGCCGATCGACCTCGGGTCGGCCACACAAGTCGAGACGTTGCCTCAACCTGAGACACGTCGTGTCATGCCAAGCAACCAAGCCTCGGTTTGCTTCAAGTCGAGGCTGCTCGGCCCGAGGCTGTCCCAATGGATACGCAGCTTCAGGCTGATGGACTAAACGGACTGACAGTTTGTTTAACAAAGTGATATTATGTTCTAGTTCCATAGTGGGGCGCCGGCGGCGCGGGCTACTCTAGCGACACGAGCTCCGACGCCGCCTCATCCGCCGCCCCCGCCTCCCCCGCCGCGACCGCCTCCCCCGCCCCGCCCACCCCGCCCTCACCGCCCGCTCCGCCCGCACAGTAAGCGGGACGGGGGACCGGAATATCGGGACTGTGGACGTATCCTGTGATTCCTGTGTAGTGTTGCGTATAGTGAATTCTTAGCATAACGTTATTGACACAGTGTATTTAAAAGATTTGCTATCTTGTAATGCAGACCTTGTATTTTTGCTGTTTAAATTTATTGCTAAGGTGGACAGTGGACACGTCTTTTGCCAAGTTAAGAAAATTTTCATCAGCACCAGCTGAAAGGCGACATGAATAATTGTCAGAGACAACTTTCAACTAACTTCAGAGTAGTATAACTTCTTAAGTGCGTAGTATATTATGAAGACATATGTTTTTATTAGGAAATATTGTAGCTGCATTTCGGTGTCCGTGGTGATGCGTCACTTTAGAGCGATTACTGACGCTGCCGTCGGCAAGTGCCGTTCGTCCGTAAAAACCCATAGACGCACTGTTGTGGATGCACCATTCATTTTAATCATTTATAATGCTCTAAATACGTCGCTTTTTTGTGTAATACGGTTTTAATATGTTATAGATGTGTATCATGTAGTATATTACGTTCTACGCATCGACGTAGCGCTGACTCATTTTTAAATTATTATTTAAATAAACAATTTATTGTATAATAATTATTATATTCCGTAATATGCGGACCAGCTCTTGGAAGCTGTTTATTATAGATTAGGAATTGGATAGGTTATGCTATAGAAATATTTAAATATTATATAGTTACATACATTATACATAATATGTATTAAAAAAAAGTTTTTTAGAAAAATGTGGCGAAGGTCTACTTATATTATAAAAATAAATTACAAGTTGTAGACCTTCGTCATTTTCTACCTTCACTATGTTGCAGTCTGTATTTATATTTGGACTAGCTGTGCCCCGCGGTGTTACCCGCGGTTTAAGTGATATATAATAAAGGACTAAGAGAAACATGGTTCTGTAATGGTTTATGGTAGTGATGATGATGATGATGAGGGTAATTTGCATGGCAGCATATGCTTTCCGTTCTTAAAACAACGTCGAAACTCCCAAACTTGTATCTATAAAGAGTCAGGAGTTCTCTCAGCACCTTCCGAACCATGGTATACCTTGGTGCAAAATCTTACTTGTTGGTAGCATATTATGCTTAAAATACTACTCACGAAACCGAAGTCACCAAATGTATCCATATAAATTTTGAGGAGTTCCCTCGATTTCTTATGGATCCCGTCATCAGGTCACCACTTTTATAAATATGGTACCAAATTGGGATGATAACCTATACACCAAAAGAAAAATTTTGAAAATCGGTTCACAAACTTCGGAATAATCGTTGAACATAAAAAAACGAACATAACACCTCCTCCATTTTGAAAGTCGGCTAAAATTGTAGCCTATGTGTTACTCTGTATAAACTATATTATTGTAAAGTATTATTAAAATCCGTTCAGTAGTTTTTGCGTGAAAGAGTAACAAACATTCATACATCCATATAATATCCTTACATCCATACATACATCCAAACTTTCGCCTTTATAATATTAGTAGTAGGATTCAACAATATCATAATTATTATTGTCTAACTCCTTCTTCATATTATTATGTATGAAAGAGAACGCACGATAGTTTGTTTGAACTGATTAGCAACCGCGAGTGTATTCAAAATAAGTATAGCATAAAGATTTAACTTATGTAAATCTCATGTCTTATAGGTCTACCAGGATCTGACGGCAAAAAGTGAGAAAAGTTCTTATCATATCAATATTAAAAATCTTTCACGTTTTTAATAAATAGATCAACTTGGACATCGCATGATTAGATTGTTTAGTATACGGTAGATACGGTACCTATCATTAATCATACATGTGTTTTCATGCGATGTCCAAGTCGATGTATTTATTTAAAACTAGCTGTCCCGGCAAACGTTGTTTTGCCATTTAAAGTATATTTTATCATCAGTTGATACATGTTTTACCCCCTCTTTTGTCCCCTAAGAGGGTGTGGGGGGGGAAGGTCATACACCAGATGTTAAGTTGAAAAACACAGTTAATACCTAATATGAAGTAAGTCCACTAAAGAAAAAAGTTGTATACAAAATCTGACCCCTCTTTGGTCCCCAGAGAGGGTTGAGAGGGGAGGGGGGGAGGATTTTTATACACCAGATGTTGAGTTGGAAGAAGACAAATATAATATATCTGTGAAAACCGTATGCAAATCTGTGAAAACCGTATGCAAATCGGATCAGTAGTTTTCGTGTTAAAGAAAAAAGTTTGATACAAAATCTGACCCCCTCTTTTGTCCCCTTAGAGGGGTGGGGGGAAAAAATTTTATACACCAGATGTTAAGTTGGAAGAAGATAAATATATCTGCGAAAACCACATTCAAATCGGATCAGTATTTTTCGTGTGATGCTGGAACAAACATACAGACAGACAGAAAGAGTGACAGACAGACAGACAGACAAAAAACTAACCACATTTTTGGCTTCTATAGCGATGTAGTGACAAAGGTGTAATTTCGGGTGTCATTTCATATCTTTTATGTACAGAATATTCATTTCTACAACAGAATATTTTCTTCCTCCCGCACGCGCTTTGGTGACGCTCACTATCGTAATATTTTAATTTCGCCATAATTTCAAAACCAAACGTCCAATTTTAATCATTCAAAGACCAAATATTATCTACATAAACTGTACTTAGTGATAAAATAATTTATTTTGATAAGGATTAATAGCGTCAGTAAAATATATCCGTTTAAATTTATTCCAAAAAAAATTTAGGATTTTTAAATAAATAAATGGATAATGTGCCTCACTCGACATAGATAGGTATAGTGTGTCGCGGACTTTTTTGTAGATATTTATAAGATCTACAATTACTTAGAACATTTTATGGTTCTATCTTTTATAGTTTAGGCAGCGTACGCAAAATAAGTAACTTTTCTAGCTGATTTTTTACACCTTGCGTCCGAAAAACTCAAATATCTTACGGAACCCTACTTTTTTCCAAAATAAAATGTAGCCTATGTTCAGCAGAAATAATGTGAGATTTCAATAGCAAAAGAATTTTTCAAATCGGTCCAGTAGTTTCGGAGCCTATTCGACTCAAACAAACAAACAAACAAACAAACAAACAAATCTTTCCTCTTTATAATAGTAGTGTAGATGTAAAAGATTTTTAATATTGATATGATAAGAACTTACGTAATAACTTGAGACAGAAGGTCCCTTAAGTAGGGACTGAATAAATAAACCGACTTGGTATTTACATGGATCTCATAAATTTTTACGGTAGAAAAACTGAGTTGCGAGACTTGGTTTTTTTACAGGATGTTTTTGATGGGATTCCTTTTAATAAAAATGATTGCCTACTTTACGTTTGACGTAGCTGTCTGTGTCTGATACGTAATACGTTAGAAAAGCTATGATAATGGCAGCGACATGGGTTAGCTTATGCATGGAGTAAATATTTTATCAATAAGGAAGGAAATGTGTGAGCCAACTAATTTTAGTAGTGTAAGTATAATAATTATGCATGATGTAATGTCGCAGTCATCTGGTTTAATCTACGATTTGATTGAATGACTAGCGCATTCATTGAATGACACCATTTAATTGAATGACTAAAGGAAAACTCGTCAAGTCGTTAACTGTGACGTTTAACGTTTTGACTAAAAGTCATATTGTTACGTGCTGAGGTTCGATGATTCGGAGGAAAAGACCTGGTGACTCTCTTGAAGACTTTTATTTGCACTACACTTAACACTTACACTACACTTACACACACTAGATCACTATGTCTAAACACTAAGCACTAGGTTCAAACACTATGCACTAAGTTCAAACACTAAGCACTATCACTGGTTCACTCACTAAGTCACTTGTTTCTCACTTCCGAAGTCGCTTTGATTATCGCTCACTCGAAAACATTCGAAGACTGACTGGACGGCTCGTCTAGCCGCGTATTTATACGGGACGGGGCGAGCTCTGGACCTTACGAGAATATTCCACAACATGTAAACAACCGTGGGAAAATTCTCGAGCGGGTACGCGCAGGTAACAAAAACATACAAGTAGCGGCATCTGGTATTGAATAGGGGATTTACGCTGTCTGTGATCTCACGATAGTAAATAGCTTTGCGTGGCCGCCGCTAGATGACACTACGTGTCCGCATTCGTAACACTACTCCCCTCTTAGAGATGCTCGTCCCGAGCATCATTGTTACTGCCATGGTAACGCGCCAGACGGTCTATGTGTACCACTTTGAATGTCCCTCTTGGTTGCTTTTGAATCCTATAAGTCACATCATTCAATCGGGTAACCACTTTGTATGGGCCGTCCCACTTGGTCTGCAACTTTGGAGATTTCCCTTTTCGACGAGTTGGGTTATGCAGCCACACCAGTGTCCCTTCTTCGAAGCCGCTCGTGTTCGATTTCCGGTCGTATCTGGTCTTCATGTTCTCACTTGAATGTAACCCATTCTCCCGAACCGTGGCGTGTATATAGCGCATCTTTTCCCTCAAATCACAGACATAGTCTTGTACGGTCTTTGGTTCCTCCGGTGACCCTCCTGTCAAGAGGTCTACTGGTACTCGTAGTTCTCTACCGTAATTGACATATGCCGGGGTAGCCTTTATGCTCTCATGCTCGGCGGTACGGTACGACAGAAGGAAGAGCGGTATGTACTTGTCCCAATCCTTTTGTTTTTCATCTACCAATTTCGCCAAATGCCTCTCAAGGGTCTGGTTAAATCTCTCAACCATTCCATCAGACTGTGGATGGTACGCGGTGGTCCTCGTTTTATGCATTCCCAAGATTCTGCACACTTCCTGGAAGACCTGCGATTCGAAATTCCTGCCCTGATCGGAATGGATTTCCAGAGGCACACCAAAGCGAGATATCACTTCTTCCACAAGCTTAGAAGCAACTGTCGTAGCTTCTTGGTTTGGTATGGCGAACACTTCAGGCCACTTGGTGAAGTAGTCCATGACGACCATGAAATACTTGTTTCCCGACTCCGTTACAGGAAATGGCCCAGCTACATCAACTGCAATTCGTTGCAAGTCTTGCCGCCCACTGTCCTAGCGATGGGACCAATTTCAGTGAAGGCTTTGTGACCTCGGGTGTGAGCCATTTTCTTACTCCTTGGAGCCCTGCTTTCGCGCTAATGTGAGCGGCTACGTCCCCTGATTTCCCTTTAAGCCCCAGGCCTCCTACTGCTGACGGCGTGAGCAAGTACGCTATTGCGTCTTCTTCTTTAATCCCGGCTTGTACCGCGTCTTCTAGGATGCAATCTGCAATCGGTGCGGCCTTTCCCCCCCGCTGGCGGAGCAACATCCAAAGATGCGCCCGAGATGGGAACCGCTCCTCCGCCGAGATAGGCATTTCCAGTATGGGGTTCCTGAACCTTATTGCTAGCTGTGTACGCGTTATATAGCCGGTGATACCCTCTTGCTCGTAACTCCTCCGCAAGAACTCCCCCCTTTCTCTGGAAAAATAGGTCTTAGCTGGGTGTACCTCGTATCCTGCTTGGTTGTAGGCGGCTATCACCGGCCTAATGTCCTCGAGAGCCTTAACTGTGAGAAACACGTCGTCACCTTGTGCGCACAGTTTGAGGAAGATGATGGCCCTACCCAAAGACCGGGTACAATAGTCTCTAATTACTGTTAGTGACGAGAGGTTCAGGAGGGTGTCGAGCAGTGCTGTCCATCTCCAACCACTAGGTACCCCATTCCCCCACCTCCATCTTTTCCCGTCATACAAGACCCAAACGTCCTGGAGCATCAAGGTATTCCACATCGCCTTCCACACCTTACCATAATCTGTCTCCGCCAGAGCGGGCGATAGGCACACATCCCCTATGGCGCACAAGACCGCCATTATCGTGCCCGCGCTCTGGTGCTGGTCAAACCCGCCCTGGTCCAGCGGGACCTTAATGGTGGTTGGGTCCCTGACTGCCTCTAGCCATGTCCTGTCCAGTTCCTCATTGCCCCTTGACCCAGCAAAGAGTGTCGATACCCGCGAGCCATATAGGCCCCTTTCGACTACCTCGCTGAGAAAGTCCATCTTCCTATTCAGTGAGTTACCTGTCTTTACAACTGGTCTTATCTTCCCTCCCTCGCTCTTCTGCATAACCACCATCTCCTCCCCCTGCGGTATATAGAGTTGAGCGAGTATGTCCTGGTCCGTGTACCGTGCTGCGTCTACTCCCTTGTAGGCACGGGTCTTATGTCTCTTTCCGTCTACCACCAGTGTGGTGTTCCTCCCCGTCCCTGCCTTGCCTCTCATCCACACACCTGTCGCCACCCACTCCTGGGCGGTAGGGTAGGATTTTGGCAGGCTCCATTCCGTCTTCAGGAGGCTAGAACATGCGTCGTACATCAGCTCCAGGAAGCGGGGCTCCCCCGTTAGGCCCTCGCCGTTGTGCCTCTCCTGTACCAGCCACTCTTTGACGTCGCACTCAAGCTCCCCCTTTCCCGCATACTTCACGTACCCGAACATGAGGTCCCAGTGCGTGAAGTAGCGCCAAGACGGGTGTCCGAAGCGTCCGGCCCTCTTCACCTCCCCCGATAGATCCTTAAGCAACTTACGCAGCGAGCACACACATATGTCACTTGGTGCATAGTGCCGGATGGTTGAGTAAAACCACTTCATTGCTACTGCATGCCCTCTAGTCGCAATCCGCATTAACAGGTGGACGCCATCCTCCAGCATCCCTCTGCCAAGGGCGCAGCCTTCGCACCTGCCATGCTCCTTAAGCCTATACCGCATCAGCGATGCATTGAAGTGGTCGTACTCCCTTTCCCAGCCCTTGTCGCTGCAGCATTTTTCCGCCTTCTTGCAACGCGTCACTATCTCCCTCACCAAATCGCTCGGAGTGTAGTCCCAGTCTGGTTTGAGCTCTAGGCCGTGTCCGCCTGAGCCCTGTGGTCGGGGTTTATCTCCGCTTGCTCCGCCGTGGTGCCCAGCTTGGGCCCGGGCCCATTTCCAGGCCCACCCAATGCGGGCCCTTGCCCCGTGTTCGGCGAGTCGTCCGGCGTAAGCCGAAAAACCGACTGTTCTGCACTGTCTTGGCTCAACTGCGACGTAGGAGCACGGCGCGGGCCCATGCGCCCTACCTGATACAGCTTATATAACGAGGAGAGGCCGGTACCAGTGCAAGGTACGCTTCCGGCGGCAGATTTAAACACAAGCCCCTGTGTTATCACCGGATTCCTAATAAGGCCTACAATCCTCGGGCTAAAAACTGCCACCCTCATAGCCGGTGTTAACACATTTTAACAGACATTTTCCGAGAACAATACCGGTTCGCGTAATACGTAAACAACCGTGGGAAAATTTCTAGATTGTACGCGTAAGTAAACAAAGACATACAAGTAGCGGCATCTGGTATTGAATAGGGGATTTACGCTGTCTGTGAATTCACGATAGTAAATAGTTTTGCGTAGTTGCCGCTAGATGACACTACGGGTCCGCATTCGTAACACTACTCCCCTCTTAGAGATGCTCGTCCCGAGCATCATTGTTACTGCCATGGTAACGCGCCAGACGGTCTATGTGTACCACTTTGAATGTCCCTCTTGGTTGCTTTTGAATCCTGTAAGTCACATCATTCAATCGAGTAACCACTTTGTATGGGCCGTCCCACTTGGTCTGCAACTTTGGAGATTTCCCTTTTCGACGAGTTGGGTTATGCAACCACACCAGTGTCCCTTCTTCGAAGCCGCTCGTGTTCGATTTCCGGTCGTATCTGGTCTTCATGTTCTCACTTGAATGTAACCCATTCTCCCGAACCATGGCGTGTATATAGCGCATCTTTTCCCTCAAATCGCTGACATAGTCTTGTACGGTCTTTGGTTCCTCCGGTGACCCTCCTGTCAAGAGGTCTACTGGTACTCGTAGTTCTCTACCGTAATTGACATATGCCGGGGTAGCTTTTATGCTCTCATGCTCGGCGGTACGGTACGACAGAAGGAAGAGCGGTATGTACTTGTCCCAATCCTTTTGTTTGTCATCTACCAATTTCGCCAAATGCCTCTCAAGGGTCTGGTTAAATCTCTCAACCATTCCATCAGACTGTGGATGGTACGTGGTGGTCCTCGTTTTATGCATTCCCAAGATTCTGCTCACTTCCTGGAAGACCTGCGATTCGAAATTCCTGCCCTGATCAGAATGGATTTCCAGAGGCACACCAAAGCGAGATATCACTTCTTCCACTAGCTTAGAAGCAACTGTCGTAGCTTCTTGGTTTGGTATGGCGAACACTTCAGGCCACTTGGTGAAGTAGTCCATGACGACCATGAAATACTTGTTTCCCGACTCCGTTACAGGAAATGGCCCAGCTACATCAACTGCAATTCGTTCCCACGGTGCGCCAACGTTATACAACCGCAGGTTCCCACGGCTCCTGGTCTGTGGTCCCTTCACTGCAGCGCAAGTAGTACATTTGCGGCACCAATCCTGCACGTCATCTCGACAGTGCAACCAGTAGAATCGTTCCCGCACTTTTGTTAACGTCCTCTTGACACCTAGATGACCTCCTGATACGCCATCGTGCATTTCACGGAGAATATCTGGTACTCTCGCTCTTGGGACAACTATCTGAAGATGGAACTCTCTGCCGTTAGTCTTCTCCCATTTCCGGTAGAGTATTCCGTTTTGAAGTACCAGACTCTCCCACTGCGCCCAGTACGCCTTAGTGACAGCGCCAGTGGGTGCAACCTCACTCCAGATTGGTTTTACGTCACCCCGTTTCTTCCATGTGATGATGTGCCGAAGGTCGTCATCTTTTTCTTGAGCCTCCCTCATGGCATCATTCTCCCATGGACCCAAAGGACTTGTTCTCGTTAACTTTATTGTCACTTCATTAGATTCCTGCTTAACACAATGTTTGCAGTCTTCTGAACACGGCCTTCGTGAGAGTGCGTCGGCGTTCCCATGCGACTTTCCGCTGCGGTGTTCGGTCTTGAAGTCGTACTCCTGGAGCTGCTCAATCCATCGTGCTACTTGACCTTCTGGGTTCTTGAATTGCAGTAGCCACTTCAAGGCTGCGTGATCAGTTCGCAGTAAAAACTGTCTGCCGATGAGGTATTTGCTGAAATGTTGTAGCGTCTTTACCACAGCCAAGAGTTCTCTTCTTGTCACACAGTAGTTTCTCTCTGGCTTGGATAAAGATTTGCTGAAATATGCAATTACAACTTCTCTTTCACCCTGTTTTTGAGATAACACCCCTCCAATGGCCGTGTTGCTTGCGTCCGTGTCGACTATAAACTGACCTTCAGTTTGTGGATACCCCAGGATTGGTGTTTCACACAGATGTTTCTTCAGTTTCTGAAAAGAATCTTCAGTAGTCTCGTCCCAGATAAACTGTCGTTTATCTTCTGTCAGCCGGTGTAATGGCTTGGCTATCTCCGAAAATCCCTTAACAAAACGCCTGTAGTAGGAGCATAGGCCGAGAAATGCTCGCACTTCGGTTTTGTTCTTAGGGGTTGGCCAATTTTGAACTGCTTCCAGTTTCTCCGGGTCCGTCTGGATTCCATCACTGGAGATAACATGGCCGAGATAATTGACCTTACTCCTGAATAAACGACACTTTTTCGGATTCAACTTTAACTTGGCCCCCTCTATTTTGGCGAAAACTCGTTCTAAGTTTCGCAAATGGTCCTCGAAGTCGCGGCCAACAATGATGACGTCGTCCAAGTAGACTAAGCAAGCCTCTCCAACTAAGCCTGCCAGTACACACTCCATGAGTCGCTCAAATGTGGCAGGTGCGTTGCACAATCCAAAGGGCATGACGTTAAACTGCCATAAACCTTTACCGGTGGAAAAAGCTGTCTTCTCCTTGTCTTTTGGATGAATTTCCACCTGCCAGTATCCAGATTTCAGGTCCAGGGTCGAAAACCATTTCATGCCACTCAAGGTATCCAGAGTGTCGTCGATCCGAGGTAATGGGTAGCTGTCCTTCTTAGTGACATCATTGAGACGCCTGTAGTCCACACAAAATCTTGTGCTGCCATCTTTCTTCTTCACTAATACCACAGGTGAGCACCACGGACTTGCAGACGGTTCAATGATTTTATGCCTTCTCATGTCCTCCAAAAGGCCTTCCACTTCCTTCTCCTTTGCAATTGGTATCCGTCTTGCTCGTTGACGAATCGGGTTCTCGTTTCCGGTATCTATCCTGTGCTGAACCATCGACGTTCTTCCAAGGTCACCTTCCTGACTGGAGAAGATATTCGCGTGGCGCTGTAAAAACTTCTTAGCTTTCATCCTCTGCGAATAAGTCAGATTACTCTTGCAGTCATCGAGTAGCTCAGTCACTAATCCATTGTTGCTGCTGTTTGCTGGGTCTGTGTCCGTCGTCGAACTGCACTTTCTCATCCAGACAACTTCCTCGCACTTTCCAATGACGTCACCTTTGTTCAAGCAGATCTCGCGTTCACCAAGATTCAAAACCCGGACCACAGCGTGACTGCTTCCACTCACAAGGGTTCTTGCCGTCATCAGTTTTCGTGCTGATGTCTTGGTGGGTGTGTCTTCGATCAACACACATCTATTAGACTTGTTCTTTCCAGCTGGCGGTAGTTTCACCAGCACCCGGGCTTCCGCTCGTCCAGGTATAGTGACTTCCTTTACACATGCGACTTTCCCGCAGGCGCCTCCAAGGATGAAAATTTCTTCTTCGCCACACTGGAAAACTCCGTCAGCGACATTAATCCTGCAGTTGTGCTTCTTCATGAAATCCAAGCCCAAGATGCAATCATCCATTATTTCAGCCACGATAACGTCATGAGGGTATGAGGACCCCCCTACATTAATCGTAACTGACATTTCTCCCAGGACGGGTATTGGCTGACCGGAGGCAGTAAGGAGCCGACAGTTAATTCTCCTCTTGTGTCGTCTTGCGGCTTTTACCAGATTTGGGTTCACTATCGTTCTAGAGGCTCCTGTGTCTAGAGTCATTTTGCAATCCGTCCTGTTAATAGTCCCCTGAATCACAAGACTATTCCCGCTGCATGCTTGGGAGATAACGGTTATCGGGGCTCCCTCCGCATCAGCCAGTACTCGCCCCTCAGTCCTGGCTTTTATTCGTTTCCCTGCTCCCGGGCAGGGGACGAAGCCCTTTGCTTCTTCAGCTCCTCCATCTGTTCCTCAAGCCTTTTCATTCTTGCCATCTGGGTATCCTTCTGCGGGCAGTTGAGCTGAAGATGGCCTCTTTCGCCGTACTTGTAGCACATGGCTCCAAAACTTCTCTTCGTAGGAGCCTTGACCTCCTTCACTTCCTCCGAGACCTCGCGGATTTTATAGGTCTGCCGTATGTCACGCCGGACAGCCTCGACCTCTAGAGCATGCGCCAACGCTTCCTTTAGCGAGGTGTGGTGACGTAGCCTTACTGCAGCTCGGACTTCCAGATCCCTGATTCCGTCGACAAAGGCTTGAATAGTGTTTGAGTCAACCATCTTGGAGTCTGCTCCTGGATGTGCCTTCTTGACCAGTTTTTCAATTTCCAACGCCCATTGTTGTAGTCCCTCTCCTGAGCGTTGGACTCTGTCACGAAGTTGGGCACGGAACACGTGCTCCAGGTGTCGCTCCCCGTATCTGGATTCAAGCGCCTCCATCAGATCTTGGAACCCATTTCCTGTGTGTGCTTCCAGGACCGACAAAGCTTGCCCTCTGAGCGCAACAGTGAGAGCGGTCAGGCATTGGTCTTCAGTCCATCCGTTGGCAGTAGCAACCGTCTGGAATTGCTGACGATAAGCGTTCCAAGAAGTAGTACCGTCGTATGGTGGCACTTTAACTTTTGGTCCTTGTACCACTACTCCGGTAGTTCCACTCGACGTCGCGACTCCTGTGGTTTCCAGGCGCACTTTCCACTTCTGTAGTTCTGTGAGGCCACTTTTCACATTTTCCATATCCACTCCTAGCCCGGTGATGCGTTCTTCCATTATGTCGACATCTTTCCGAAGCTTGGTCACCGTGTCACCAACATCCTTTATTGCCAATAGCGCTTTTTCTTGGAGGTCCCTTTGTTGCTCTTGAGACTCCATCATTGCCCGAATGTCAGCCCTTTGAGAATCTTGCAGAGCGCCGAACTTGTGTTCCTGGGCCTCTTGCAAAGCGCTGAGCTTGCGGTCTTGTGACTCTTGTAAAGCCTGGATTAACCTAATTATGCTTTCCAATTGAGGAGCCATTTGGGGGGCCGTAGAAACTGCGGGCGAGGCATGGTGGCTGGAGCCAGTTGACGGGGCTTGAGCAGACGGGGCCTGGTGGGCGGGGCCAGTGGGCGTGGCCTGAGTGGGCGTGGCCTGAGTGGGCGTGGTCTGGTGGGCGGAGCCAGTGGGCGTGGCCACACCCAAAGTGGGCGGGGCCTGAGGGGCGTGGCCAGTGGGCGGGTCCCAGTGGGCGGGGCCAGTGGGTGAGGCCTGCCCCGCAGTGGGCGGAGCTTGGTCCCCAGTGGGTGTGGCCTCCGCAGCCTGTTGCGTCCTTGTCCTGACACTTCCCTCGAAGTCCTCTCTCGGAGTCAATGGCATCTCCAAATCTCACTTCCGACACCAGTTGTTACGTGCTGAGGTTCGATGATTCGGAGGAAAAGACCTGGTGACTCTCTTGAAGACTTTTATTTGCACTACACTTAACACTTACACTACACTTACACACACTAGATCACTATGTCTAAACACTAAGCACTAGGTTCAAACACTATGCACTAAGTTCAAACACTAAGCACTATCACTGGTTCACTCACTAAGTCACTTGTTTCTCACTTCCGAAGTCGCTTTGATTATCGCTCACTCGAAAACATTCGAAGACTGACTGGACGGCTCGTCTAGCCGCGTATTTATACGGGACGGGGCGAGCTCTGGACCTTACGAGAATATTCCACAACATGTAAACAACCGTGGGAAAATTCTCGAGCGGGTACGCGCAGGTAACAAAAACATACAAGTAGCGGCATCTGGTATTGAATAGGGGATTTACGCTGTCTGTGATCTCACGATAGTAAATAGCTTTGCGTGGCCGCCGCTAGATGACACTACGTGTCCGCATTCGTAACAATATTATAGTGAAGTCGATGGGATGGTATAATTTTTTCTCACCTCCGGGCGGAAAACGTCAACTTTCTTCCCGCTGCGCTTACTGATGTCGTTTTCCGCCTCCGTCGATGAGAAAAATAGTATACGCACCATGGGCAGTAAAATTTCTTATTTTCCTGCCCTAGGTGCGTAATGTACTATTTAAGTAGCCGTAATTGGCGGCGTAATAATAGGTGAATCCACGATGTAATATTATTTTATTAAAATCACGCACTTTGAAGCAAATTATAATCGTCACAGTGCTATCAGTTGTGCGAGCGGTTTGACGCCATATTTGTTTTGATGAATGAAATACCTACATTCAATTATCTGTCTGAGTTCATGTCCGCTTTTTTCAATGGGCTAAGTTACTAATCGCTAACTAGTTGCACGTTAAGTGACAATTATTGTTTGATCAATGTTCGGCTGAGTCATTCAATTGAATGGTGTCATTCAATGAATGCGCTAGTCATTCAATCGAATCGCAGATTAAACCAGATGACTGCAACATATATTTATATGTTTGCTGCTAAAGAACTGTCACAAATGTGTCGTAATTTTACTAGTCATGTATTGTAAGAAAAGAGATTTAGACACTATTGCTTAATATTAACGTATATTTAAGTTAGTTGTTAAGAGTGCAGGGGCTAAGGATCAATTTTTTAGCGTTCCATATTCCACAATCGAGGGAATTTAATTATAAGAAAATATATTAGATATATGAATAAATAAATAAAAAATATAATAACCATTGTGTAAAAGTAGGTACTGTGGCGGTACCCACATTTGCCTAACATTCCTGCATCGCGCTATCGAAGTTTTCTGAGCGCGTCAGTATACATGCGACAGCTGAAATGTATCACGTGGGCTCCGGCCTGACCGAGCACACCACCTCGCTCGGTCGGAAGCTCTTCCTTTGGGCCTCCACACATTATTCCCACAGTACTTATCCTCATTAATTGGCTATAATTAAAACAAATTCTCTTTAACATTTTAAAAATAGTGTAAAAAATAATTTAACCTCTCAATCCCCAAGCGGCCGGATCCGGCCGCTGTCACGTGGTTGTTACTGTCAACGCCCATTCCGTCAAGACCCAAGCGGCCGGATGTGGCCGCGCTCTTTCATTCGATTAAATTACGTATTTCGTCGATTTAGAGTCTACTTTTGTATGAAGAAGTTTGGTTAGTTACGATCTGTGGTAAATTTGCCACATTCTGAATGCAAAATATTATACAATCTGTGGTCGACGACATATTTTTCAGTCATTTGAAAGTCGTGATTTTTTCGTGTGTGTTCTGCCATGTTGTGTAACAATTGTGTAATTTGTTTTAATTATTTGATGTGTTTAACAAATGTAAGTAGTAAAATAGTTTAATTTAATAAATAAAAATAGTTTTAGATAATAATTTGAAAGAAAAACATCGTATGAATTTTTAGGTTACACTCGAAAAGTTGGTTTCTTTTTTGGTGATTTTTACGCGATTTGCGTAATATGTTTGTAAATTACTCACGTGAAACGTTAAAAAGAAGTAATTACAGCTAGTTAGAATGTCTACACAACTATTTATCGCAATTATTTATGTATGAAATATGAGTGAAATTGAGTGAAATATGAGACGGTATAACGGTTTTCGGCGGCCGCGGGCCACTTTGAACTTTGTTTGTGTAGCACTAAGGACGAAGTTTGCTTGTGGGTAATACGAAACGTTTTTTGCTATCCAATTTTTAAGTGCTTACACAAAGGATGTGGAGATTGTTATTGTTTATTGTTTTTATGTATATAGTTTGTGTAGCCCTGTGTTATTGAAATAAGAACAATGTATTCATTACTTGTGGCGAAAAAAAGTCACATAAATAGATTTCAAAGTTTATAGTAGTGAGATGAAAATCACATCGGGCTAAATACTATAATTATGATGCTTATTAGATAGAAAATTTAACATAACTGTTTAATGCTTTTCACAGAAACATAAAAAATACCAATTTTTGTAAAAATATTATAATAATTGTACAAAGAGGGTAGGCCGGGCGCCATCTTTTTCTGACGCACGTCAGCCTAGATTTTTGCCTAGATTTTTTTCCTAAGATCAAAGGGATAAAATATTGACTTTTGTAAATTATAAAATGTTTCGATGTCTTGCAGAGTAGAACCTACCATAAATTAAATTAAAATTATTATCATAAAGAAAAGCTCGAGTATTTAATATAGTAACTATACAGTATACAATAAGAAGTTGACGTCACGACTTACGTTTAATTATGCGTAGAACATTGAAGTGTACTGTGTAAGAGTATGTATCCCAGATATAAAATATGCTAACGACAGACGCTACTGTCGAAAATATGATAGGAATGCTTTTAATGTTATAACTTATAAATAATGAAATTCTTATTTATTCTGATAATACGCAGTATGAAGCTGAAATTATGAGTCCTTGTGTCTTAGAATTAGAATATTCGTGTTCGATAGTAGGTATAGTCAACTTAAATGCTTTTAAGTATAATATTATAGTATTATGAAGCTCATGAGTAGGTAATATATTATATTATGTGTGTTACGCCCATCTAGTTGAATTGCGTAGCCATATCCACATAATATCTACTGACTAGGATGTTATTATATAATAGTATACTTAATAATATAATATTATTATGTTAAAAGAACCAAGAAGCGCTAAAATATTTCACGTATACAAACATCTAATTTCTAAAGAATATATGAATATTGCAGTAAATATAATGTAATAGCGCGCTTAAGAGGATACACCAAGGGCTAGAGAAATCGAAAACAAGTTCACTAATCTCAAGTCTCCCCCCGCAGAGCGCGATAAAGACAACACGACAAAAGTTCTAATAAAATAACAAAAAATCATCCATTCGTTGTCCTCTGATTTCTTCTCCGAAACAAAACTTAACCGATTTAAGTACTTTTTTCATTTAGGATTAAAGCAAAGCTTGAGCTGTGTTCCTATGTTTTATTTTTTTGTATATTCTAACCAGTTTTGTTTTCTGGTTGTTTGAACACAGAGGAAAATCTGGCCATTTTTTGGGTTTTGGAACGTCCTTATATTTTTTTAATAATCAAATTATGAAAAAAAGAAAACATAGGGACATGCTGATAGTGGCCATAGAATATAGATATTCAGGAAAAAAATATAACTCTGCCGGCATTATCCAGGGAGGAAACAGGGGAAGGGGGGAAAGAGGAAACATGGGGAAACGTTTGAATGGAAAAACGGCTCTAGTAGCTCTTAAGTATGGGCCTAGGCATTTAGTTGACTACTAATCCAACTAGATGTCTGCAACGACATTGTTAATTTAATACATGTTTACAGTTCTATATATTTCCTGGTTATGCATAACCTTGTTAAAAATTAAAATACAATAAATACTCGTTTTCAGTATGAAAATATGCAAATTAAAAAAAATTTATATTATATTTATGTATGTCGTAAATTTTATTGTAGGTACCTCTAAATTACCTCATGATTCGAAAAATAGAAAAATTGTCGTTGATAAATTACTATACCTAAAATCCTAAAATGTACTACAAGTTAAGTATCTTAAAAATCATGTAAAGTACCTCGATATGGTAAAGCTATATTGGTTTATATGGAGGATATGGAGTCCCCGTAATGTATGTAATGTGTACTTTTATAAAAGTTTCACAAATTCAAAGTTTCAAAAGCCTTTTAATAGAAAATTATATACAAAATTGTCTCGCTATAATTGATAAGTTTAGTTTTGTTTCACAAACATCTGCAGTAAAAACACCTAAAAGAGACGGATATATTTTCGCCTCCTAACTTTTTGGTAAGGTTTTGGAGTCCAATTTTACGACGTTCGAATTACTTACTACTTTCGAGCCTCATCTAGCTCGGTTTAACTTCAATAGATGTATGTTTGAGCTATTTATCGTCAGTAGTCAGTAGGTAGGTACTATAAGTATTAAGTATTAAGTACACTATGTATTTTCGTAATTAGGTGCGTATTGCGTACTAGTGTAGTAGTTATCTGCTAATACTTTAAATTATATGTATTGATGTTGCACATTTTAAACGCTTTGAGCAATGTATCTCCGGGTAAACAACTGTATGGTGTATTTAATAAATGTTGAGAACAATCGCAGGTATTTTTATTTTATAAATTCTTAATTCTCTGACTGAATTTTTGATAAGTGACGAATGCATAAAAACAATGAGCAAATCAAGCTGTTGTAGGTATGTTAACATTAATATTTGATGTAAGTTGCATACAAAATATTGTCTTACAATTAAAAGTGACTGCAGTCTGTATATTTTATTCATATTATGCAGATTGCTATCAGTTTCTTCAGAGTTAACTTTAACTCGGATCTCCGCAAGTGGGCCTTAAAGTAATTTAATTGTAAGGTAGATTTACTTTGACAGAAAATAAGATACTGTCTATTGTTATGATCTGTAAAGTAAATGTAAGAATTATACTTCGTTGCTGCATCCTATGAGATTTAATAAACCTGTAGTCCGAATTTTGTGGTACTGCATCATCACACGCCATTTAGATATTATTTATTTAATTTAAGACTGAAAAAAGACAATCAATTGGTTTTATAGTACTTCCGCCTTGCTTTCCTAGATGGCGGTGTTAGTTCGTCCGTCATTCGTTTTTCGTGTGCGGCATCGTCAACACGTTATCCTTTTTAAATTAATTTCTACAGTGTTAAAGTGTTATAATTAGTGTAAATCGCCGAATAATATTGGAAAAAGGAAGAATAAGGATGATTACGAACATATTCGCCGCAAAATACGGCGATTGGAAAGTAAATTACGCTGCAACAAAGGAAAAGGTACCAAACTACCCGCATTAATTTTTAAAAATATTATGAATTTTTTCTTTGTTCTCAGCTATGGCATGGTAACGATACGTTAAAAAAAGACTATCTTATGGGTTAATACGTGATATTAACCAGATAGTCAACCTTTTGTACCTTAATGGGGTAATACGCGATATTATCCAGGTTACAAACTGAGTCGTGATGATACGTGATATCATCCTGAAAGCAACTTTATGCTTTTGCTTATTCACACCGGACAAGATCCGAGTCATCAGCGTCTTCCTCCCGGGAAGGCCGCTGCGATAACGAGCACTCATCCGACGACAAAAGGCGCGATGAAGACATCGACGCGCGGGAGGCTCAATCTTGCTGTGGAACTCCACAATCTTTAGCCGACGTCGAAGACGTGGATTATATGGAGTCGGCCGCGCCTGCACCGGCGTCGCCGCAGGCCGCACCGCCGACATCAGCACCGCTGAGCCAACCAGAAGCCACCGTGCCAGTAGATCCTAACCAAGAATCTACTCCCAGGTTACCACTTGAAATACTAAATATTCTTGGCAAGGCCAATAAAACAGAAAGCCCTAGGCGAACGCATTCCCACCGAACTCTCTGAACGTTGGGGTAAAATCTTGGTCGATGGTTTGGCTAAGGAATACAAGGAGTCGCTTGTGGCGAAGATTCTTATACCGACTAACTTTTCGCTGGCACAAGCGCCTAAACTCAATCAAGAGGTAGCCGCAGTTCTACAGCAGGCTGCAAAAACCGATAAATTTTTTTTTCATAATACAATCCAAAGCGTAAAAAGCGACGTCTACCTTTTCGGTGAAAAGCGCTAGCAACAAGCACTGCCGGGCAACTCCCGAGCTCCTCCTCGTCAGCAGTACGCGAGGCCAGCGCCAGCAGCGCCGGCCCGCCCGCACGAGCCGCAGCCGTCGACACGTCGGCGAGGAGGGCCCAGCAGCCCCCGCGCCGCGGCCGCCCCTACGCGAGCGCCAGACCGAGCAACGACAGGAGACACCGCTACTAGAGGTACCTCACGCTGGCCGCATCCAATTCTTTTTACGCAATTGGCTTCTAATAACCTCCGATAGCACGGTGCAGTGCTGTCTTATGCTAAAGGATATTATAAAATACCCTTCTGCATTGAGTTATAAGTCCCTTCTGTAAGCCACCTTACCAACGTGTGGAACCAAGTAATCCACCTTTTACAAAGAGTCAGATGAGCAAAGCAATAAGTGAACTCAAACAATTAGGTGCTATTTCAGTATGTAATGAAAATTTGCCAGACCAATTTATTTCATACATTTTTCTTACACCGAAAAGTATCGGTGGGTTAAGATTTATATTCAACTCAAAATTACTTAAATACATTTTTAATTTGCACAACTTTTAAAATGGAAGATATTCGCACTGCTATAAAATTGGTCTTTCCAAATGTATATTCCTCATATCTCAATCTCAAATCTCAATCGATCTCAAGGAATTGCTTGTGCGGTGTGCCGATTCATACATTACATAAATTTATTATTATTATTATTATTATTATTTTTTGAGATTTCGATTTCATGATAATCTTTGTGAATTTAACTGCCTTCCTGTACGGCTTAAGTTCTGTGCCATTTATATTTGTAAAGCTTCAAAAGCCTCTTTTTATGTGGTCAAGAAAGCAGGGCCTTCTAGTGGTCGAAATTCGAATCGAAATCTAAAGATTATGCTACTATATTATAATATATTAAGGTCAAAATTGAAACAATTAGGTTTTATTATCAACTTTGAGAGAACTAGTATGACGCCTTCACAACTTTGTAGATTTATTGGCTTTGACCAATGATATTATATTAGCTTTGACATAATATTAAATACTCAAGTCATGCAGTTACTCCAGAAATTTTCTAACTAGCCAACGAAATCCATAACAAAGCGCGATTTCGCGAAGTTCATTGGCACTTTAATTTCAGCATGACCAGCAATAGCATATGTATGTGTAGTTGTATATTCTTTGATACAACTGGCCGCGTACTAAATACTTTGAACGAGATAAGTTTTTAGCTTCACAAAAATGTAATAATAATTTTGATTCCATCATGCCTGTAAAACCTTATGTGTACCACCAGTTGGTGGTGCAATATTATTTTTAATAAAGTAAGCTTTTTATTAGAATAAACACAAGTTTATACGAGCTGGAGATCTTCACAGACTCGTCACTCACCGGCTGGGGCGCCGCGTGCGACGGAGTAGTAACTAGATGCCATTGGTCCGCGGATGAAGCTCGCCATCATATCAATTATCTTGAATTATTGGCTGCCTAGGGATTGAAATCATTTTTCATTTCATCGTTGTGATAATATTTTAAATGTCTTACTAAGAATAAATAATACTACTGCCATAATTATATTATCTTATATTAATATTATAATGTGAAGTATTCAATTTCATCATCTCAATGAAATCGCGAGAGATATATGGCAGTAGTGCGAGAAACAACGCATATATAATTTATTTGCTTCTTATTTATATAAAAACACAGATGCTGACCAGGCGTCTAGGTACTTACGTAACGTAACGATAGGAACTTACTAAAGATCTTATTGAGCTTCGGTCAACCTGACAACCTGATGGCTGATACCGTACTTACTCGCGTTGTGCTTTAATAATAAGTGCTATATTATTATCTGCTAAGATATTATGTCTCTTGGAAACAAGACCCAGGTGCCTTCATCATCCTTGCTTTTACAATTTCATGGCACGATTATTTTTTCTATGCCTTTCCGCCATTCGCGCTCATACTGTCTTAGGAAAATTATAGAAGAGGAAGCGACTGGTAAATTAGTCGTTCCGTACTGGCCATCGTGTCTCGGCCGTGTTTTCCACTGTTTTGATCGCTTCTCAAATCTGACGAGATTTATTTTAGGCCAGATAAAACCTTCTGGCGTGCGCAGTATTGTGCGGAAAGTCTACCTAAGACGCTGAATACCGGAGATGTCTATTGACAATATCATACTAAAACCGTTATCGGGAGGTACAATTAATCAGTATGATACAGGATTAAAACATTGGTTTAATTTTTGTCAAAGTAATAATATTGATTTGTATTAAGGATCCGTAGCTGATATAATATTATTACGAATTCTTAAATTTTAACAGAAAAACTTAATGAAAAAGCAAGTTGCGGAATGTTAAATTGTTATAGGTCTAGACTCTAGTTTGTCTCTAATCATTGGTAAATCCCGTTGCAATAACGATCCTAAGATTTTTTAAAGGAGTTTTTAGGAGTAAGCCCAGCTTCCTAAAGTATTCATTTTTAAGGGAACCTTATAAACTTTTGGAGTACGTATCTAAATTTTATCCGTAAGATTCGATACTTATTATCATTAGAAATTAAAAAAAAAAAAAAAAATGGTAACTCTCATTCTAATATTATAATAATTATATATAATAATTCAACTCGTTGTCGACGGGACAACGGGTGCAGACATTATCACTCATAAGAACAGAAGACGTTCATTCCGAAAATTCACGTATCGTAATCACTATCAATAATTATTCATCAAGCCCCAGCTAAAGCTTTATCTGTGTACCTAGATAAGACAAAAGAGCTGAGAAATGGCCCAGCTACTGATAAGCTCATTTTAACAACTAGAAAGCCTTTTCATAATGCCAGTTCCCAATTTATAAGTCGCTGGATAAAGAGTGTCCTCAAGGACAGTGGCATAGAGATTGGCGTTTATTCAGCGCACAGCACGCGACACGCCTCCACGTCGGCGGCGCGCCGCGCGGGAGTCTCCGTCGACATTATCAAGCGATGCGCTGGCTGGGCCGGCTCATCACTTTGTTTTGCTAAGTTTTATAACTTACCTTTACCAGATTTAGCACAAGACAGAGCTTTCGCAGAAGCTATTTTTAATGTAAATTCTGATTCATAGCATATCCAAACTAATTAAGTAATATTATTATTTAGAAGTACAATACTTTATTAAATAAAAATTGTTATGATGTCTATAATGTTATACCTATCATTTTAAATTCCGTAATTAATTAACTTAATGTAATTAATCTGGTATTTTATCATTCCGCAATTACGCGCTGAACATCTACAGGTTTATTAAATCTCATAGGATGCAGCAACGAAGTATAATTTGTGGTTAATTGAACTTACCTTAAGTGAACTTCAACCAAAATTATACGAGTTGCTGCATCCGTAGAGATTTAAAATCCCACCCCACCCACTTCTCTTAGTTTGTTGCCCCTATTCTTTACTTGCGGAATGATAAAATGTTATGAATTATCCTCTCTAAAAAGAATGACGGACGAACTAACACCGCCATCTAGGAAAGCAAGGCGGAAGTACTATAAAACCAATTGATTGTCTTTTTTCAGTCTTAAATTAAATAAATAATATCTAAATGGCGTGTGATGATGCAGTACCACAAAATTCGGACTACAGGTTTATTAAATCTCTACGGATGCAGCAACTCGTATAATTTTGGTTGAAGTTCACTTAAGGTAAGTTCAATTAACCACAAAATATTGAATAAACGCACTAGCCGCACACTACCTATGTGCGCTTTTATAATAATTCTGGACGTCACGTTATCGTGAACGCCGACTTCCACCAAATACGTTAAATGCCCTTTTGATTTAAGTATATATTCTGTGACCGCGGACGTTTTGTGCGGTTCAGAAGAGTGTAGACGTCGTGATGTCCTCTAATGTGCACGTTAAAAAGTTATCGTCGACGAAAATTTAAAAGCTTTTTCATATATTTCCATACAATTTACTTTTCTGAGTTATCGTTTTACCGCGGACGTCCACGATATTACCGTCACGACCAAAATTATAAAAGCGCTCTATGGGCTATAATTTATATAAAAAAGACGTATATTAATGTATAAGGACTTAAGGACGTGCTATACCTATTCGACACTGAAAACCGAATTGCCCATTAGTTATTTAGAGAATATACCATTAATTATTTTAATTAACTGGAGAATTATTGCCTCATAAAAGCGGAGAGTAGCATTCTTTCTACCTTACTCGCTAACCGAAATCGGTGATAATTAGACGCCGTGGATTTTTCTAGAAAAACCGTGTGCAATACTGAAGTGTAGTTTAGCAGTGAAGGTAGAATAATTTGGAACAGGTAAATCATGATTTTAGTTTTCAGTTTTAAAGTTTTGAAAGTGTTTTTCGTTTTGCTTTTTTTGTATACCTAGAGTGGATTGCACCAACTTACTTTAACTTTAACCATAACAAAAAGTCAAATGAACTGTCAAATCCCTAGTAAAAGTCCATTATGGACGCCATATTCGACGATAACTTTAACTTTAACTAAGCCTCAGCTCTGGTGCAACTCAACCCTAGTCTAGTAGATGGCTGGATCAAAGGAAGGCTGCCGTCTCATTCGGTTTTTCCGATTATAAATGTCAGAAGGAGATACGATCCCAGCTGGACTTACAGGTCCCCAAATCCTCCCTTGATTTCGATTATTAATTATTCGATAATCAGCGATCCCCGTATACAAATCCTCTATGTAAAACGCCTCGTAGTTCTTACATAAGTACCTTACCTTTCATACGATTCTCAGATGAGAATCGTATGAAAGGTATCGTAAATCCCATTTAAACAAACTACAAAGGTAAATTCCAGAATAGTCAAGATGATGAAGTTTTTGGTACTGGTCGTATGCATGACGGTGGTGTCGGGGTACTACACGGATGTGGATGACAAAATCGACGTTGACCACTTGGTTCAAGACCCCGCTCAGCTGCGCGCCTACATCGACTGCTACTTAGATAAGGGACCCTGCACGGATCAGATGATGGGCTACAAAAGTAAGTAATTCGTTCGCAGACAGCTTTTTGAGATTTGTTGAATTGAAGCTTCTTTTGTTTCGATTTGAGTACTTTATTTACAAAAGTGGATATGAATAATATGATGCTGCGAGGTCCGGCCGATGTGTAGGAAGCTACTGCTGTCTTTAGTGTTTACTTCAGCCGTTGTGTTAACAAAACTTGTTGACTGCATATTTTTCTACATATACATATTATATGTATATGTAGAAAAAATATGCAGTTTAAACTATGTCATACAATACCTACATAAAGTGAAAAAAGTTTACTATATTCTCACATTAACGAGGTAATCTGCAGAATACCTAGGTAATCTGCAGACTAACGACCATGCATACGGTAAATTGCATAAAACATGTTCTTGTTTGAATAAAACATGTTATTTAGCTGTAGAGAATTATCCATACTAATAATATAAACGCAAAAGTGTGTGTGTGTGTGTAATACAACTTCCAGAAACGTGCTTTTTGTGTTCCCTCAATCAAACTCCGTGGAAAGTTTCAGTTAGGCGTTTACCATTTCACTAGACTCCTTGATTGCACTGAATTTTACTAAGACTTTGACTAGACTTTGGATTTTACCAAATAGAAAAACGATGCTAATTTTTTATAATATCATTGTGCATTGGTTTCCCGAAATTTACTTGACACGTCTGGCCATGCTTGTTTCTTTTAATTCGCTGTGAAAGTAGCAGCGCTGAAACACATATATATACACACACACACACACACACACACACCGTTGTACCTATACAATTAGCTGTGAAAGTAGCTTCGCAGAATGAACGTTTTTTTTGTATGGGCAAGGGCTCTTTCGCACTTTAACGGATGGTATCAGGACATCTGCAGATTACCTAGGTAATGTGCAAGTTAACGTATTCCGCATTCTAACGGTAACATATACATAAATTGTGCCAACTTATTATAGACTGTATAGACTGTACAGTAATATAATGCAATAGCTAGGTATGTAGCAATGTAGAGTCGTAGCCTCGAAGACTTGGAGAATTCTCTAGGACTAAGGTTTTAAATATTTTCGTACTGTATACATATTCAGTAATATGGACCTTCGCACGCTAAATATATAGGAAAAGCAGTCTCAAGTTAATGTACGAGTTACGACTCATAGTTCAGTGCCTTTTCTTCACAGAGCACATCGTGGAGGCCGTAGCTAACACGTGCAAGAACTGCAGCCCGCTGCAGAAGCACAAATTAGAGGAGGTGCTGAAGGTGGCCATCGTGAAGTTTCCGGAGGCGCTGGTGGAGATGAGAAAGAAGTACAATATCGACACCAAACACTTCGCTGACATGGCCGCCGAACTTTCCAAATATGATTGAATTTCAAATAAAATAAAGTAAAAATATTTGTCTATCGACTATCATAATGGGGCCACAGCTTTGCTCTATGATGACCAGTGACGTACTTATTATTACGTCACACACTATTAGTTTATTTTAATACTTGTATCATTTATGACCTCCCCCTGGTGGTCCGTCCGTCCGTCCGTCCGTCCGTCCGTCCGTCCGTCCGTCCGTCCGTCCGTCCGTCCGGCCGTCCGTCCGTCCATCTGTCTCTCTATCTGTCTGTCTCCAGGCTGTAACTCAAGAACGGTAATAGTTAGAGAGATGAAATTTTCAGAGATTATGTATTTCTGTTGCCGCTATTACAACAAATACTAAAAATAAAATAAATCAAATATTTAAGGGGGGCTCCCATACAACAAACGTGATTTTTTTGCTCAATAATTACAACAGGCAGGTACTTGAATTTTCCTCAAAATCTTAAGTTATATGTGTACTTTAATATTTAATAATAATATTAAAATAAAATAAAAAATTAAGGGGGGCTCCCATACAAAAAACACTATTTTTGGCCTAATTTTGCTTTATAACCCTTCGTGCGCGAGTCCGACTCGCACTTGGCCGATTTTTATTCTAATCATATTGTGTGATGTGAAAAGCCGCTTAGAATACTTGTTAACGTTAAACGTATTGCAGTATAGAGATTAGAGGACGTAACAAAACTAAGTATACGTGATAATACTTTGTAAATAGTGCGGACGTGTTCCTCGTAGAGAGTTCACAGTGAACTCTACAAGAAACACATACGCACCCTAAAGTTTTATCACTTAGTTTTGTTACACCACACCTTGTATACTTAGGTATCTAAACATGGTCGGGTTTCATCTAAATCACATCTAAATGGACGCAGCTCAGGTTAAACGTACCTACTTACGTATTGACACAAAACTTATGAAAATAATCTATTTATTAACGTATTACAGGAAAAAATACTGCAATTTTACTCATACTATTTATAGCATAAATGAAAAACAATAATACATTCAGCCAATTAATTAAAGATAGCAAGGATTATAATATCTATCTATATCGTTTCCGTTACTTAAATTCAAGAGCGTAAACATTTTCTATTACTCAGAATTGATGACGTAGGCAGGCAGCTAAATATTTTTGAACTGTAGGTACTTGCGATAAGTTGTCATTTCTCGACTTTTCCACACTACACCGATAGAAGCACTAAAATATGCCCGTTTTCACTAACCGCCCCCTAAAGTAATAATCGTACTAGTATCCCCTAGCGCCTAGCGGTATCAAACACTAAACGTTAGGGGTGGTTGGTGTCTGGGTGAAAACGGATACTAGCCTATCAAATCCCGCGCGAGCACCGGTGCTCGGGGTCACGTGACACAGCGCAATTCCGTTGAACCCCGCGCGAGCACCGGTGATCGCGAGGGCGAGCACCGGTGCTCGTATGTATATATCGTATTTGGACGACTTAGAGACTACTTTTGTATGAAGAAGTTTGGTTAGTTACGATCTATGATACATTTGCCACATTCTGAATGCAAAATGTTATACAATCTGTGGTCGACGAAATATTTTTCAGTCATTTGAAAGTCGTGATTTTTTCGTGTGTGTTCTGCCGTGTTGTGTAATTTGTTGGAAATATTTGCTGGTTTTCACCAATGTAAGTAGTGTTTTGTATATAAAATAGGTTATTTTACTAATTGTGAATAGTTTTAGATAATAATTTGAAAGAAAAACATCGTAATTACTTCTAGGTTACACTCGAAAAGTTGGTTTCTATATATGTGATTTGTACGATATTTGCCTCATATGTTTGTAAAATAATTACGTTAAACGCTTATTGAAGTTGTTACACAACGTCAACAAGACGATTTACATCGATAACTATGCATTACGTTACTGAAACCATTGAGATAAAAGTTCATAGGTAACGGACATTTTCTGCCGACCGCGGCCATTTTGAACTTTATTTGTATAACCCTAATGACGAAGTTTGCTTGTGGGTAATACGAAACTTGTTTTTTGTCGGGTCGTAAATCACAACTGTTTTTATAAGCACCTCAAGCTTTTACGATCTATTGTTTATACAAGGGTCTACACTAGGATCCCGTCGTGTAGATTATAACAAAATATTAACTTGTTTGTAGTGAAACAGTCAGAAATATAGTTTCCAAAATATATATTGTGAAAAAAATATTAAATCAGACTAAATACTATACTTATTATTATGGCTTGATAGACAGAAAATTTATTAGACATTATAAAATTATTTACAAAAACATGTATTAAAGTTAGGTTGTAAAGTTATTATATTATTTATACAAAGAGGGTAGGCGCGGGCGCCATCTTGTCTAGGAATAGGTCTGCCTAGATTTTTGCATATATTATTTTTTCACGATCAACAGGCTAGGTAGTTATCTAATGGAACATACCCATACTACGTGACCCATTTAGGGGGGGAGGGGGGTCTTCAAAATACTACGCTCGGTCACAAGAGGGGGGGAGGGGGTCTAGATATTTGTCACGTAGTCAATTTCGCCGAGAGAAACGTCATACGAAAAATTTTTTTCTCGCCATTTCACTCTTTCTACTTACAAAATGATTAAAAATTATTCTTCTCAATACCACGTGAACATTTGAGGGGGGGGGGGGTCTTGGCATATACTACGCGTGGTCACCAGGGGGAGGGAGGGGGTCAAAAAATCTTGAAAAGTAGGTCACGTAGTATGGGTATGCTCCCTAACATTGCGATGCGATTGCGATGATTTTAAATATTTAATTTTTGATAACTACATGACTCTTAAATACTGTACATATTTATACAAGTACCTACGCCAATTATAAATTATTATACAAATTACAATATACATATTACAACATAATTGGAGCTTCGTTATCGTCACACCATCTCTGTCGGCTAATGGACAGGTAATTTCCAAAATATATCGCCGATTAGATGACTATCTCGCGTATCGTCAACTTACAATGATTGGGATCTACTGTGAGGGTACCAATATGGTACCAATGCTAAAAGTTTACTACGTTTAGGTACTACTAGGGGCTAGGACCCCAAAACAAAAGCTGACAAAATATAGATTTTTATGATTTATGAGGTATACTCGTATAATGCGTCTCCCAGACAGACGCGGCCTGCGGTGGCGGTAGCGGTGGCGGTCAGTTGGATGACTTGAGAGTTCTAGGAACGACACAGACACACGCGGCCACGCGGCCAAGTCATCTAACTGACCGCCACCGCTACCGCCACCGCAGGCCGCGTCTGTCTGGGAGACGCCTAATATTGTAGTTTTTCCATCTGCCTACGTCTTTGATTTGGAACAAAATATTTTTTTTTATAAAATAGGAATTATATTATAATAATTTATAAATGTCAGAAATTGTTACTTCTTGTAAAAATAGGCAATAATTAATTAACTATTATTTATTACATGGTGAAATTACATCCCTGATGAGATGACGTAATATATTAAACATTGAATTGGGGAAGTACCTTCCAAGTTCCAAGTACCTAAGTATACAATATTTTCAGTCTTTGAGTAAACTTAATAAATAATTTTAAACTTATCTTTCTCATCTCTGATATAATTTTACAAGAACTTTTGAAACGTTTAGATTTCCAGAAACTGTTTTAGTATAAATTTTATTTCTTATCCTTTAAAATAAAAAATATTTTAAAGGGGATAAAATTTATTATAAGTAATTGATTATCGCTGAGAACTTTATTTCGCTGGCTTTTTAGGTATCTCTTAAGTACTTATTTACTAATATAATATCACATAAAATTATGATCCCGCAGCCCGCTTAAGTTTTATAGACAAACAAATGAGAACAAAGATCGTTTATAGCTGTAGCATAGGTATTAGGTAACCTACCTCTTTACTTGGGCCTCATGTAAACGTATCTACAGAATATAAGAATAGATTGTGCCGATTTTAAAATAAAACCAATTAAAACTGATAAGATTATAAATGTGATCAGATAGTAGATTTTATAAATAAGACCGAATCATACACAATTAAATAAAAGAGTGGTCGTCATAAGTAAAGGCGGAAGAAAGAAAAAAATAAAATAAACATGAGGTGGCCAATTCTGCTGCTTCCCTTGTTGGTAGTGGTGTTCGCTGAAGATGCAGAGCTGCCTCTAGCTGAGCCGTGCGATGAGGAGCAGTGTAAGCTGCCGGAGTGCAGGTGTTCCTCTTCGGATATTCCAGGAGGCTTGCTTGCCAGAGATACTCCGCAGGTTGGTTGCTGTGTTTTAAATATTTTAGTGTACTGTCCAGTATAGTACTGGTGACATCATCATGTTAAATATATGGACAGTGCCATAGTTGCAAGTTAATATGATTAAGTATAGGCATTGGTGGCTACTGGTGCCCAAAGGGCATTCTATCTCCACTTTCTGGCATCCCATTATGGCTACTACCTGCTATTACCTTCTTTCAGTGACGGATTAACCCTTAATCAAATTATGCAATTGCCTAGGGTATCACGTCTGAGGGGGCACTAGAAGAGTAGGTAAAGGTTCAAAGACCGATTCTAGTTAAAGACATACGGATAGGGGGGCCCACAGGTATGTATTGCTTAGGACATTGAGTAGTCTTAACCCATCACTACCTCCTTTCAGTTCGTTCTTCTCACGTTCGACGATGGCGTGAACACCGTGAACATGCCGACGTACCGCTCCATCCTGTACGGTCGCCGGAACTCCAACAACTGCCCTATCGGCGTCACGTACTTCGTGAACCACGAGTACACGGACTACACCCTCACCAACGAGCTGTACAACCAGGGCTTCGAGATCGCCCTGCACTCCATCAGCCACCAGACCCCTCAGGACTACTGGAGGGAAGCCACGTACGAGGACTTGATGAGGGAATTCGGTGATCAAATAACACAAATGTCGCACTTTGGAAGTATCCCGAGGAATTCAATCAAAGGTATCCGATAGACACGTTTAGCCCTTTTACCGCCAGATCTTATCATATTGTTTTAATTTTATTATCGTTCTGTCAGTCAGACCCTAAAATGTTCTACTAGGTATATTTAAAACATTATTTTAATATTGCACAGTCTAATACATAAAAGGCTGATTAATTTCGTTGTGATAATTCGTAATTAATCCCAAAAATA
Source organism: Plebejus argus (assembly GCA_905404155.3). Taxonomy (NCBI): domain Eukaryota; kingdom Metazoa; phylum Arthropoda; class Insecta; order Lepidoptera; family Lycaenidae; genus Plebejus; species Plebejus argus. The sequence continues at coordinate 6,677,772 of FR989933.1, forward strand.
TGACGTTCGCGAAATGAGCACGAAAAAAATAATGTATGCGGTGCGGGGAGCACCACACCCCGAGCCGAAGTTTGCCGACCTGAAAGGATGTTAGGTGTTTTGCGCTACAGAATTTTTGATTCGGTCGCCGCGCTCAAAGCCCGCGATAAAAGCTATGCAATAGCTAAAAATGTATCCAATCAATTCTATCGGATAGAAGATGGTGGGTAGGGATAAATTAATTGTTCCAGAGGAATCTAATTGCTAAGATTAATCTGGAATTCAGGTATTCGCAGTCCGTTCCTGCAGTTAGCGGGTAACGAGACCTACAGGATGATGGCGGACGCGAACCTCCTGTACGACTGCACCTGGCCCACGATATCCCACACCGACCCCGGTCTCTGGCCCTACACCCTGCACTACGAGTCCATCCAGGACTGCCACATCCCGCCGTGCCCCACCGCGTCAGTGCCCGGGCCTTGGATCCTGCCCATGATCGCCTGGTTTGATCTCAACAATACACCCTGCTCTATGGTCGACGCGTGCTTCTTTATGCGAGTATTTAGATAATAATTTTGTGTTCAATCATCTCCTCTTACCTACTCGTAGGTTCTTTGTTATGATTTTTTTTGGTGGAAGCGGAAGTTTACAAAAAAAAAAGCGACTAGCTTTTAAATAGCCTTACCTACCTATAAACTAATCTGAGTACTCGTGTTTTTTACTTACCACTAATTTACATTATAACATGTACCTACTCGTCATCACCTACAGCCGTTCCTCGTCTTCTTTTTAAAATGAAACTTCTCCAATGCGCTCCAATCATCCTGATTTTGAATAGCGTCCATCCATCAATTTCCACTTTCTCCAAATCATCATATTAAGCCGTATGTCCTACGCTGTCGTGCTCTCCGCGACTTATCAGCTCTCTTCTCTTCACCCCAGCCCAGACAGAGAGAACGAGGAGGAGTGGTTCAGGTTCATAGTTGGCAACTTCGAGCGTCACTACCTCGGGAATCGCGCTCCGTTCGGGTTCTACGTGCACGAGTGGTTCGTCCGCGCGTACCCCGCCGTGCAGCGCGCGCTCGTCCGCTTCATGGACCTCGTCAACTCGCTTAACGACGCTTACATGGTTCGTGGACTTCTATTTTTGGGCCTATTTCTGTGTGATAGTAATAAAGGTAATTTGGGGTAACGACCTTTGAATTGTCTGGTAATCTATCTGATAGTTGATACCTCCATTGGCTGTAACATATTTAATTTGAGCATATTATTTTCACAATATAGGAATATCTAGGATAGGATTAATACTGAATTAGCAAAATATATATCATACAAGATATCAGCGGAAAAGCTGCCGTTCGACATACCATCACAATGAGGCAATAAGGCATGCTTTGGGACTCGATGCACAGGCGATAATATATTTATAAATGTCGTTGGTAAATTATTTCTATTCCCACCAGGTGAATGCTCACGAAGTAATTGAATGGGTGCAAAACCCTGTCCCTGTGAATGAGTACGCGAAGCGGACCTGCAGGCACACAGCACCCTCCCCGTGCCGACCCACCAGTTGCGGACCTCTGCGGGCTGAACATACTGAGGTACGTGACCTACACCGAGCAGTAGGCTAATGCCGCGGCCGCATATGCGTTCGTGGCTTCGCGCTAAAACCGATACTATATTTGGACGATCTGCGTGTATCGTCCAATAGTATCGTCTCCTAGCACGAAGCTTCGGACGATAGACGCAGGTGCGGCCGGGCCGTTAGAGCATGACAAGAATAGAAATCCGAAGAAATACTGACAGATTGTGATATTCTTTGACCTTTGTCAATCGCATTGTCCGTTCTTCCGTAAAAAACTTTGATTCAGTGCCGTTACACCTTTTGCTAACGGCAATTAATTATTATACTTAAACTGAGTAACAACACATGTCGATTGTCTTTCTAGAGACTCATAAAATATAAGTTATATCGTTATCAGTAAATAAAATATAAGTTGGTCTTAATTTTGCTCAAGATTTAAACATAACGCAATCAACGCTGTATTTTTATTTTTTATACTGTTTTTTTTTTCAATCTTTATTTATTATACTTACATAAGTATATTAAATAAAGATTTTATACTTACATAAGTAAGTATATATGTTACGGCTAAAGGTACGTGTGAACATAAACTTAAGATTAGCCGGCTAAACTTAGGTTTATCTTCGACGAGGTGTTAATGTTAGTTTCTTCTATCTTTAGCCGGCTAAACTTAAGTGTAAGTGCAGGCCCTTGGCTAAAAATGTCGAAGTAAATGGAAAAGGAAACAATGTAATAATGTTTACTATTTTGACACGAAAACTTTATTATAAAATAATCACTTTCATTACACATACTTTTATGTAAGGTCAGGTGGGGTAAGAGAAACATACTTTACTGGTTTGTGAGCATTTTGGCCTTCAGCTATCAAAATTATACATTTATTTCGATATTAATTGAAACAAATCTTTGCTTTTGAAATATACTAACATTAATTTTTTTTACACAAAACTAGATTGTTCGTATAATTACGGCACAATTTAGCAACAAAAGTAGGTCATAAAAATGTTCCTCTTTCCCGAGATTTGGGGTAAGAGGAACACTCGATACTTTTAAGTGATAACTCACGTTTTTAAGTGTTTATATAGCATGTATCAATTAATTTTTTTAGTTAAGGGAATAAAAATCTTACCTCGTTTAAAATAAGGTATTATTTAAGCTGATAGAACACAAAAACGAAATTTGGGGTAACAGGAACATACAGGTAAGGTCAGAGGTGCTAAACTTTTTCTGGTATTAAATGAACGTATTAAAAACTAGCTTTCCGCCCGCGACTTCGTCCGCGTTTTGGTTATATCGCGTTTGGCACAATTTTTCAAAACATGAACCCCTTTAATGTCCCGTGATCGGTTAAAATGAAGCCTGTGCCCCTAGACCCGGTGGTCAAGCTACCTACCTTTCAAATTTCCTAAGATTGGTTCAGTGGTTTAGGCGTGGAAACGCAACAGACAGACAGACAGAAAGACAGACTTTCGCATTTATAATATTAGTTGGAATAGTTGGGATAGAAATGTATTCTAAAAACAGATAATATGGTTAATAAATTATTTCTTTACTTAATTACAATTTGGAACAGGTCCCACAGAAAAAGTTGTTCACTACTCATTTAGGTTCATCCTACATCTTGGCCAGTACTTAAAAAGTCGCCGGTATTTTAGCGGATTTTAAAAATGTTTGGACCCCTGAAACCGGGAAAGAGGAACGTTTCTCTTAACCTGGTATAGCCGTTCCTCTGTCCCAGCTTGCCATTTTGAAGTTTATGTTTTTATTGACTTCAAAAAAGCACTAAAAACACACACTACAAACAATATAACAAGTACGTAGAAAATAAATAAATATTTTATGAACACAAACAAGGAACACCGCTAGGTCTTGTTTTTTTTTTGTTTGACAACTGATTTTTTTCTCTCTTTTACTCGCTTAGTTGCCGTGTTGTAGCACTATCTATCCAAGAATATATGAACTATGCCTAATACTGTTTTATATACGTAGTGACTAGTGACCATAGAGCTAGGCGTTATAGTTTTCTAGTTATTAGTTACAGTTTCTCTTCCCCCCGCGTCCCTCTTACCCCACCTGACCTTACCTATGTACTTAGTATGTATGTATTTAAATTACAATAATTACAATTAATACATTAATTACAACTTACAAGTAATAATAATACAATTAATTACAAGTAATAAGGAACCATTTGGTCATTACAAAATCTTCTGTAGGTATTTAAAATTATATGCGCGCGTTGTCTCCCCACCCCCCTCAAGCCCTTCGCCATGGCCCGGCGCGGGCGCACTCATCGAATACATTTTTAGCCGTTTCGTTTCGGTTAATGTGCAAATTAACCGGCTAAAGATTGAATATCACGATTCACGACCCAAACTAACATGTTATCGAACTTTAGCTGCTTCTTGAAGATAAACCTAAGTTTATCCGGCAAATTTTAAGTTTGTGTTCACACCTACCTTTAGCCGTAACATATACAACCCCATCTTATACAATTGTAAATACATTAACTTTAACACTAATTCTTAACTACTAATATTAATTGATAAGCTAATAGATGCATATCTCACCAAAAACTTAAGCTCTTTTGAGTTTTTAACTTGCGACAATAAGTGGTGAAACATTCAGCTACGTCAGTTCTGTTGAGATTTAGGTCGAGCAGCAGCTGCCGACGACGGACGACGTCGCGGCTCGTGCCGGAGTCCAGACACACTCCACCAGCAGATGGTGTGGTTTATATTGTTAATGCTAGATTATTAACTGGTATTTTCTCTTTCAGAACGTTTACTACATGCAGGTATGCAGCTCCTGCCCCAATGTGTATCCGTGGCTAGGAAATCCACTTGGAAACTGATTTACTGACAGGAAAAATTGTTTGAATAAAATGTTTGTGGTACCTGATAAGTATTATTATTTGTAAGTGAAATGGCGCGAAAATAAAACGCATTCATAATAAAATTGTATTGAATTTTTATTAAATTAAGGTTACGAAAGTAATGTACACCGAGGAGTTACATATTCTAAGTATTGGCTTGTATTATGCACAACGAGTCATAATATTAAAGTTGGCGTTTTAAGCTGCGTTGCCACCGGTTCTGCATAATATACAGCATGACTGGTGAGTAGTGGTGAGACATGTTCAATATTCGAGGACGTGATATTTGGCTATTATATTAGTTGAAAAAAAAATAATATAAAAAATAATATCAATTGATCACTGAGTAAATGTAGCTTAAAGTTAAATAATTATTTATCCACCGCATGGACACCGCATGCGGGAGTAGAGCGCGGCGCGCGGAGTGCACGTCGCCGCGCCCGGCCGCATAGTAATTTACTAAGTGTCCATGATTCATTTGTTTAAAGGTAAATTTGGTCAAAAATTAAGTACCTAATTTTATTACATAATTATAATGAGAATCGAGTACTGAATACTCTCCTTAATTATCGGTATTGACTCACCAGTCATGCTGTAGAATCGCCGGGTTTATTGAGGTCAGGCAAATGAAGCGTTCTAATTTTTTTCTTCTATTTTATTTCTCGACCCGCAGCCTCCGGTGTAAACGCAGCCTTATAGCCCATTGCACGTGAATATTCTAAGATATTAACATTTGGTATGGACTTTCTGTAATGATCTAAGTACTTAACCTAAGTATAAGTATTAAGTATATTATGTGGACATACGCTGTAATGGCTGGCGATTTGCCTAAAAACTACGGTAATTTGACGAACAACTTTATGCTATCAGCATGCCGTATTAGGTATGGGAAATATTAACATATTTTTTAGAATACAAATAAATTTTATCATATTTTGTAGCATATTCTAAGTACAAATTTCAGCAAACGTATCTTTTACATATCTCTCGTTTTGAAAGGCATGTTAGTTTCATTGACGCTAACAGGATTTTGTAATAAAGACTTAATTATTTTAGAAGGTATAGCAAGCGACTCGTTAGGCGAGTTCTCGTTTTACTCATCTAACATCTTATTAATTTAATTATGTAAGTAATAATTCAACTGAATTAGGAATGCCAAATAGAACATAAATAAACAATTAAATGTATATTTAACGGTTAATTTATGTTTAATTGTTTATTATTAATTACAATAACTGAAATTCCATTGCGCGGTTACAAACATAGAGTCATAGCGAAATGTTTACATACTTAGAGCCCGGATACAAATGAAAATGTAGATAATATAAACTAAATAACCGTTTTGTACACAAAGTCATTACCTTACAATAAATACTGGATATACAATTAAAATAATATTTACACATACGCTACTACTAGCCGAGAAGTACTATCAGAGAATTTAATCCATTGCCAGACGGTTGTAAAAGCCCAACCGATAATCGAACCGATCGAGACTAATATTGACTTGACATTTCTCTACCAATTAACGTTGGTCTATTATCTGCCTATGGATCAATTTCTCTGACGGTACAAAGATACACGATAGTCGATACCACTGGATCTCTACGAGTTCTATCACATTCTAGCACAATAAATATTGTATTTACAAAGCGATTAAATTATTTAAGCCTTTCTAATAACAAGTTAGGGAGTACAGACGATGTTACTGAGGTAGAACGTAAAATAACGTAGCTAGTAAGTACCTAGAACATTATTCTATACATATAAGGTACTACGCCGTTATTCCGAAAATAGTTACCAGTTAGGAAATTCCACATTATTTCATGTAATATGAACATACCGACGGATGGAGTGCAATATAACCTCCTCCTCCTCATAAAAGAAAATCATCGAGGCCTTAATTTTATGTCACTTTAAAAATTAAGTAAGTATCGTCGACGCCTGACGGACCTAATTAGACGATTTTTATTTATAAATAAAACATACATAATTACATATACATAATACTAAATGTATTATATATGTTTTATTTATTTATTTACGAGTATATATTTACGAGTATACCTAAAATAGAAGTGATTTTTTTTAATAATATTATGTATTACATTTTATCGCTATGTCGCCGTTTGTTATCTACTAATTCTAGAAGTCATAGTCGAGTTAAGTCTATAGCCTTACAATCATTTCAACAAAATATATTTACAACTTTGTACAGGTTAACGTAAAATAAATAAGATAATACTGTAAATAAATTTAAAGCGTATTTAAATAAATCAGTAAAATCAATCAGTCGATAATTTTGCACTAACAAAAACTATAAGCTTAAAACTAATAATAATAATGTTTACCGATTACAGTTAATATTATATTCATGGAATATTCAATGAGATTGGTAGGTACTGACTTGTGTTGGTTAGAGTTAAAATAAAAAGCATCATAGCTTTTAATTACTTGATTGAGCAAACTTAGCTTGATAGGTTTTGGCAATGCGCATGCGCTCATAGTGTGATGACAAATCACATTGGCAAGAAAATCAAAAAGGTAGTTTTCAATATTTTACAAGATGATCATGACCATGAAAAATCTCAGGACATACCTAATTACCGTGTTCATATTAAGTTGAAACTGGCTTTTTAAAATGTTAAAACTTGACCCTCACAACTGGGTATTGAAATATTATTGTAGACGTCTTATTATTACGATTGCTACTTGTCCCTTTTACTCACGCACAAGTAGGTAGTAATATTTACCTACTAAGTACTTTTTGGAAAACCAATGCAAAAACGTGAAGTGAAATAGACAAGTTGCCATGTGTCGGTGTATCTACCTGCTCCTTGACTTGACAAACTGGTACGGTAAAGTTAAAAGTAGTCTATACGGTAAGCTTTTTCAGTAATTGCAGACGCGATGAAACAAATAGATAATAATTATGGGTCAGCGAGACCTGCTCTTTGACTGTATAAACTGTTACGGTAGTTGGTACGGCTATCTTCAGTGGTACAGTTGCAGACGCGATAAAACAAATATATACAGGTCAGTGAGACCTGCTCTTTGACTGTATAAACTGTTACGGTAGTTGGATATACCCTTCAGTTGCATACATGATGGTCGCGCTTGTACCGGCAGAGCTCGCAGTGGACGCGGCAGCACCACACGAAGCGGCACTTGCACTTCTCCTCGTGGTCGCGCACGCGGGTCTGGTAGCCGCGCCCGCAGCACAGCAGCCGGCACCCGTCCAGACCTGCCGACGTCCGGTTGCACGTCCGCCCTCGCGTGCCGGGGATTCCCAGCCTGGAAGCATTCAGTTTTTTTAGGGTTCCGTAGCCAAAATGGCAAAAAAGGAACCCTTATAGATTCGTCATGTCTGTCTGTCTGTCTGTCCGTCCGTATGTCACAGCCACTTTTCTCCGAAACTATTAGTGCTATACTATTGAAACTTGGTAAATAGATGTAGTCTGTGAACCGCATTAAGATTTTGATGCAAAAATGGAAAAATTATTAAAAATTTTAGGGGTCCCCATAGATACAACTGAAACAAAAAAAATTTTTTTTTTGTTTTGTTTTTCTAACCTATGCGTGTGGGGTATCTATGGATAAGTCTCCAAAAATCATATTGAGGTTTCTCATAACATTTTTTTCTAACCTGAATAGTTTGTGAGAGAGACTCTTCCAAAGTGGTAAAATGTGTGTCCCCCCCCCCCCTCTAATTTCTAAAGTAGGGGCATGATAATTCTAAAAAAATATATGATGTAGATTACTATAAAAACTACCAACGAAAATTGGTTTGAACGAGATCGAGCCAGTAGTTTTTTTTATACTTACGTCATAAATGGTAAACCTTAATCTAAATTTCCTTAAATTGACTGAAATATTAAAAAAAAACATTTTAATTTCATAAAAATAAACATTATTACTGCTGCGGAACCCTTCATGGGCGAGTCCAACTCGCACTTGGCCGCTTTTTTAAAGAAGGCAGGTCATACATGTAGCCCTAACGTCACTGCGACCCATAGCACAGAATATATAATAGTATGCCCATAGGGATCTATTGTGACTCCTTCGCACTAAAGAACCGTCCCCAACCCAATGCTGCTTCAAAAATTGAACGATATGGTAGGTGCCACGAATTTCCTCTGTGGATGAGTATTCGTAGCGGCCAAGGTGCCGTCGAGGAGAAGGTGAAGAGGAAGATTCAGAGTTATAAGGAATCATGTCGAGGTCACCACTTTTGGGGTTTGTGTAGGTTCCTTATACCTAACTGTCCGTGATTGTTCGCTCTGAAACTGACTCAATAGACCAAAGTTACGGATGGGTTTCGGAGAGCATTATCATAATATTATGTATTCTGTGGCATTGCGTAATTCGTCGTCTTGAATCAGCTGAAAATGATGACAGAAGGATGTGAATGAGCCGCCTTAGCCCAACAGAAGGGACAGGACGTGTCTCGTATCCAGTGGAGGTATGTTTTAAGTATTAGGACTTAGGATTAATCATTTTATATTATACTAGCGACCCGCCCCGGCTTCGCACGGGTGCAATGCTCATACTAAATACACTACAGAAAAACTGTGAACGTTGTATATAAAAACATAGCGGCCCGCTCCGGTTTCGCACGGGTATAAAATATATTTATAGCCTACGTGATTAAAATCGATTCAGTAGTTTTGATAAATTGCAATCCATAAATTATGGTTTTATTTAATCTAATCTCATCTCACCTTATGTAGGTACTTATAATTACTATAAGTGCGATTTAAAAATTAACCTTAGAATAGAATATAATTTATATTTTAAAACTACTATCATACAATTATTTATCGTAACTTATAATTACTGATACGTTGTCGCGCTGAAAAGCACGTTTTTATAATAAACGCGTCCGATCGCTGCTAAATTCAAAGTGCTATAGGGAAAACCGCGGCCTCAGACGCGCTATTTATTTATTAGGCGGCCGGTCGGTACCGCCGCAAACGCTACGTCCCGCAATTTTTAAATCTGTAATATCTTCAAAAATATTCACTTAAATCATACGGTGTAAAGGGCCATATAGATCTATATTAAATGAATAATGTATTCAAGGTATTTAATTGGTTAAGGATTAATGCTGTATTGGTTAAAATCGCTTCGAAAATTAGCCATTATTAGTCGTAAAAAGTAAATGACAAAAAAAAGTTATTGTGGGTTATCCATAAGAGATAGACATAATTATACCATCACGGACTTTTCTGTAGACCTTTTCAATGTGTACAATACTTAGTACATTATTTTGATAAAACTCGTAGGGTTCAGCCTGCGTTTGCAATGTAAGCGGAAAAAATGTAATTATTTACGACATCACATTAGAAACCTCAAAAATAACAGTACTTCTCCACTACTACATAATATAAACCTTCCTCTTGAATCACTCTATCTCTTAAAAAAAACCGCATCAAAGTCCGTTGCGTAGTTTCAAAGATTTAAGCATACAAAGGGAAATAGGGACAGAGAAATCGACTTTGTTTTATACTATGTAGTAATAAGCCTTATATTATGTTCTTCACGACGTATGTCTTTACTCTTTGATGCTAAATGATAAAGCATAATGACCTTGAGATAAAAAGAAAATACGTCATATTGGAGTACGTATTAGGTTCTGTGAATAGTGAATACACTTACTCGTCATTAGGTTCGCAGTAATCAGGAGAATCTTCCAGATACACCAGATCGGTTTTGTTTGGTTTCTTTATGTCCGCGTGTATGGGCCTTAACTTTCGAATATTCTTGCCTTTCTTCCTCTCCACCACCTGAAAGCATTACACAATTAAAGCTATTATTTAGCTTCCAAACTAAGTTGGTATAGTTCACTTACGTTCTTTTGACGTTGGCTATGTTGCCGTTACAACGGCTTTGCGGTAACGGCATTTACAAGCCGTCAGGCCAAGATCACGGTGCCCGTTTACTACTGATCATTTAATCATAGTTTATCCAAGACGACGGTATATCTCATTCTCACGAGGTAGTTAATGGCTTATAATATATACCTTAACATGCGAGGCTCCCTCGTAGCGCGTGCTGAGGGCGTCTCCGACCAGGCGCAGCTGCGGCAAGCGGCGCCAGCACACGCGCACCGAGCACGACCCCGACATCCCGTGACACTTGCACACGCGCTGCATGCGTCCGCGCACTGCCTGCGAAGCAATGGTACCGTCAGAACAGTTGATTCAAAGGCAGGTATCTAAAGAGTTACTGACCGACCCAACGATCTTGTGGAATTGGACGATAATGTGAGTATCACAAGTCACAACTCTGTTCGCAATAGCTGCTGTCAATCATATTATGAAAAAACGCCAGCATTATTTAGCATGCGCCACAAGATTACAGAACAGTATTCGGTTGGGTTAATAACTCTACCAAATTACCTCTACTTAGGAACTCTAACTGCTTAAGAGTTATGAAAGAAAATTCTGTAATAGAACTTTACTGTTCATACCTTGAGATGGAAAACCCCCAATCCATATTTCAAGTAAAAGTTAAAACTACAGAGCTTCAGTGAACTTACTCTACGTCCAGCCTCATTGTTGTGCAGATTCATGATTCCCTCTTCAGATTCCTTGTCCTCTTTAGAGTCCACGAAGTCTCGGCTGTACATTTCACCGTATCTTATGTCCTGAAATGGTGTATGGTGCAGGCTTTTAGAATTTAGGATATAATAATTACTTACTTGAGTAAGATATTTTAACTTCATTCTCTACATTTTCAGTAAAATCAAGCTGATATATATTTTTGTGGCGATGGCAAATTTTCGGGACCAGGAATGGAACTCCAAATACTAGTGACGTTTCAACTGGAAACACACTGGTCAAGTATCATCGAGAAAATTGATTATCCTAGGCAGTTGACAGACCAACGTCATTTGGTCAGATCATGTCAATTGTGATCTGGCGCCTGGGTTTGACTACCTGGGTTACGAAACTTACGTAGTTTCGGTCCCCCATCTGCCTAGGTTAATCAACTTCTCTGATAGTACATTGACCATGGTGTCATATTATGTCATCAGGTAATCTGTCTGCTTGTTTCAACAAAATTGCATCATTGGACTGGTTCTATCTAGACTCTAGAGCACAGTATAGCAATATAATATCCCTACAGTAACGAAACGCCTTTGATGTCGCACGATGCCGCCACCGGTGTAAGTACCAATCAGATATGCCAGGGTTGCCACTTGCCACGAAACGGGAAATAAAATAAAAATAAAATATTGTGCTTGTAATTAATCAGCGTGTTATATTTACATAATATTATGTCGTACTGCCAGATATTTACGTGAAACTTTATTTTTAGATGATTTGAGTTCTTTACTAGATGATGCGCGCAACTCCGTTGTGCCAAAACTCGTTAATCGCACGGGAACCGTACATTTTTCCAGGACAAAAAGTATCCTTTGTCCTTTCCCGGGACTCAAAGTATCTCCATGCCAAATTTCAGCAAAATCGGTTCAGCGGTTTGGGCGTGAAGAGGTAACAGACAGACAGACAGACAGACACACTTTCGCATTTATAATATTAGTAATTACTAATTAGTATGGATTTAAAAATTTTATTAACCTATCAAGCCCTTAAGCTTAAGCTCACCGGTGAGCAAGATACAATAGAATAACAATAGATTTCCAAGAATCCACGATCGAAGGATTAAAATAATGAAGACGCATTCGGATATATAAAATATCCAACAATAATTAATCATATTATAACAATTGGTAGGTACGGTAGGCCACACGTCAGGTGTAACAGAAGCACTTCAAAACTCGCTCTTATTACTTGCGCGGTAAGGGCGGTCCAAATGTCATAATGTTACACTTGATGTGTGGCCCTGTGTACCTAGCTAGGTAGGTACTAATTAGTATGTAACAGGGTATTTGACAGTTTTTTTTATTTTTATTCTATATTGTTTCTCTCCTTGTTACACTTCTTACAACGTAAACAATAAAACAGAAATGCAAATTGCAAATAAATTCCACCAAGGCCAACACAATATTAGTGTGAACTGTGAGTCGATATTATATTTTATGACAATTTAAATCCTTTTTGTTTTTTGAATCAGATTTACATATTCTGTACACTGAACACTTATGATATCCCATTGTTTATAAGATAAGTTATCGTTTTACAACACAAAATTCGTAGACAACGCGCCAACGTCACACCTGCGCGCAAATTCGTACAAACTCCGCGAGTTTGACGGCGCGGGCCCGCGCCGCCCGCTTCCCCGCGGATACCCCTCCGTTGCTCTGCGCAAGTACATTCGTTTCACTACTGTAGCTCTAGAGTGTAGAGTATCTACCTCTGAGCAGCCGCCCCACTGCCAGTGCCGCGGCGTGCGCTTCCGTACACGCGCGTCGCATGAGCACTCGTTGAGTTCGCCGCGGCTGCAGGCGCGCGCCACAGAGTGCGTCAGCGCCGCGGCCGACAGCGCGTGCACGAACGCCGACTCACGGGATTCTGAAAATTTTTATATATATTTTATATTTACTTGCCTGGTAACTCCATGTAAAATGCCAGCGAATCTATCTCAATTGCAAGAAGAACTGATAGTTATTTAATGAAATCATTATATTATGTAGAACCACAGACTACGTAGACACATGACTGATACTACGTAGAGCTACGCGCTACGCTACTAGAACCCACATGCTTTATCACAGTTTTTTTCACCATTATACTACTAGTATAATTATTATGCTTAGGGACTCTTATTTTAGCACAGCTACGCAGTACGCATTGTGCCAGCAAATCAATATTCAATTTATAATTTTACGTTATCGCCTAACATGAATGAATAAATTTTGATTTTGGGGTCATTTTTCCTCTAATATCACTAGTGATAAAAGATAATATTATACTGCAGATCTAGACGTTCAAAATTCCTTTAAAACGTCGAAATCGGGTGATGTTTAGGCCGCCATTGCACCGGTTTTATTATTAGTAGGAACTACTAACTAGGATACATTAAACAAACTGAGCGGCTCCGTCCGCGCCCGCGGTCTTAGCACTCGACATGTGAAAATAAACAACTTCTACTTGAAGAAATTCCTTGAACAATCTTGAAGTGGCCTATACTTAGACTGAAACGACGGGACGCCCGAAAATATAATAATAATAATAATAATAATTTATTGCCATCAGGAAACTAATTACATAACATTTTAAGGAACACATTATAAATTTTTACATAGATTATCATTGTTAGTTGCGCAGCCCCTACACTAAGAAATTCTTGTGCTGTAGGGGTTGCCTGCCAATTGACATAAAATATAATGAAGACATATTATAAAAAGACATCAGAAAGGTTAATTTGAATATGTTTGTTTGTCTTCGGTAATGAGTCTCGACTCTCGAGGGAACCCTTTGTGAACTCTCAGAAACATATTTTGGTACTAAATAATAGTGTAATGAGCACAGAATTAGCTTATGTTTGACTGTTCTAAAGTTAGCCGTACTCGGGTGAAAGTGGTGAGAAGTTTTGCTAAAGAAGCCGATCTTTATTTTCCATTGAATTGTATCTATTCTTTGTGTCTTTTTACTTTTTAATTTTTATATTTAGAAGGTCTACGCTTTTCGATTTGCGTAAAAATATAAGAGAAGTTGATTCCTAAAAGACAGATGGTAGGCTAGGTACATAGTTTGGTCGCGTTACCTCAAACCCAGACGACAGATCACAATCATTGAATTGACATGATCCGACCAAATGACGTTCAATGGTCAGGTCTGAACTGCCTAGGAATCAATTTCCTCAATGGTAAGTACATAATCTCGCGAAAAAGTACATAATTATAGCACTGCACTGGTGGTGTTTTATTTTATGTGTACTTATGCCAAATTTCATTCTGATCAGCCAATTAGTTGCCGCCATTTATTGCAGTTTGCAAGCTAAGAAACTTTTTCTCTTAATAATAATCATTAATTAGTATTGATAATAGTGATGCGCCGAATAGTGATTTGGCCGAATAACCGAATACCGAATATTCGGCCTTTACCGAGCCGAATATTCGGCCGAATTATTCGGTTTACCATTATTTTATTTTGCCGCGTAAACAGGTTCTATCGTGTACTCTACGTGCCGCTGCTGGCTAGCTCGGAGCGAGCCTTCTCTCGCGAGCGCAATGCAATCGCAATTATTGCGCAATAATTGCTCCAAAATCGCAGTTTCGTATCACATACCAGCCAAAAAAATACGATAGCAACGAGCGACAGTACTCCCTCTGCTGAATAATCAAGGAACTATAATTACATTTAAATCGCTAAATCTCCATACTTAGACCGACAGCTCTAGGTTTTTTGGTTTCAAAATTCTAAAGTTTCTGATTTTTTGCGTATAGGTTTGGGACCACTAGGTAAACCTAAAAAATGATTTTGTGTCATTTTGGTCGACAGCTTCCAGAGATATTTAGGTATTTTGTTTTTTGGTCGCTATAGGCCGAAAAAAATATTAAAGTTTAAAATTTAGCTTTTGTGATATTAGCAATATCACAAAAGCTAAATTTTAAACTCTCGGGCAGTAACAAAATATATGCAGACACGTTTTGTGTCAGATTCATCCACGAGTTTCCCAGTAATTTAGCAAATATTAGAAACGTCGCCTAATTGCGTCGAAAAAATATTAGAGTTTGTAAAAATGGTGTAAATAATGTAATATGGTTTATTTTATTGATGTCTGTTACTGTTAAAGTTTTGTGTCATATTCATCCACGGGTTTTGAAGAAATTTATATTTTTGCTATCACTATTTGCTATACTGTTGCATTTATTTCGTATCACCTAAGCTTTTGACAGCAATGCGATGGCAATCGGCGAGCAATTTGAACTGTTAAATTATAGCGATCAGTGATCACAACAAAAGTGATTTTTTCCGATTGCTTGTTTGTCGCTGAGTGGTTAGTGGTGTTTTACGTAAAATTTTAAACTATAAAACGTATTTTTATAACATTGGTGCACACAGTGCTCGTATTAGAAGCCATTCCTGAAGAAGAAAGCCAGAAATACAGTTAAATAAGACCTCGCAATCGCAACCGAGCCCAGGCACTGGAACTGTCTGACTGTCTGTGAGGAGTTTAACACATTGACAAGAAAAACAATGATTAACATCTGTGCAGTGTTGCGAAACATTTGCAACAACCATCGCCTGCCAGTAACGACGATTTCCAAGTGCTTCAACAAGTTTAGAACCACACTTTAGCCATTTCAGGATGTGTGTGTGTCTCAGAAAAAGTGAGAACCAGGTTTTAGTGAGTGGCAGACCGCAAAGAACTTGCAGAGGTTGTGATCTTTATTGTAGTTTTAAATAAAACTAAGTTTTGTAAATATAACAGAGCGCAGTTCATTTCGAGAGATTTTTACAAATGGAAGTCTCAAGACAATATGGAGTCCGGATATGGAAATTGACTTGTCTGTGGTCATAGACTAAAAATGTTTCTTTTTTATGTGAAAAAGCAATAAGCTAAGGTTCAAATTTCTATTACAACATTAATGAAGTGAAAAATAAAGCAGTAAAACAGTGTTATTTGTTTCATTTGCATGTAGATTACTATTAACTATTAAGTTATTGTTATTTGTCTTCATGTAAGTAGAATTAAATGGAATACATACCTTTAATACTAAAATACATAAGAAGCAAGGTTTATTTTAAGTAGTAAAACATTTTCTTTAAATGACTAATGATTTTATGCATAATCTCCAATATAATGAACTGTGCAACAATAAATAAAAGATTTCATGTATTATTTAATAATAACAGAAATATATTAAAACCAATGTTAAAAAGATTTATTAAAGTCAGAATACTGCTTAAAACCCATCAATCCTCCAGCGGCAGGCGGCTGCCGCATAACAATTGAAAATCTATTGTGTGTGGCGTTTGCGACACCCACAATGGAGAGCTCAAACCTCTTATGCATAATATTAATTTCTTTATTAGTTTTTCATCGCGATGTTTTATAATAATAATAATAATCATTTATTGCAAGTATCCAAGACTCATAATATAAATAGGTACAGATCAAATTACATTAATAAAAGTCTGAGTGGATTCCTTTTCGACGGTTTGAGCATTGCACTACCTACCAATTTATCTCTAAATGCTTTGTTTATTTAAAACATTATTGTCTTTTTTCTGTTTTTTATTTTGTTTTATGAATTTGTTGTTTAAAGAAAAACACACATTACTTACATAATATAACAGTTATTATTTTAGCCTGTATTCTGCATGCATATGACAGCAGTGACTGATATACAGGTTATCAGGGCGTTCACAGAGCGCGGCCAGCATGCCGTTGGAGCTCCCCCGCATGCGCTGCACAAGCGACGATGTTCGCCTGCGCATTGTGGCAAAGAAACAGTCCACTCGTGCGCACGCGAACATCGCCGAAGCGCTGCACCAGCGGGGGAGCCCCACCAGCATCCTGAACGCGTTATTATATTGGACGCGAAGGGCACTGTAGGCCCTTTGCGTATATGCTGCCCAGAGGCTGCAAGTGTAGAAGGATGTACAAAAAGCTCTAAACAACGTCATTTTTACCTCTAACGAGCATCTCGCAAACCTCCTAACAACCATATTCGCCCTAACCGACAGTGCCCTTCGCTCCCTTTCGATATCAGTATCGTCTTTCAAAGTGGACGTCACAATGTGTCCTAGGTATTTGAACTCCTCGACTCTAGCTAAAGGAACACCATTGAGTAAAAGAGTCGGCACTGTATCCACCTTTCTGGTACCACCGTGAAAGACCATGTACTGACTCTTTTTACTATTGTATATCAGCCCATGCTCCGCTGCGTAACGCTCACAAATGTCAAGTAGCTTTTTGAGACCACAGACCGAGGCACTCAGCAAGACCATGTCATCCGCATCGCATAGTTTATGTTATTGAAACATACTCCATCTATATAACAACCGATATGCTTCATGCTGAGCTCCTCAATCAGTCCATTTATATAAAGGTTAAATAGGACAGGTGAGCTTAACCCCCCCTGTCTCATGCCACATTCCAGCTTGTAGGGATCTGACACCGCACCAGCCCATCTAACAATATTTATTTGATTATCATACCAATATTTAAAAGTATTAACCAATTCATGAGGTATATTCGACTTCCTCATCTTCTTCCAAAGAATGTCATATGACACGAGGTCAAAAGCCTTCGAAAGGTCGAGGAAGCAGGCGTAGACGGGCGTTTTTCTTGTATTATAATACTTGACAGCACTCTTAAGACACAATATTGCGGACTCGGTGGGAAGGCCAGAACAAAAGCCGAACTGCGCATCATGACATCTAATATATCTGTTTAAATGTGTATTAAGAATGCTGTCAAATACTTACTTTTGCAATGATAGTTGCTAGCGAGATGGGCCTGTAATTAGAAATATCTGATAGGCTTTTCGTTTTATTTTTCGTTACTGGGACCACAACAGTTTTCATCATATCGTGAGGCAAGTAAGAATGCGATATACAGAGATTATACAGCAAGGCCAAAACTCGCGATATATGAGGGCCAGCATATTGTAGGTGTTCAATGCTTAATCCATCGTGTCCGGGGGATTTTCCCTTGGATATTGATTTGATTGCCCTCACTACATCAGAAGCCCTAACGTTTACCTGTCAGCTATCTCTTTCTGGTCACTCGTACCATCCACAGACACCGGAAGACCAGGGCGGCTTCTCAGCCGCCTTAAATAGCAATATTGTAAATATTAAAATGTAATGTGTAATATTCATCAATATTATTGGACTTTAATTTTGCTGCCTAGTGCCTAATGTTGTGTTACATGATACTTAGGAGCTGAGCCCTGAGTGACATAGGCTATGTATGTCCCACGAGCGAAGCCGGGGCGGGTCTAGTTTTTAATATTTTGAAAAAAATAAAACCGAATATATTCGGTAATTGAGCCGAATAATTCGGCCGAATACGAATAGTGAAAAACATGCCGAATACGCCGAATACCGAATACGAAACGAATATTCGGCGCATCTCTAATTGATAATATATTTAGCAGGTAGGAAGATAAAGTAGGTAAATAAAATACCTACTTTAGGATCGTTCCAATCGGAACCCCTTCATACTAATTGCATAATGCATACAGACTTGTACTTCATACCTAATTCTCAAATTAAAGCTTGGTAACACTCTACGTAAATAAGCCAAAACGGAAGACATCAAAGAGAATGCACACTTGAACACCCTTTGAAGTCAGCGAGATATTATTGAAGCTATGATACAGGCGGGATGATGCACACATTGCTGCTAAGTGCTGACTAATACCTCGTGCGGCTATGTGACCACTATTGGAACTCGAAAGAGATTAAAAACTTGTGTAAGCACGTCTGACACGTTGTATCCCTTAGTAGTCTCTGCGTCTGACTAGGTACGTATTAAGGCCGTCACAGACTTAGCTATAATATATATTAATATTATGTTTATAGCTAGGCATACAACGTGAAATTTTAGTGGTTGTTTTCCCGCAGCAGAACGATTCACCTATAGTAGTACTATCGAACCATGCATTTACAAATCTATTGTACTACTAAGATAGAATCATTTTACTGCGGGAAAACAACCATTAAAATTTCACACTGTATATTATTTTCTATACAATTTTCGCGTGACTCAGCTATAATATATATTTCTGGTCTCAGTGTGTTTAGTACGGTATATTAATATATATTATAGCTAAGTCTGTGACGGCCTTTATGAGGATTTTTTCCTGGATCAGTTGCGTGTTCATGGTAAACGATTATCTCCTATAATACTTACTTTTGTGCAATAAACACATTCCTTTTCATTTAGACTACAATTAGCTATGTTCACATTATGCAATTTCATCTTCAATTTTTGTCATCTTTTTATTCAACTTCCGTTTGGCATAATATTGTATAATTGAATGCGTCAAAATGCACCCGCGTTGAAAGAAAAGTGTCATAGCGAGCGCTACGATTTCAGCGCGCGTCACGGGCATGCCTCACGTTCGCTGTTGACTGCGCTATAATGCATGCCATTGATGAACAAAAAAAGGCACAGTGTGGACAAAGCTAATGAAATGCTACATTAAATAAATAAAAAATAAGTTAATTATGCGTTGAGTTGTTTAAAGTAGGTACCTACCGCTGTTTTTAAAGTATTTTGTAAGCTTTCGAAATCCTATCTAGAATATAAACAAATGGAAAAATAGCCGGTTCTGGGAACTTACTAAAGCTGAGAACTCCGCCGAATATATCTGTGGAGTTCTCCACGGTGCTGCAGTTCCAGCGGCTGTTACGGAACTGGTACTGACACTCCTCGACCGCCTGCTGAGCCCCCGCCTGCAACACCTGCAAATTATAATTACACATGTTTATCTGTAAAAGGTTTGCTTTGCTTTATACTAAGACTAGCTGTTGCCCGCGACTTCGTCCGCGTTAGCATAGTAGATCACGTCCCAAGTATTATTTTTCAAAAATATTCAATGTACAGAATTGACTTTCCTACGATTTTATTATATGTATAGATATATGATTTAGTTTGTTCCTAAAAAGGATAAATAAGACGCAATACAAACTCCACGACACCTTTTAATTATAAGCAACAGTTTGATCAGGAAGAGGGGGGGGGGGGGGGGGGGCAGCCCCCCCAAATCAAATGACACTGGAAAACCGTATGTTTCGTTTAGTTTTTAACTTTGTTCTTAAAAAAGGAGAAGTATAACGCCGCAAATTAATAATATTATTTTTCAAAAATATTCAATGTACAGAATTGACTTTCCTACGATTTTATTATAATATGTATAGATATATGACATAGTTTGTTCCTAAAAAGGATAAATAAGACGCAATACAAACTCCACGATACCTTTTAATTATAAGCAACAGTTTGATCAGGAAGAAGGGGGGGGGGGGGGGTCGATCGCGACTGTTAGTCTAGTCGATCGTGGGCCGTGGCCAGGAAAAAAATATAAATAATTAGACCAGACTACCAGACCAATAAGCTAAACCAGCCTTTCCCAAAGTGGGCGATAACCGCTCCCTTGTGGGCGCTGAAGGTCTGAAGGGGGGCGGCGGGGGGACTCAGAAAAAAATGGAGGCGTTGTGGCTTGGGGGGTGATTTAATTCATCTGGATGCATTTTAAAGTGAAACAATGGGTTAAATATATTAAGTATAATAATATTTTGTTCTTAAAGTGGGTGGTAGACAAAATAAGTTTGGGAACCTCTGAGCTAAACTATGCTGTTTCATTAAGATTTCGAGAAGTGTGAACTTGGTAGATCGCACAGGGTTAAGGGTTTTGTTAGTACACAGTAGATCTTAGGTCTAATAAAGTTGGGGCCACCCCTGCTGTAGAGGGTCTCTAGTTAATTAATCTTGACTTACCCCTTACTAGATAGGTAGGTCTTTCAATCTTTAAAAAAATATTATAGAGCGACATTCTGTTAGTCAAGATAAACGACAAAGCAAAATTCATAAATATCCTAAGTACAAATTTTATTCGCGGTTCCTCGTCTCAGTTTCGCGAACCAGTTCAACTCGCGCCCTCAATGGAATCTCTTATCGTCTTAACTTAATAAAATGCTGCGAGATAACTCCGTGTTAAATGTGAACCACTCATTTAGCATTACGAGTCCGGCCAAACGACTCCTGTAACTACGTCCGAGATGCAGATAGGGTAATATAAATTTATAGGTTCTGTGTACGCCTCGGCTGAAGTGGTATTCGTATTATAGTGGCGCATTGTGGTATAACTGTAGCAGATAATGGTGGCCGCTCGAGTTAACATTCAACATTTATAGGACGTTGACTGATATAACTCGCTTTCCGGGAAAAACGGCTAAGCGATATCCAACTCGTTGAATAAGAGATGAATGCTTAGCCTGCTTCGGTTTTAAATTGGTGCAAATAATTTAGAAAGTGACGAAATTTATTTGCACCAATTTAAAATTAAAACAGAATAAGCAAGTGATTTTAAATTGGTGCGAATAAATTAGAAAGTAAGAAAGTACATCAATTTCAAAATACAATCAGTATTTCAATCCTTCTATAAATATAATATTTTACGGTGCTTTATGCTTATGCCTTGGGGGATGTGCCAAAATCTTTTCGTTTTCGCTTCGTTATAGAATAGCCGATCAAAATGTATGGAATTGACATAAGCGTTCGTTAATATGACGTTGACGTTCGACTCGTCTTATGTCAATTCCATACATTTTGATCGGCGATTTAGTTGATAATTTCAAGAAGATATTATAGGCTTTACGAATTCCAATACCTGCACCATCTTATCGGACAGCATGCACAGCTGCTTCTGTCTCTCGGCGAGGTAGTCCAGGCGCAGGCAGTCCGCCTTGTGCAGGGCGAACACCTCCGTGGCCGAGGAGTTGGGGCTCGGCCGCACGGGGGCTGCGAGGTTCCTGAAACGAGAACAGGGCGGTGAGCCAAGATCTTTTCTTTGTTGCTTCTTTATAGAACCGACTATCAAAATGTATAGAATTGACATAAGACCGAGTCGAACGCTTATGTCAATTCCAGTATATTGTGGTTGGCGATTCAATAACGAAGCGATAACGAAAAATTTTGGCGAAATAGCCGTTTTATATTCTATCTTTAATAATAATTATTATAAATGCGAAAGTGTGTCTGTCTGTCTGTTACCTCTCCACGCCCAAACTGCTGAACCGATCTTGCTGGAATTTGGTATGGGGATACTTTTTATCCCAAAAAATGTATGGTTCCTGCGCGATAAACGAATTTCGTTGCAACGGAGTTGCGGGCGTCAACTAGTAAATCATATTTCATAATGTATGGCATACATACCTATTGTCAATTCATATTCATCTATATCTATCTATTACATATAATAAAACTGTAGAAATGTGAATTCTGTACATGAAAGATATTCAAAAAATAATAAGCAGGGGGTGTTACTACATCGCTAGAAAAGCCAAAACTGTGGTTAGTTTTTTGTCTGTCTGTCTGTCTGTCTGTATGTTTGTTCCAGCATCACACGAAAACTACTGATCCGATTTGAATGCGGTTTTCGCAGATATATTTGTCTTCTTCCAACTTAACATCTGGTGTATAAAAAAATTTCCCCCCACCCCTCTAAGGGGACAAAAGAGGGGTCAGAATTTGTATCAAACTTTTGTATATAGGTAACACGAAAACTACTTTTCCGATTTGCATACGGTTTTCGCAGATATATTTGTCTTCTTCTAACTCAACATCTGGTGTATAAAAATCCCCCCTCCCACCCCTCTAAGGGGACCAAAGAGGGGGTCAGATTTTGTATCAAACTTTTTTCTTGGACTTACTTCTTAACATCTGTTGATAAAATTCCCCCCCCCCCACCCCCCCCCCCCCACCCCTCTTAGGGGATAAAAGACGGGGTAAGATTTTGTATCAACTGATGAAGTAGAAATACTTTAAATGGCAAAACAACGTTTGTCGGGACAGCTAGTACATAATATGTATAGTATAGTGAGTAGTATAGTTACTATGGGAGGTACCCCGGGCAATGGTCTCAGATGCATGTGGGGACATTTAAAATACCGTTTTTATTCTATAATATTATCATTATTATGCACATTTTTGGACCCGACACGCGACAGTTTGAGGTTGATTCAAGAAATGTTGCCAAGAACAGTGAAGGATCAGGATTCAGGATAGGTCTTTGCTCAGTAGTGGGACATCAAAAGTAACAACAACAACAAACAAAAAAAAGTACCTAGCTTTTAATAATAAATTATTATATCAATAAAACAAAATAGAATTTGGAAGAGAAAAACTTTTTAATACGACATAATACTTATTACATTAAAACATTCACTTTTCTGTTCATAAAATAAAACGTGAATTATGTTTTTACGAAACAAAAGTTGCACGGAACTATAGCACAGCTTTTAGTTTTGTAAAGCTCATGAAACTTTCAAAGCTCTACAACATAATTGGAGCCGCAACAAATGCAAACTTTTTACGTTGGCGAGGCCTACTACGTGTAAGCGAGTTGAAAAATTAAGAGCTAAGCGAGCTTTTTTGTTTACTACAATACCGGGAGAGTTTATTGAAAGTTTGTAACAACTTACTAGTGAACAATAGTTCTAGTTACCGAGCTCGTCTTTGACTTCATAAGTAGGTAAGTTTGATGCTACACTTTCTTTGCGTTTTTTAAATAACACCTGTCATGTTCTCAGTTATTCATTTGTCATAGAGTACTGCAAGCTCTAAACATAAGAGCTAACAAGGAAATACGTTAACAGCTACAATATCTCATTCTAAACAACGAATGCGAGGTCCTCGACGAGCATCGTAGCCGGTGCATCTAATTGGCGCAGTCGGCAGGTAAACATGGCTAATTTGCTGCTCCGCATTCGCCGTACTCGGCACCGGGGGCCGCGTATAATAAATAACAATGTTAAACATCATCATCTGACAATCGAAATGAAGAGAGCTTAGAAGGAGCACCCTCGTAACAATCCACAATGGCACGTAAGCCCCGTAATTAGCGAGGAGACCGCCGCGCGCGCCTCGTCCCGGCTCCCGACACCGACACTCCACCGAGAAACGCCACTCGAAGAAAACAAAACTCGCTATTACCTACCCTCCGCTTTTGTTGAAAAAATTCTCCTTTCAGACCGGCCAATGGGAGCGGGCGCGCCTCGGTACGTCGATTGGCCGACGACCTCCCTCGAGTGCGCGCGGAAATAAAAAGCGCTCGGGCAAATGAGGCGTGCCATCTCTTTTTGTCTCGCTTAACCTGCATACGACGCGGCGCTCGGGATTTCGTTTTAATTGCGACCGCGAGGACGCGGAGAGGGTTGCGAGACCTCGAGTGCCGCACGTGCAGCGGCCTCGGGGACCGCCGGGGGAAGGGGCCGCGACTCGCGCGGGAGCCAAACTGTCTCGCGCCAGAAAACACGATGTAGGTCATCTAAAACGAAGCCTAACCTTACGTTTGTAGGACTACTCCGAGCGGTAGCTAGGGCGATTCTAGAGAAGTCCTCGAGTGGAAGCGATTTTAAAAATGTTCAACCATTTGTTCCGTCGGATGGGGACGAAGGTGAGGAATCGCGTTGTTTAGTCCGGTCGGTTCGCGGGGAACTCTCGCCGGCTGTTGAGCGCAACAATAGGGGGCATTTGTCATAACCTCGGCTCCGCGCGGTCCCCGACGCGGTGAACACGGTCTTCGTATAATGTCAAAACTGTTCTGTAGACTATATTGCAGGGTTTGGCATTACACAGGAATAGCCTGTGTAATGTCAAATCCTGCACTACGGAACAGTTGGCAAAGGGCTAACACACTTAGGTACATAAAGGTACTAATTAAATAATGTTAGAACTTGAAGATATAAAAATGGGATAGTTTTTTATTAATTAATATAAAAAATATTTTAATTTTAGACTTCAACTCTCCAGACTCCAACCCCTCAGTTAAAGTATTTCAATGGGAAAAAACCCCGTAGGTATGTCGTCGAGTGTATTTGTTTACGTTTGTGTTTTAATATAATATTAATTAAAATTCCTGTAATTAAAAGAGCAATCGTAAACAATAGTGCGCGCGTGCTTCGAGCCATTACTGTGTTGTAGGAAAATTAAAAAAATCTTCGAAATAACATCTTTGAGGCATTTTAATGAGTTATATAAATAACAGTTAAAACAACACAACAAGTAGCTAATTAGACAAGTATTAAAGTTATATTTCTTATGTTTGTACACACAACGTGTACACGTTGTGTTGTGTTTGTCACAGTATGCATGTATACAGGAATTAATTATGATTTAGTGTATCCTGTAGGATGCTAGGTCGACGAATTCACAATACTTGTACACCGTAACATTATAATATTTTCAATAGATATTATATCTACTAATAAGTATAACTGTTCACGAGAAAACCGTTTAAAATAATTAAACAATGTACTGTGTAGAGTTTACATTGGCGCGGTGTCTTTGAGGTCCGTCAACAGTAATGTTTCTCGTAATATTGACTCACGCGTGGGACCGACACGATTACAGGAATTTGTCGGAAATATACTTTAATATATTTATGTTACAATACAAATAAAGTCAAAATTTGAGGGAAGAGGGGTCGATTTTAGGCGTTCGAGAAGTGGCTTGATTTGTCAAACTTTAAAATCTTATAACATATTGCACGAGCCCTCCCGGTTTACATTATTCTAGTAGCAATGAATTACATTCCAGTGCCCATATTCCTTATTCTAGTAGTATTACTGGATTGGATTAATATAAGCCGGCCATAAGGGCAGAAATAAACACAGAATCAGAAATGGAGACTGTATAATCTCTAAAAGCTTTCAAACAAGCTTAAAGTTTTCAGTTTTTCCAAAACTATAAATTTTACTTAATTATAGTGCTTGATAGTCGATACTTCCGAAGTACGTTTTCGAAAACTTTTGATTTCTTTGATATTACTTATAGATTTTAATAGTAAAATAAAGAAATTCATCATGTTTCACCGTTTGCGTTCGCTCAGCAGTTATTAATTATTATATTTAACAAGTTTTCCTAAATACTTTGAGGTCGATTTTTATTAAAAATACTGTGACTTTTACAAGTAACAGCTATCAAATGTAGTTCACCTGATTTAGTCCCTTATTTCAATAGGAGCAGAGCTCAAAAAGCTGCTCTACATGTATGTTAAAGATTTCTCACCATACCGCGAATTGAGCTATAAACAGTATGATGTTAACAATTCTAACCTGACCACACTCTAGTGTACCTACACAGGAACAAATAAAACCATTAAATATTGTATTGAAGGCTGCTGCACTGAATTCGTATAGTAAAAGATGGAAGAGGTTTATAGTTAAGCTTCAATGCATTTGGTTCAAAATCTTATATGACGATTCCTATAGGAGCCTTGCACCTAAGGCTATTATAATATTATACTAAACGACGCTCGCAACCACGTTGCCCTAAAATTAGTTTATCGCGCGGGAGCCGTACATTTTTCCGGGATAAAAAGTGTACTATGCTTTTCCCGGTTTCTCGATTCTATATTATTTGGGAATGAACGCCTCCGTGGTCCAGTGGTCAGAGCGTCGCTCTCGACTCGGAGGTCGTGGGTTCGATTCCCGCGTTGGAAACATGTTATTTTCAAGTTTGGTCAGGACAATGCAGGCTGATCACCTGATTGTCTGATAAGAAAGATGATCATGTAAAAAGTGTAAAAAGTCGGTCCTGCGCCTGATCTCTCGCCAGTCGTGTCGGTCTTCCGTCCCACTGGGTTGAGAGTAAAGGAATAGAGAGTGCTCTTGTGTACTGCGCACACACCTGAGCACTATAAAATTACTCCTGCGTACCTGGCCTGGTTTCAATGAAACCGGCCACCGTCACCGAAACCGGTGTGGGGAGTATTATTATTATTATTTGGGAAATCGGTACAACGGTTTAGCCATGAAGAGGTAACATACAGACACATTCACATTTATAATATGGATTGCCTTAAGTGTTCCTGGGGTCAATTTATACTAGGCTATTAGGTGCTATGTAATGCAATTTTACATTATGTTTGATCGACACACACAATGTATTAAAGATGTATTATAATATCTCACCAAAAACATACCTGTTAAAACGGGGCCAAGTTCCTATTCACTAATTGTTCGCCTTAAAAAAGAGTTGAAATCCAATTCAATGCCAAGTTTAGATGCACTTCCAAATCGATCATAATCATCTTCATCAACAGCCTGATCCTAAATACTTCTAAATTTGAACTTGGCAGGTTAATTTAATCACATAGATATCTTATATTTAAATTTAAAAATTATACATTATCAAGTGCTACTAGCATGAATACCTGCCAAGTTCAAATTTAGAAGTATTTAGGATCAGGCTGTTGATGAAGATGATTATGATCGATTTGGAAGTGCATCTAAACTTGGCATTGAATTGGATTTCAACTCTTTTTTAAAGCGAACAATTAGTGAATAGGAACTTGGCCCCGTTTTAACAGGTATGTTTTTGGTGAGATTTCAATACTTTTTTTAAGGAATCATACCAATTTGTTTCTTTCCTCCTCATCTTATTTCAGTGTATTTACTTGTACATATTAATTTTTATCTCAAATTCATAGATGAGCCGACTCACGCTTGACCAATTACTCAAATTTCTTAATTTTTTGTTAATCTACATATAACAAACAACCTGTGTGCCAAATTTCATAACGCTACGACAACTGGAAGTGGCCTAGAGGTTTTGATTACCGATTTTTATCTCAAATTCATAGATGAGCCAACTCACGCTTGACCAATTTCTCAAATTTCTTAATTTTTTGTTAATCTACATATAACAAACAACCTGTGTGCCAAATTTCATAACGCTACGACAACTGGAAGTGGCCTAGAGGTTTTGATTACCGATTTTTATCTCAAATTCATAGATGAGCCGACTCACGCTTGACCAATTTCTCAAATTTCTTAATTTTTTGTTAATCTACATATAACAAACAACCTGTGTGCCAAATTTCATAACGCTACGATAACTGGAAGTGGCCTAGAGGTTTTGATTACCGATTTTTATCTCAAATTCATAGATGAGCCGACTCACGCTTAACCAATTTCTCGAATTTCTTAATTTTTTGTTAATCTACATATAACAAACAACCTGTGTGCCAAATTTCATAACGCTACGACAACTGAAAGTGGCCTAGAGGTTTTGAAGCCGACTCACGCTTGACTAATTTCTCAAATTTCTTAATTTTTTGTTAATCTACATATAACAAACAACCTGTGTGCCAAATTTCATAACGCTACGACAACTGGAAGTGGCCTAGAGGTTTTGATTACCGATTTTTATCTCAAATTCATAGATGAGCCGGCTCACGCTTGACCAATTTCTCGAATTTCTTAATTTTTTGTTAATCTACATATAACAAACAACCTGTGTGCCAAATTTCATAACGCTACGACAACTGGAAGTGGCCTAGAGGTTTTGAAGCCGACTCACGCTTGACCAATTTCTCAAATTTCTTAATTTTTTGTTAATCTACATATAACAAACAACCTGTGTGCCAAATTTCATAACGCTACGACAACTGGAAGTGGCCTAGAGGTTTTGATTACCGATTTTTATCTCAAATTCATAGATGAGCCGACTCACGCTTGACCAATTTCTCAAATTTCTTAATTTTTTGTTAATCTACATATAACAAACAACCTGTGTGCCAAATTTCATAACGCTACGACAACTGGAAGTGGCCTAGGAATTTTGATTACCGGTCAGTGAGTCAGTGCCAAAATTAGCTATTTTTACAAGGAAATATTTCAGGATCTAACAAATCTATATGTATGAAATTTGGTATATTGCGTAAGTACTAGTATATAATTAGGTAGGTAAAATTTTATCTTTGCTCTCGCAATAGGCACTGAGATACAAGGGGGTCAAAAGTGCGTCGAAACCGTTCGTGTAAATAGTGCACGGCATGCGCGCGGCCTGCTGGAACTTGGCCGTGAGCCGACTCACGCTTGACCAATTTCTCAAATTTCTTAATTTTTTGTTAATCTACATATAACAAACAACCTGTGTGCCAAATTTCATAACGCTACGACAACTGGAAGTGGCCTAGGAATTTTGATTACCGGTCAGTGAGTCAGTGCCAAAATTAGCTATTTTTACAAGGAAATATTTCAGGATCTAACAAATCTATATGTATGAAATTTGGTATATTGCGTAAGTACTAGTATATAATTAGGTAGGTAAAATTTTATCTTTGCTCTCGCAATAGGCACTGAGATACAAGGGGGTCAAAAGTGCGTCGAAACCGTTCGTGTAAATAGTGCACGGCATGCGCGCGGCCTGCTGGAACTTGGCCGCGCACTCCGTGCGCTTTGATACATGTATATCCATGCTATAATATACCTACTCAATCAAGTAACAAGTGTATAAGGAAGTCCTTCAGGACTTTATAGTATACACAAAAATGAATTTCAAAGTAAAATTTCTACTCCAACTTGAAACTATTTATACCCAAATATTAAAAAAAGACTAGACACCTTAGACACGCCGCTGCCGTTCATAAAAACGCTATTATTAAAATTTTTAATAAAAAATTTCAATCAAGCCGTGTGCGGGCTCCTCGGCCATTTCGGCCCTTTTAAGACCGTGCGACTAGAATGCGACGAAGGAGTCTTTTATGTAGCTGCGACGCGTGAAATTGCCTTACCTACGTCCTCGCCGGCGTAAAACTGGTGTGCGCATTTCCTTATTATGTGTTTCAAAAGGAAGAATGTTATAGGACAGTATTGGCTTAAAAATCTATAAAGTCTTCTGCACAATGGCGGTATACAAACTGCATATTCTGCAGTTTACCGTCTAGTGTCTACCGTCGTTCTCTCGTAAGTTTTACCTACATAACATTGAGAAGATGGCAAAGCATTCATGCTACTATTGAATGGAAAAGTTTATTTGTCTATCTTTCTGTTTTTCCGAAAAATTATCACACGTTAACATTTGGGAGTTTTCTAAACGCGACAAAAAAGTCAATTAAACGATACCCGTCAAAGTAATTCAGAGTGCGAAATCCACATTCGTCATGACGTGAGCGGCGAGTGGTGAGTCACAGGTGTGTGGCCTGCACCCCCGACCATTACCCGATCACTAAACTGAACAGGCAATGAATATTGATGCAAACATAACCCTCACCTACGAGGCTACGACCCCAGCACTGTAACTACGTCTGTGCGTCTGTACACAGTCGTTACAACGGCGCGAGCGTTGAAATTACTCTACATAATATCCCTTCATCGACTGAAAGTTTAGTCGGGGACTGAATTTTAAAATTATACTAAAATTAAGAAACACTTTTAGACTGTTCATAAACAGGACACTCACACTTATTATAATAAATGTAACTTTGTATAATATTTTGTTTTGTTAAGCTTCGTCCTTATAGAAAAGTTGCTTGACAGCAAGCGGCTGTCAAGCAACTTTTCTATAAGGACGAAACAACTATTAAAGCTGATAAATATTGTAGATCTTTGTTAATTAGTCAGAGGGTAAGTGATTGAGTTTTCCAAAGAATATCGTCGAACTAAAGTCTGCTTCATTGTACGGATACTAACTACATATTCTAGTTCTCTACATCTTTCACTTAGGTATTATGCCGGTCTCTAATCTCTATGTATAAAGTATGTAAAAACTGCTCTATGAAACTTTCATTCTTCAAACTAGTCCTTACTATAAGTACTTACCTATTTTTTGAAGAATAACGTAGCTCGTTGCTGGATCCAAGCGTATATGTAGAGATCTAAAAAGCAGCTCTATCTTCTTGAGTCCGATAAAAATTTAATTATTTGACTACATGTAAAATGAAAGTCTACACTCTACACGATAATGTCTAAAAATATTATAATAATACTTATTATTTTATATTTTACGTAATACACATAAAACATGTTTATTTTAATGAGAAAAAAATGAACAACGTATCTCAATGGGGCTGTCGCTCGTCTACGTCATTAATGGACTAACGTTGTTCTAATGATGGGGTGGAAATACTCGAGAGGAAAGATTCTAACATCGTAAAAATATGCGCTCTTTTTCTAGGCTGCATCAAATTATCAACTTGATGTGCGAGTCACTAACCTGCATTAGACTACTCTGCTCACTGGCTATTGTGTCTGTCCTAATTTTGCGTGCCGAGATTGTTACCTAGATTTTTTTGTTAATTATTAATGTCAAGAAATCAACCATAATACAAAAATATTCCTGGAAAAGAAAGTTACATGGGATGATGGGATGACAATATTATCATAACGAAGTTATGCCATCCTCGTAACTATTATTTCTAAATAAACAGAAGAGGCCTATAAAGAGTGCTATCTTGGTAATAAACCAGAATACCAATAAACACTTTATTGAAAAAAATAAAATCCTCGTGAAAATCACTTTTACGGTTAATAAAACCTCCATGTTGGGCAAACGAAATTAATGTCATTTCAGCTCGATAGGTGGCGTTGGACTCATAATCTTTTATGATAGTAGAGTTAGCGTAAGCTCGAGTATTGCGGTCTAAAAGTATTTTTTTTTTCACGAATATTATTTATTTATTTATTTATTTATTTATTTATTTATTATTATATTTCGTTGCCATAACCGATACTTATAAATCAATCTTTAGCTATATGAGATTATAGCCTTAAAGCTTAATGCAACAGAATTTTGCTGTATCGACCACTTAGTCACCACCACACAATACGGCTTAAGGATCTTCAGCTATGTTGCAAATTGCTATGAAAATATGTATTCAGATTGCGATTTATAGTTATCCTCGGCTTCAAAAAGCTGTATAATATAATGCCGCAGGAATCCTGTCAATTTATTGCCGAGCTTTGAACGTCGATTTCACAACATCCTCGCTAAGTCGACTTGACCTATAGCGACGTGCCATAGCCCAGACATTAAAGTATGCAAAATATTATAGAATTACATTTACTTTAATTTTAAACTACCGGTTGATGTGTACAACTGTGCATGTTACTTTGGCTGTTTGGACTGATTTACTTTTAAAGTTGATCACGGGTTAAATCCATTATATACCTATTAGGCTATAAAAATGGAGAACTGGAGATTTTGCTATAATATTTAACCTTGGATTATAATTTATAACCGATATGCTATTATTCGGCCGCATTCAGAGACAACCTATCAACAGCCGAACGACCCGAGTGGGCCGCGATAACAATAGAATAACAATAGATTTCCAAGAATCCGCGATCGACGGATGATGCAATTTAATAAAGAGGTTGATAGGTAAGAGGCATGCCAGGCTTATGTCCAAATCTTCATTTACATACAGATTGATGATGATGATGATGAGATTGATGATGAAGGTATAATTATTAGTATTCATCTCTGAGTGCTCCAGAATAATACACACATTATATTATATTATGTTACCGGAAATGTATGTAATCCGTCATTGTTTAAAAGTCCTAGGAAATGTATACAATTCCTAAAATCGCACGGACATGTGTAAAATTAATTAAATTAGACACATTTCCTAGGAAATCTATACATTTCCTAAATAGTAATCGGAAATGTAAAATATTTGAGAATGGGTACGCGGGGATAGCGGGGCGGACGACAGCAGGGGTCTGATCAGGCAATCGCGCTAGTGTCGCGTAAACTGTTGTGTTTATATTCAAAAAATTTGTATTGCTAGATAATCGTCAAAGTGCTAAGAAAAACCTATAACAACAGGCTGAAAAAATGCTGAAGTGAAAAAAGTTTGCCCCTGTACGTAATTGGCACTTCTGTACGAATTGCAGTTCGAGAGGTTGATAGAGGAGGTGCTGAATGGTGATGCCCGAAATAGTATAGGTGTAGTTTTGGATAAAACCGATAATAAGCTCTATAAAATTGGTACTAAGAACGGAATCTTAAAATAATGATATTCTCAGTCTCAGGTTAATGTGTGTCCAATAGTTCTTGATTTTCTTGATTGAAATGTTTATTCTCATTGTGTTTTATTACAGAAAGCATTGTTTTTATACATTTCCTAATACGATACTGGAATTATATACAATTCCTAGGAATTGTACACATTTCCTAGGATATTTATGTATTAAATAGTTTTTAAAACAATATTTTATACATTTCCCAAATAGTTTCGGAATTGTATACATTTCCTAGGATTTGTATACAATTCCTGGATTTCATACATTTCCGGTAACATATATTATATTTAGTACATTTTGTTGAAACGCAATACATTTAGTAATTAACATTGAATTTAAATCATAATAATTAATAAGTAAAGCTAAGTTACCTACAAATTGATATTTATGCACGCGAATATTGCTGGGGGGAATTCTTCACAAATAAAGCCAAAGATCCCTATAATAGACTGTAATGATCTAAAAACAGATTTAAATCACTTTGCTAATGATATTGTACCAAAAAGTGTGAAAACTAGAGAACAACAATATCGGACAAGTATTATAATAATATATTATATAACTAAGTTTAAATAATGCAAGTAAATGTCTAAGATTTAAAAATAAACTTTACCTTGTATATAGAGTATACTATACCTACTGCTTCTCAAAGTCCAATAAAACTTTCCAAGTAGGCTTAATTTTTGTTCAAAATATCTTCTCTCAATAATTAATTAAATTATATTAAAAGTCCTGTCAAAATAGTAGAAATTCCTTATGAAATCGTAGAATGTGGTAGCCGGTATCAGGTACAGTCGTCTCGACAAGGGCATATTTTAATGATTTCATTGCGTACAGCCGCGGCCGGGGAGGATTGTCCATCTGTCAGTTATGATGGATCGCTTATAATAAGGATCAAATTTCATATTTTATAGAGCTCAATCGTTTTGTACTGATTTTGGGGTTCCTCGGAATGGGGAATCATGATAATTATTATATCGCCCTCTAAAAATTTTAAGGGATCCATACTAAATACTAATTTATACTTAAAGCTCAGACCAAATAAAAACTATTAAAGGTTTTACACCTTATAATGCTGAATTCATTTTGATGAAATTTTGTATGATTTTTCTTTTTAACCGACTTCCAAAAAGAAGGAGGTTATATTAACATGTTCGGCTGTGGATATATTTTTTAATTTGAATGATTGTACACTCAGAACAGGAAAATAAAATTGTACACGTGCTATTTTGATGCTACGAAGTTACGGAAAAAGTTTAGTAGTCTGTAGTAGTGTTCAATTTAAACGTTGCATTAGCGTGCTAATTTTAATTATTGTAAAGTTAATAACTTTCCACAAAACTGCGCAGCTTTAGCCTATGATTTATTTAAAAAATGCTTTAAGTAATTTTTCTCATCTATTATTTTTATACAAGCAATAGGAGGTTTCATCTCTCATATAAAATATGTTTATCAGAATATATAACGTGATGTATTATTTTACTTATTTTTAGAGCCTATGCTGTCCTACTGCTGGGCAAAGGCCTCGGCCGGCTCATTTAAAAAAAAAACTATTTTATTCTCTACTCATTACTATTTGATACTCAATTTGGATTTGTTATGAAAATTACAAACCAATGAGTACCATCGAGGCAGTTGACGACGGACGGTCAAATCAATGTTAGCTGTGATCGTCGGATGGATTTAACTTAACGTGGCCAAATTACTTAGGCCTACGAATCAACTTCTCTGTTGTATCACAATTTTCACAGCAGCTAATAACGCGACGATAAAGCTCGCACCACTTCAACACTAGTTATTATTTAATGTTCCCGCCGTACCGCGCTATGCCCGCGACTATAAAATCACTTTTACAGCCGAATTAAGTCGCTTTTAGATCCGCCGTAAACGTGATGGTGTATTAAAGTTATATAATAACAATGTGGCGCGGATGCCCGTGATAACGAACAAGTTTTTAAGTTTCTTTTGATTGGATATAAACTTTAGATACGGATGGTAAGGGTTTTAAGTCCTTTTACGTTCCAGGAGTAAACATTTTTGGTCTAGAGAGAACTCTACTAAAAATGTAGAGTAAGAAATAGAGTGAGAGTGTCAAGATTTTATTGATGCTTTTAAAGTGTTTCTTTCTGTTTCTTACCTCTTTAGACTTTAATCGTTAAACTAATTTCGATGAAATTTGGTGCGAGGATAATTATAATAACGGTAAAGAACATTATTTTTATCACGAAAAACCGTACGGTTTTCTGTAGTAAGTAATTTCATTTCAGCGCATCGAAATCGCAGGCATCCATATAGTTATTAATATTATAAATGAGAAAGTGTGTCTGTCTGCCTGTCTGTCCGTTACCTCTTCACGCACAAATGACTGGACCGATTTTGCTGAAATTTGGCATAATCCGGAAAAGGATAAATTTACCGGAATACCGGTTTTATACCGGAAAAATGTACGGTTCCCGGATAAACGAGCGTTGGCACAACAAAGTTGCGGGCGTCAACTAGTCCATAATATATCCTTTTATAAGAGTTTACATAAACACTTTCGCACTTGTCTCTCTCAATTTAATGTTCCAGATAAAAACTATAGAATGAATACTTATAGATATGGCTGTAATAAATAGTGTGCGCGGTCGAGTTACGAACACGCGGGCTTCCGAGATTTATCTCACCTGTAGCTGTAACCGATAATCAAACAGATGATATGTAGGGTACACATGATTCTTAATTATTCAGGACTTCGTTTATTTGTGAATTGTGTTTATATTTTTTTAATTATACTTTCCAAAGTAAATCTATTTTATAAAGCGAAAGAGTAGAGATGAGCTTTTTCTTGTAAAGTAATTACACACAGTATAAAGTGAGCCTATATGATCATTAAATTAAGCGATTATAATATTAAATAATAACATAAAAATAGTGAAATTACATCACACGTAAGCGCAGCACAGTACAATTGACTCTGTATCTAATTTAAGCCACTGGAAAACATATTTTTGTTTTTCAGTGCTTCTATTTTTTCAGTTATCATCCTCCGTTTTAAATGTGAACAAATGAAGTACCTATCTGTCCTAATGTTTTCTGTGATCGTGGTGAGCGCGGCGCACCTCTATAATTAAGGATAGTGCACACCGCCACGCCGGCCGCGCGGTCGTAAAGCGCGTCTCCGCTATCGGAGGGCGCGGATTCCAATTTATTTTTTCCCCACCGTTGCAGGGCCGTTGCAGTAAAGTCCGAATCGTAAAATTACGGCGTCTGGCCCACGCACCCCTACTATGGGATAAAGGGCTTAACTTTTTGGAGTTGTAACATATTGTGATATCTATACGGTACATGAAAGCAGACGCAGATATTATGAGATAACCCTGAAGAAGATGGTACTAGAAAATCGTAGCCGGGAGTTAGTCAATACTTTATTGCCTATTGGTGATCTTACAAATTATGTAGAGTTGATTTACATTAAACTTCGAAGTTGTCGGGCATATAATAAATGTTTAATTGCGTACTTATTTATTATTGAAATAGTATTGTAGTTGTGTATTTTTCAAACACTTTCAGCAGTTAAATACTTACTTTTAAAAACTTTTGCACTTCAAAAGTCTTCTCACCTCTCGTCCTTTATAGAGTAATTCATGGTAGGGGTGGCGTGGCCCTACAATAAGTAAGGATAATAAAGGTTCATTTTTCACTAGTTCAGATTGGATGCGGTACGGTTTTTGTTGGTCGTGTTTAATGTGCGGTTTCCCGGCACAAATTATACCCCACATAAAATATGATGACGCCGCGCGCCCGATATAATGATGATGGAATTAGGAAGTTGGTGATTTTTGATAATTACACCCCTTGACGATAAGGGGTGAGATTTGCGTGAAATAGATATTATAATTTTGTACCTTGTTAGATTGTAATACTTTATATGTACTTAATATTTAGTTTTACCATGATTCAGATTTCAGATTTACTGTAATTATACATGAATCGAAGTGAAGTTTATTCGTGTATTCAACCTTATAACTGCATTTTTTAAAATTAATTTGATAGAGCTAGAGTTATCGGAGATCCTGATGTTTTTTAATTGTTACCAAACTCCAAAGTATGGTACATCATACTGCATACATCAGAGACTCTACCCCCGTGGTCGTCTAATTGCGGCCCGCGGGCCTCATGCGGCAAAATTCAATGGTCAACTATTACAACACAATGGTTAAAATTACGCTATATTTAACGATAAACGTAACCGGCTAATTATGGCTGGTTATCGTTAAGTTTAGTTAACAAATGTCATAATAACCTAATTCAGTTGTTTTATGGTGTGGTACAACTGTTCTCTACCATTAAAATTTGCCGAGAGTATACTGTCTCGCCACTCTACTCGGTAGGTGTAAAAAAACCATGAGTGTGGAACTGCTCTTAGAGCGCCCTTTCACATACTCTGCGGCCCGGTGCTGGCACTCGCATTGTGATGTGTGGCCCTTGGCCAGTAAAGTGTGACGACCGCTGCTCTACCCCATACTTTGGTAACTATTGAAAAATCAAAATCAGCAAACGTCTCTACACTGTAGAGACTCTTGCCTGATTTTAAGCGTACTTAAGGTTTTCGTTTTTTTAACTTAAAAAAATATAGGTCATATAAAAAACCCTGTCGCTTTTTATGGAGTCTTTTAGATCTATCGAGATATTTTGTTTGATACATCCTGTCTTAGGTCATTGTTCTTATTATAGTCCTTGCAGAGTTATTTTGCCTCTGAATTCCTATAAGAGTGAACCTTATGCCATCGGAATAAAGGTACGGTAGTGTAAGAGGTAGAAGAATCTGAAGGGACTAACTGCCCCTCCGGCTGCGGCGCGGCGATGTAAAACTGCCATAAAACAACCCCAAGACGTAACTGCCCCATGTGACTAGTGAGCACTATGCTTTATTATTGAGGAAATTGCGGGCATAAAGATACTGACGTGCATCGATCACAGACCACAGCGCAGTGTAATATATTTTTTGTGTAAATATGTTTTTTTTTAATCTAGAAAAGTGAGACCTTATTTAAATGTTCGTACAGTAGACGTAGGTCGAAGATATTATGATTTATGGTAAAATCAGTATTTCCTAGATCCTTTTCAAATATTCCACATAATTATAACTAGCTATTTGACCGAGCTTTGCTCGATATTAGATAAAACACGAATAAAATGACATTTTCTAAAAACAATTCCTATACGTAGCTAGATCGATTTATCGCCCCCGAAAACCCCTATATACTAAATTTCATAAAAATCGTTGGAGCCGATTCCGAGATTCCATTTGTATATTTATAATTATATTATATATTATACAAGAATTGCTCGTTTAAAGATATAGAAGACATACGTCTTGAAACACGATTTTAAAGAACGTTTTAAAGTTTTTGTAACTCCCAATGTTAAAAGTAAAAAACCAAATACATTTAAATATTTTTCGAAGTTTTTAAGATGAAAAACATTGCGTACTTTCAATAAAAACAAATTGTTCCATTGTACGCACGTATTTAGAATTTCCGTATATAATTTAAAAAAATATGAAACAAAGCTAAGCTCCAACCGGTCGGAAGACAATCGCACGGACGGACAGACCTTTTAGCCAAATCCCCATAAACGTCCATTACGGTATTGAAAACACGGATGACGGAGACTTTTAGAGGCTGTATTATTTTTCTTTTGTGAAAAAACATCTTGTGCCAAGCTTAAACAGTAAACGACGAGGGAACACGATTTGTATGTTTTTTTAATTTTTTACCTACGTTCCCAATAGTTCAAAATCCTAGCCCAATTCAACTATGTCTTATTTAACTTTTAATGTAAGTAATAAATTTATTTCTAATTAATTGATAAAATTAATGAAACGTCCGATCGTCTTGCGTCTAGAACCGGCTGGTCCCTTAGCGATAAAACTCTACTAATTATGTTGTTTGATTATGTTGTTATAGATGATCGCGGTTATTGCTTTGACTTAGTTTAATTAATCGTAACTTAATATCCGGGGCTTCACAGATGCAATCGAGCCGTTATTAATTATACTTCATTTGATGTCTTCATTAATTAGTAATTACTAAGTAACTGCGTGGTTTATATAACGCTAAACGTTAGTTAACTTTCGACTTCAACAAGTTAAAAAAAACATATCCACATGCAAACATATTATATAACGCAGAAGGGTATATAATAATTAAATGTTATTAAAGTAGAGACTACCTAACAATCCTGATTTAGGCATCTATTACATTGGTATCTAACGGCCGTTCCCAATATTTGATCTATCTCTTACTTGAGATAGGAATAGCTCACATTAGACATTAGCTCCATATATTTTATGTCAATTCTATGTCAGCTGCGATCGGTTGTATGTCAAACTAGAGATAGATTGAATATAGGGAACGGCTATAATAGATGCCTAAATGTATGACGGAAAAGCTGTATGACGGAAAAGCTGAATAGTGAATACAGCCATGACGCGTAGACGTCATATTAACTCATAGTTCTCACGTACTCACTCACTCAAAACGTTCCTTTTTAACCGACTTCTAAAGACGAGTAGAGTTTTTACTGTACGTTAAATTTCGTTTATCATTTGTTTTATTTCTACATAAAAATAATATTTGACAGTAAAAATTACTTTCAAATAGTATCACACGTATAGTGTATTCGGAGCTACGGATGCCTCTATCAACACTGTCGATATAGATAAAGCATTATATAAATTATTATCAATTACCGCATTTGTATTCGAAGGTGTCGCACACCGGTATAATGTCACAGAACAAGTAATACACCGTCATAAATAGTGTCGCGACGTTTACAAAACCACGT
This sequence comes from Plebejus argus, assembly GCA_905404155.3. Lineage (NCBI taxonomy): Eukaryota > Metazoa > Arthropoda > Insecta > Lepidoptera > Lycaenidae > Plebejus > Plebejus argus. The sequence continues at coordinate 6,717,451 of FR989933.1, forward strand.
TATTAGCTGCTAATAGCTACTCTGTGGTTACAATAGAAGGGACGACGCAAGGGTCGCTTTTTGTCGGCGCGTTTGGTACGATTTTTTGTCTGATACCGATTGTGGTCAACTCCTCCCACGTAACTGTAAGGAATATTATAATAAACGAGCTTTTGCCCGCTGCTTCGCTCGCGCTAAGAAGTATTATTATATACACAAAATTTTCATCCCCTATTTGAACCCCTTGGAGTGGGAATTTATCAAAATCCTTTCTTAGCGGATGAGTACGTCATAACATCTACCTGCATGCCAAATTTCAGCCCGATCCGTCCAGTGGTTTGGGCTGTGCGTTGATAGATCACCATGTCAATCAGTCACCTTTGAGTTTTATATATCTAAATATGCAGATAGTGTCTATTTACAGATATAATTATGTAGTGTTAAGTGACTCTACATTTTTTGTTCATATATTTTAAAATGAGCTTTCGTATTTAGGAAGCTTTTGCGAGCTTTCACAAGTTTTTCTTCTTTTCAAATCTCGACTATATGTTAGGTTAAAATCAATGAGGCAAACGTTAAAGTAAACGATGTTTAAAGTTAAGAAAATTATATTATTGTTGATACCTTTATTAATAACTTAAATTATTTTTTAACAAAAAATTAAAACCGACTTCCAAGGTAAAAACAAAAGTAAGTAATATTCTTAAAAATAATCTAACAAGAATCAAATAATTCCTTTTCCTTATTATAGTGCAGTCTTCAGACTTAGCCTAAGCCTCAACTATTTCTGTACTCAATCTTCATGCTTTTGAAGTCGCTACTAGCCCGGAAAAGTTCTGAGATCCTTGACATAGAACTTACGCTAAAATAAGCTGGTACCGACTTCAAAAGCATGAAGATTGAGTACAGAAATAGTTGAGGTTTAGGCTAAGTCTGAAGACTGCACTATAATAAGGAAAAGGAATTATTTGATTCTTTTTAGATTATTTTTAAGAATATTACTTACTTTTGTTTTTACCTTGGAAGTCGGTTTTAATTTTTTGTTAAAAAATAATAATTTAACCCTTTTTAGTTACAGTTCTAGCTGTCCCGGCAAACATTGTTTTGTCATATAAAGTATGTCTTCCTCCGGCACGCGCACCCGCGGGCTGCGCCCTGGTGACGCCCACTATCGTAATATTTGAATTTCGCCATAATTTCAAAACCAAACGTCCAATTTTAATCATTGAAAGACCAAATATTATCGACATAAACTGTACTTAGTGATGAAATAATTTATTTTGATAAGGATTAAAAGAATTAGTAAAATAAACGAGTTTGAATGTAGTCCAAAAAAAAATCAAGATTTTTAAATAAAAAAATGCTTATTGTGCCTCACTCGACATAGATAAGTATAGTGTGTGTCGCGGACTTTTTTGTAGATATTTATAAGATCTACAATTTCTTAGAACATTTTATGGTTCTATCTTTTATAGTTTCGGCAGCGTACGCAAAATAAGTAACTTTTCTGGTTGATTTTACACCTGGCGTCCGAAAAACCCAAATATCTTACGAAACCCTACTTTTTCCAAAATAAAATTTAGCCTATGTTCAGCAGAAATAATGTAGGATTCATTGGCTTTTGCTTGGAGTAGTTTAAATAAAGCTAAAATCCTCGAACTTGTATCTATATTAAGAATTCAAAAGTTCTGTTGGGTACCTTCGGAACCAGGGCACATCCTGGTGCAAAATCTTACTTTTTGGTAGTATATGCCTGAAATACTTCAGAAAAAATCGAAATCACTATATGTTTCCATATAAATTTTGAGGAGTTCCCTCGATTACTCATAGATCCCATCATCAGGTCACCACTTTTATGAACATGGTACCAAATTCGAGTCAAACCCTATACAACACAAAAAAAATTTTGCAAATCGGACCACAAACGGCTGAGTAGTCGTTGAACATACATTAAAAAAAAAAGATACATACAGCCGAACGTATAACCTCCTCGTTTTTGGAAGTCGGTTAAAAACGGCTGCGATCGAAGATCTCATCAGCGAGCCGTGTTATTCGGCGGTAATAGCCGATATTATGTTGTAAATGTAATGGTGGCCTTATGAAATCTCATCTCCATAATTATTAATTACAATTTTTATTGATATTAAAAACTCCATTAATTTAAATGGTTACTTTCTGGACTAAATATTGCTCAGGGTTACGACTTACGTCTTTGCATTTATAACTCAAAAAATTGCATAAAATTATTCTGTTTGTTGGTTGCATTAAAAATACATAATAAATTTTAAAAAATACCTTTATCCCACAAATGACAAAACGTTTAAAGTATCCCAAAAGCACGTAAGTAAAATGAGTTGAGTCAATAAATACAAAAAAGCAAAGGTGCGAATGGCCACCTCACTTAGCGAGGAATATATTGTACCATATTGTACCAATTCACAAGTAGCACAATAACTATATCACAATGGGAACTTTTTATTTTATTTCCACACCGATTAACAACTCCGTTTCGAATCCATTAGTATTCTTGCGTTCTCCGAAATGCCGATATGTTTTCCTAATTCTTTCCCCTTCGGATTTGTTTTTAATTCAAAAGAATTTATTTTAGCTACAAAGAATCTTCCTCCGGCATTTCTGAAAATGATGTGTATAAGAAGTTCTCGTTATCTTAGTTTTAATGCGACAAGTACTAGAGGCAACTTTAAAGTAAAAATTAAATAAGCAAAAAAATAAACTTTATAACAAAATGATATGGAGTAGTAGAGAGAGAAATAATATAAGGTAGATAGGAGCTATATTATATTGTATGGATAATAGGTAGGTACATTTTGTGCAACAGTGAGGTCATGGACTCTCAATATGAGTGGGGAGATCATAGGACGACGGTTATAATGCTCAATTTCAGAACCGCCTAATGCACGGTGCAAGTGAAAACAAAATAGCGGCAGAAACCTCGGAGCTTTTGTGATAAGTTTATATACTATGTATGTATGATTTAAGCTTTTTATTAAGTACTAGTTTTTTTAAGGATTTTTTCACGCGTTTCCGCCCGCGTAAAATAGTATTTCTGGCTCGTTAGCCAATTTATAATGTCAGAGACAATCGCGATATCTAGTTATTTAGAAATATTTGTGATCCGATGTGTATAGTTTAATTAGTTTTGTATGCACGTTCATCATATTATTATAATATTATAACCCTAGCTGTACCTGTATGCCCCTAAAATGTTTCTAAAATAAGAGAAAATAATCCATAGATATACATACTTAATATTTTAAGTGCGAAAGTGTGTCTGTCTGTCTGTCTGTCTGTCACCTCTTCACGTCCAAAGCGCTGAACCGATTTTGCTGAAATTTGACATGATACTTTTTATCCGGGAAAGATGTACGGTTGCCGCACGATAAACGAGTTTTGGCGCAACGGAGTTGCGGTCGCGGGTCGTCATCTAGTATAAAATAATTCCGAAAATATATATGTTATAATAGGGTACTTGCGATGAATCAATTAGCTTTTCGTTCTTCAGGTTCAAAAAGACATCGCGCAGCTGGCAGCAATAATTTTTTTATTAGTTAAATGTTTTATTACATGTAATTTTTGTACCACGCATAAATATGCATAGTCACGACCCGACCGCTACCTCTGCCGTACGTTAAATAGCCCTAAGAAATGTACAGACAGCCTTAACAACTCTGTTCCTGGGTTGATGAGTTTATGATTAAATGCCGTACATAGTATGATTTAATAGAAACTTGTACTTATTATGTTACTCGGATCCTTTTCTTATAGGCACATAATAACAGTATGTCATCACTCATCTTATTATATTATTTAAGCTATCGCATAGCTTTTATCACGGACTTAGATCGCGGCGACCGAATCATGAAATTCCGTGACGGAAAAACCTAACAAAAAAAACGTAAAAACGTAACGGAATGGAGGGGCCACTCCGTTTATTATATTAAATTAAGTTAAATAAATAGATAATAAAAAAGTTTTAATTCCTTGATATTTCTTTGATATTTCTCATTTTTTAAATTTAAATTACATAAAGTTAAATACCTAAGCGAAATATTTTTTTCTGCTAACTATTTGCTTAGGGATCTTGTCAATAGGTTATTATTATTTTATAATTAGATCTATCGCTGGTTTCGTAAATTAAAAGCTTCGAAACTGATACTAAAACGGAATTTAAGGAAACCTCTGTTAAGGTATCGAGATTTAATGTACAAGTACTCTATAAATCCTATTTTTTTCTCTGATAACTATATAGACAGTGAAATTTTCTATAAAAATAAGTTATCAACATTTTTATAAAGATAAGTGGTTGATAATTTTTTCAAGTTGGAAAAGTACAGTTTTAAGTCAAATTGTGCGTGAAAGGTGTAAACGCTCTTAAGTTAATAAAAAATACAATGCAATAGCTTTACCGCGGCAGTTCCCGAGTGCCACAGTCTACACGTATTTTATAACGGCCTAGTGTTCATCCGTATTTTGTGGACGCCCCCTTGGGTTCCACAAAGTTGGTACCTGCTAGCTACTCATATGAAAATACAAAGTTAAGACTTTAAAAGAACTAAGTAGATCCAAATTAACCAATCGTTGATTTAATTGTAATTGATAATTATATCAACCACTTCCAAAATCTTACATTAAATTGATTTAAACTGTTACTACGTACCATTTAAATATTATTATGTATTATAATTATTATTATTTATTCCTACGTCTACATAAGTAAAGCTGGGTTTACATTATACAACTAGTCCTATAAGGACTCTAATAATCTCCATAATATAGCATAATTGTTATTTATTAGCATTAAGTGTAACTGAATATTTCATAGTTTTTTCGTAAAATTAAAATAGTTGTTATAAACCTCAACTTTAATTTAAAGGATTATTGTGACAACTAGAAGCACTGTAGGTACTCGCTAATGAATTAAATACATACGTCATATTATAGAAAAAACATAACACATTACACAATTAAAATAACCCATCAAACCCCAAGGCGGCATCCGGGTGCCGCATAGCAATTGATTATCTATTGTGTCTACGATTCCCACGATCGAGGTATTAACATCAGTGGCTTATATTAACCCAGATATGACTGTGTGTCCCTAACCTTAAGTTATTAAAACAGCAATTACAAAATCATCAAGGTAGCAATCACTAGACGTCAGGGTTTCTATTATACCGCGGGTCGAGAGGTTGCGGTGGTCATTACAGCTGCTAGTAGACATGGCTTCCATTTCTATGCCACATGCCACTCGCCACTTGCCATTTGCCACTTGCCTGCAGTTAGGGTTACCAAACTGAAAAACCGGAGAACAAGCCAGCTAAGTCGGACATTTGCATAAAAAAGCTGGTCTGCTATTATGGACTTAGCTAACATCATAATTCACAGCAGCTTAAGGTATAACGATAGGTTCGCACTTGGGATATTCATATAAATTATACAATATACTCTCTAAAAACCGGACACTCTAGGCCGGACACGCCTGCCATCAAAAAGCTTGACAGTGTCCGGCTTCATCTTGACGCCAGGCAACCCTACCTGCACTCTGCAGTGAACATGGTAAATTGATTTTCGTACTTATGTACATTTTTTTGTTACGTACGTTCTTTGAATGTTCTTCGTTCTCTGAAATTCCTTGAATCATTCTATCAGAGAATTTAACAAGTCATTGAAAACTCTAATGAAGAAATGACAACTTAATAATTATACTTATAAGCTGAGCTTTTATCACTTTGTATACTATACCGCTTGGCGCTTCTAGACGACAAAAAATATGAAATACAACAAACTCTAATTCCATGGAATAGAGTCTAATTTAGAAAGTTTTAGGAAACAAGAAAATTGGTCTTATATTTGTCCAACATGTCAAATAATTCCAGGCGTTTGATTTGTTTGTCGAAGGTGTAGACATCCCGCCGACGTCCAGACTAAAATGGTCTCTCGCGCCGGTCTCGTGATACCGATTACCAGGTTTTGGTCCACTGGACTGTTGTGTATTGTACATCTTTGTCATTTGAACAACTAATGTGTAAATAGATAAAGGGTCATTTTGAAGTGAAAGTAAATCATATGAAAGGGCTTAGGGACAAATACATTAAGGACTAATGGATACTTTTGCTTTTAAAATTTAAAATGAACCAATTAATTACCCGAGTCTGCATAAAAAGTTATCTTTCTCACATGAAGATTGTAGGTATAGTAAAAGTATTTAGGTATTTTTAATGCCCTATATTATACCTATATATAGCAAGAGATTATTCTCAATAATAAAGTGTACCATCTGTAGCTTCATGAGTGTACCTACATCATACATGGAGCTCTCTACAATATTTAACAAGAAAGTCCACAAATGACGCGACTAACTGAAATGGAGAACATACTGAGCATTTGACACAGAGCTCAATAAAGCAGTAAGTGCATTCCATCGTGCAGCCAAAACAATCGCGACGTGTTCAGTCAATGGGCAGACAGACCGACAATACGATAAATAACACGCGTGGGCGCATAGTCGACAAAACCGAATTTACATGTATTGAAGTAGTAAGTAGCTTTTCACGACGTGTCACATTGAGCTATATTTTAAATTTATATCTCTTTAATATTATAATAATCTAATTAAAAAAATTCTGAAAGGCGAACATTACAGTACAGTGCTTTTGTAAATTTCAGTACCGAATGAAATGATAATTAAAACTCTTTGTACTATAGTTAAACTAATTATAATAAGTACTCAAACTCATAGACTTAAGAGATGCAAGACGCGAATAAATATTTTGTCGTTCCTCTTCTTTATCTTATGTCGAAAAAAATGTCCTTAAATGTCGCGTCCTTTGTACTTAACTTTAGAAGGTCTGCGCTTTGCATAAAAATATTCGCAAGTTTATAAATATTCGTACGTTAATCGAATTTGGCATGACAATAAGGCGGCTCCCTATTAAGTATTAGTGTTTATTTCAGTAAGTTTTTATTCGTCGCAGACCGCACAAAATTCTTGAATTTTAATTGGGCTTTATCCTAATCGGGAGAAATGTTTTTAAGAGCAGGTGATATACCAGCCCATTATAATTGTCACACTTGCAAAATGCTAGTTTTGGTATTTTAAGCGGGAGGTACAGAAGCCCTTATTTGGTACCTACAAGCTAGCTTCAAATATTGGTAGTTTTTAATTTAAAACTGCCTACTTTTTACGAGAAGTTTCAAAGAAACATTCAAAAGATGTCCTGACATAAAAGTAAAAGATGAGTTTTCCCAGCATATTATTATCAGAGTAGACAGAACTAGTAATTTTGTCAATCAGTTGATTAAAAGAAATCAAAAAAATAATAATTCAGTAATGCGAATGTGTAAAATCAACCTAAAGGTTGTATAAAAGCTGTATAACTTCTCTTGTAGTTTTGATGACTCCAAGTTCCAACAGTAATCGCAGTTGTTTTCTCTCGTACTTCATTATTGAATACTAACTATAGTCAGTTCGAATGTATCGTGACCTCGTAGACGATGAAAGTTGCAGCCGGAGGGCTGAGGTTACGGACCCAGAACCTATACAATTAAAATTATAAGTGATGTGCATGTAATTGCCAATTTATGGTTTTGAAAACTTGAATTGATATTTTTACTAGATATTATCTGCAGTTTGGTTTGCGCAGAAAGTAAAGATATTATACCTACCTATAGATTTGTTTGTTACTTTTATCATTTAACATGAGTTTTATTACGTTTACATATTTAGCTGCTGTCTTTGTTAATGGTTACCATTGATGTTCTGTTCTTATGCTATCAGGCAATCTGCTAGCTTGTCTCTCCCATACGGAACTTACCACTGGAAATTATTCTCTAATTAAAAGTAGCACATTCCAATAAAGCTTAATGTGAGTGTAAGCGCGCTACAAATCACATTATTCTCACTTTTGTTATATTTACTAGGACATTCCTGGGTAAATTTAATTTCTGTAGCAGCTAAATGTTAGCGGCTAAAACGAGCGCACCGCGGCCCGTGTCGACACTCATAACTCTTCATGATGTTGTTTTTCCTATAAATTTTGCTGCCCCTACTATGGTGACCATAAATGCGCACTTTGATAAGGACTGTTCCGGTCTAAAGAAAATAATAATTAGCTAGCTAGTAATGTTAAAACTTAAAACATAGGTATATTAGTAAAAATAAACCCATTTACATGAGCATTTGGAATGACGAGTGTTTACTTTAAAACGAGTTAACATAAATAAAATAAATTACGACGGACGCGACGTACGTCGATAAAATTATACCATTATTTAGCAATGCCTATAAGAATTCAAAATAAAAAAGTGTCCGCATTGAAATTTCTACCATGTCATTGGTTGTTGACAAAAAGGAACTCAAATTACTAATAAGGACCGAGTTATGGGTACTCCTCGCCCGCATCCTCCGCGCCGAGGGCGGGGCCTGCTGACATTTCATCATGCTGATCATTACAATAACTGGCGAAATGAGTATGCTCAGGTTAATGCTACTTTTTGTGTCTTTACGTCGGCCTCGGCAATAAATATCTCCATCAGCGATCATTAAATAACCGTTTACTTTTGATTGGCTCCGGACAGCTTAATAATATGATTTACTAAACTAGTTCTTTCGTACAAATTCGCGAGGTTAATTTTAAACGTGTTCAAAATTAGCTAAAACAAAATTAATTCCAAGTACACGCACAGTACCTATTTTAGGAAATATTTTAAGCATTTTGATTGCCAGCGAGCGGAATACCTAATAATGATTCCTAAATAAAGTGTCTAAATAATGTGGGCGAGGTGAGTCCGCTCGATAAATAACTGTGAGATCCGAGTGTATCGGAATTCCACGCGGTAATGGCCGCCAACTGCTTATTGTAACTCAATCACACGTCGTCGATGCATTTGTTGACGGGAACACTTCGCGTGTGTGTCCGATTTCGCAGAACCTCTCGTAAAGAATTTGGTGTCCTAATAAAGAAAACTGGGAAAAAATTGTTATTTTTTCAGAGCCATTCCGCGAGATTCCGAAACCCTAGTCAACCTACAATAAATTAAAATAAAATTACCAAGTATGATAACAAACAAAGGTAATCAAATCACAAACATTAAACTCTTTTTGAAAAGGGAAATGAAGTGATTAAGAATCCAGTTTGTAATAAGAACAAAGCAGCAGCCGCAGTTCGCCAAATTTAATTATGGGGTATTGGTTAATGCCCTACATGTATTCTGATAAATATTAAACTATATACATCAACATAATTAAACTTAAGAAGTTTCTTTTATACTACTCCTTTAGGAGTGATTTAAAGTTTATGAAACGCGAAAGAGTCCCTTTCGTTTTTCAAAGTTTTTTGTTGGTTTACATTATCCCAGTCAAATGTATAAATAATAAGATGAATAATTATAACATACAATAAATTAAGATGACATAAAAATATTCTATATCAAAAGGACCAAAGCTAATATTTGTTAGGACTACCAAGTCAGTCTTATAGAGCTCTTCTAAGTTCTGACTAATCATTCAGACGCCCCCTTATTTTAATAATTGTAAAAAACACAAGTAAAAACTCCAAAGAAGCGATTCATAATATTATTGCGTTTAAAAATTCTTTGCTTAATTTAATAGAAAGTATTTATTGCGAGATAAACATTTGTGGTAAAATTATCTCGTGCACTGATCGCACCCATCAAAATCCATTTAATTAAGGACCTTTCATACTCGACGGAGCACACAGCTTTGCAAATGAAGACATGAGTAGATAAAGTAGGTAATTAACTTTTTACAACATAAGAGCAATTACTAATTTTTTCACTTATAATTTAAACAGACCTGGTAACTAATACCTACTTCATAATTTAGCTGATATAACTAGCTCTACATAGAATCCACATTTTTAGGGTTCCGGTTTTGGTTTCAAATCATTGTCCGGTCCTTTAAAGCCTCTATTTATTAAAAAAAAACAGTTTTGAAATTGTTAGTTATCCACTTCAGCCACACATGTCTTTAATTGATCACGATCGAGGTCTCGTAATCTAGTTAATCTAGGCCTTTGTAAAATATATTTTATTTATTGTTCTTGTTATTGTTTAATTAAATTATGTTCACGGCTGTTGGCCACACTGGTTTCAAAAATACTTTGATTACGCGGTACGCAGTGATTACGCCTCTACAATGTCTACTCTGCATTCATTCGAGAATCGAGCGTTGATTCAAAACTTTTAATTTAAGATCTAACTTTTTACATTAACGATCCATGTAAATTAAATAGCGCTAGTAAACACTAGCGCTATTAGTATCTCGTAAAGTACTATCGAATATACTTTACCGTGTAAAGTATATACGATAGTACCTACTTTACGAGATACTTCACAATGTTATATTGTCTGACTTGAATCAGTGCCGTAACTGACTTGAATCAGGGCGTAGATTCTGGGGGGCGCGCAAGAATGGCCAGACCAGAGAGGCCTAAACAGTATATAACATAGCATTGCTCTGGGTACCTATAATATCTAAAAAAAAAAACAAGGGCGCAGTTATAGAAGCTCGCACAGGGCGCAATAAAAGCTATTTACGGCACTGACTTGAATGTGAAAAAATGTAGAGCTTTTCTGTTAGCGCGAGTTCCGATCTTTTTTTAAAATCAGCTACCAAAAATTAATTTAAAAATGTAAATTAGAAATTGCTATGTAGCGATCGTTTCTTTTGTGCAGTAAGTGGGTACTGCAGGGTATTGGGCTCCGGGTCTGATAAACGCGAATGTTTAGCGCGGCGGGGCTGTTGACGCCCGATAACGGCTGCACTATTCTCAGGAGTAGGGTTGTCGACGATGTTATCCTAATATAAAACGTAAAATTTTGTGATAGCGCTCGCTCAAACGTGCGCGTTTTCTTTTTTCCGAAGAAAACGCGCACGTTTTCAAACGCGCACGAAAAAAGCGAGCTAAATCCGTGTGCGCAGAAAACGCGCAAAATCCGCGCACGTCTGAAGTCTGAACGCGTCTTGACCCTGAGGTATGTCTATGTTTGTTGCTGTTTCATACAAAAAAAAATGATTTTGATACAACTTTACAATATATAACAAAACAAAACGGCGGGTACAGCCGCAAAGCGCAGTTAGTTTATATTATTATTTATTATTATATATTAATATTGCTTCCATACATATTCGTATTTTTTTCGCCTCATAGAAATATTTAAATTGTCATTTATATAGGGGCAACTTTATATTTTGACGTTTACAAAAATGCAAAGTTGAAAGACGGACGTTTAATTTTAAATTCATAATAATAATCGGGATTCTGGTTGTCAAAAATTGTTTAATACTAACTACTAACTAGTAAATAAGTATTTCTTTAATCATAATATTATTGTCTCGTACTTGTTGTCCATTTGGTTGTCTGGTTACGATGGAGGTGGCAACCCTAACATAAGAACGAAAAGTTGGAACTTGGAACTCGTGCACGCGTCTTAATAACGTTCCTGTATTAAAAGTTATACCCTATTGTAGCAAATTGAATAGCTTAGAGAAAAAATAAAATGTTCATTTTATAACTTAGTCCAACAAAACTTTGTTCAACACACAAGCTGCTAAAATACACGATACCTACTGTAGGGGCTACTGCTGCAGCCTGCCTTACCCTAATATTATATTAAGAATGATATGATAAAGAAATGATATTTAAGGGAGAACGATTGCAGATGATAAAATAAAACCGCTCCCTTTGATGGATAAATGATAACTGACTTTATTAATTCACAATGCACATGATACAAATTAATATGATCCGCGACAATGCAAGCATACTCATTTTATGTACGGTTGGCAACAACCCGTACATCCTGCGCCCCCCGAAAGATGGCGAGGTTGATACAAAAAATACAAATGAAAAAACTACATCATCCAATGATACACTATAGACTACTCAATAAAAATTGTATAGAAGATATTTTAAAAATGTAAAAAGTAAAACATAAAATTGATATAAAAAGTGATAGATAAAATCATTAAATTACTGTTTAATATAAAAACAAAAGAGTAAATTATTTGCCAAAAAACAATATTTATCTTATGATATAAGCATGATAGCATTATTCATTCAATTCACTTAATCTAACGGAACGACTAAACATAGGGGAAGTGCTTTTATCGAGACTTAACACTGATTGTCTGATTTCACCTGATACATTTCGAACATTGGGGACACTCGAGAACACTTCACTGATTGCCTTTTTATTTAGTACATTCACATCACTAACACTAACACTGCGCTGGACTCCCGCGCCAGCGGCAAGGGCGGGGGCGGCAGCAGGGGCGGCGGGGGCGACGTCCGTGTCGCGCGTGCCGCGGGACGCCTCCCCGCCCGCCAGCTGGCGCCTCCGTCGTAGCCGGCGAAACACCACGACACCGCCGATGATGATAAACAAGCTGACCATGATGTATCCCAGAGCATAATGATGGACATCGTGCACACTAAAGTCCATAGTATTAACTGATTGTTCCTTTATTTCTGATATCTGCGTCTCTAAAACTTCCAACTCACCTTCATGGTTTTCAAACTTAGGTATATCGATTGAGGAAGTGTTAATGATATTATTCAAGACGGAGGACTGGGGTATTTCGAGCTTTTGATTGATATCTAATCGGTTGCTAAAGTAGTTGTGGGAATAAATTGTAAAATCATCACCCTTCAAAATGCACATAGGACCTAAGCCTATGACTCCGCTGCCTATCAGTACCTGTGACGTAATCCCAGCTGGGCAAATTAGCCGGACACTGCATTGTTCGCAACAGGTGTACAGCCACTCGTTATCTGCGTGTAATTTTATCCAGCGCTCTTTGCAACATGATAGCTCCGACTTGCATAGCGGTAGGTCAGTATCGCCGTCGACGATGTTGACATCACAAATTGATTGTTTAATCTTCGTAGTATAAACAGGGCTATTAAGAAAGCATAAAACTTTCTCATTTGATAAATGCCGACATGATTGAAGATCCGATTCTGATAAAAGGATAAGGGAATCCTTGTTGATATTAAACCCAATATAGGGAAACTTCGTAGTTAATTGATAGTACTTCTGATCTTTCTTCTTAGGTAAGCTTATGATTTTGTCGAGCTCAAAAATTTCGTTGTTTAATATAGGAATCTTGACCTCAGCAATAAGATATTTGTCTGTGACTCTCGCGGCAACTCTCAGTAGCTTATAAAGTTGAATGATATTTGAGCCGTCCGTCGGTAGCACGAGCTCCCTTTGCAAACGACCTGATATTATATTTATTTGATTTTGCAGTTGTTCCGGTGATAAAAAATTTGTGCTGATATGACCTTGATTAATTTCAGTGAGAGTCGCAATTAGAGTATCCTGAATACGTCTAATTTTGGAAATGATGATATGAGCAACTAACGACGAAAAAGTGATATAAGTGGAACGTGATGAATATTGTTTAACTTGATACACTTCAGAGGCCAAATCCTTGATATGATTTTCGATAAGAGAAAATTGTTTTTGCATGACATCCTCGTGCCTCTTCACTATGTTATACTCGGCCTCTATGACAAGAGTTTGATTATGTAAAAGTGTTTGTAAATGATTCTCATTTTGCTGAATACACTCTATGTCCTGCTGGTACTGCGTGGCGAACCTTTCATCTAGGACACCAAATAGGGTGTTAGCAATATAACCAACGCCATTAATTAATCCTCTCTTCTGTCTTCTGTTCAATTGATTTTTCAGCAGCTGATTAAAATGATTTATCTCGTCAAACTCGTGTTCCAGTTGCAAGGTAATAGATTGATAATCTTGAGAAGACCCATTCTCCTTTATGTGCGTAACATATTTTTTAATATTTTCGTAGCCTTGCCAATATGTAGACATATTATAAAAAATAACAAGAGTCCATTCATCTCTTATATGTTGCAGGTCCGCGATTTTATCAAAATAAATGCTTTGATTTGTGTTTACAGGCGTGACCATAAAATCCTTTTGAACTTGTTGTAAGCTCGGTGATAAAAGGAATGACATAAATATTAAAATAGTCATGAAAAAGTTTTTAAAGTTGATACGTCGAGGTCGCCGAGACCTCGTGTTACTTGATTCTGGAGCCGATATCTCCTGATTGATAGATGCTGATGTCTGATCTTTTACCTCTTCAGACAATAATGGAACTAATTTGATAACTGGCCTCTTAATGATATTATTTTTAGTTTTCAGTGATACAACTCTAACCTGTCCGTCTCTTCCAGGGAAAAGTTCCAGCACACGGCCCATAGCCCATTTTCCCGGAGGTAAGTTTTCATCTTTAATTAGTACAACGTCATCTATTTTGATACCTTTTCCTTCTTTCTTCCATTTAGATCTAACCTGTAGCTGCTGCAAATAATCAGACGACCAACACTTCCAAAATTGCTTACTGATAGATTGAACGAGCTGCCATCTCTTTGATAAACACATGGACTCAGGATCCGTTTGGGGCCTGGTGATGATTGGGCCGCCAATTAGGAAATGTCCCGGAGTTAAAACAGGATCTTCTGGATTTTCAGTGAGCGCGCAGAGTGGTCTTGAGTTGAGGCAAGCCTCTATTTGATGGAGGACAGTAGTAAACTCCTCATACGTGAGTTTCTGCTCACCGATGACCCGCTTGATATGAAACTTTAAGCTTTTTACAGCCGCTTCCCACAGACCTCCAGCGTGGGGGTGAGAGGGAGCGTTAAAATGCCACTCTACTTTCATTTCAGTGATTTTATCGAAAAATTCTTGATTTATGGTAGCTACAATCTCCTGATACTCCTTTTTAAGAAGCTTGTTGGCGCCTATAAAATTAGTTCCGTTGTCACTATAGACATGGGATGGAACCCCTCGTCGTGAACAAAATCTCCGGAATGCACCAAGAAATGATGGCGTGCTTAAATCTGATACTAACTCTAGATGAACTGCCTTTGTTGCTAAGCAGATGAAAACTGCAATGTAGCCTTTGGTTGTTCGAACGCCTCGACCTTTATTCAATTTTAGGTCTACATGCCCGGTGAAGTCGATGCCACTATGAGTGAACGGTCTGGAAGGAACTACTCTCGGCTGAGGTAAGTCTGCCATAATTGGTTGATATTTATACTGACTAAATCGACGACACTTAACACATCGCCTCAATTCCCTCTTCACTGTAGACATTCCGCTAATAATCCAATAGTTATTCCTGATATAAGCTAGTGACAGTCGGGCTCCACCATGTAACGTAGTGATATGTGCTTGATCAATGATAAGAGAAGTAAATCTACTATGGCTACTCAATATGATAGGATGCTTCGCGGTCCAATTTATATGTGAGTTCTTCAAACGACCGCCAACTCTCAATAGTCCATTTTCATCAATAAAAGGATTCAAACTTGATAATTTGCTATTCTGATGAACATGTCCTTTTGCCTTGATATATGATAAATCCTCGCTAAAATCTATAGCTTGAATAGTTTTAATGATAATATTATATGCATTGTTCATTTCCACGAGTGACAATGTTTTTGCTGTGTCGGACGGTTTCCGACTTCGAGTGATGAAACGTAAAACCCATGCCACGGTTTTCGCAATAAAAGTAATAGAACTGTGATTACTTAATAATTCTAATATAAAGTCAACCTTATTGCAATGTAAGGCTGTGTTCACACTGCAAGAAACCTTTTTAATTTCAATATCAGGTTCTGCGTATGATGGTCTCAGAATTTGGTCAGGTTCGAAAGAAGTGAGCCATTCTGGCCCTTCCCAAAACAAACGATGGCCAGCCAACTTCTTGACTGATATTCCTCGAGTCGCACAATCTGACGGATTTGATTCCGATTGTACATAATTCCAGTTCGACGATGGTACAATTTCCTTGATCTGTTGAACCCGGTTTGCAACAAATTGCTTCCATCTTGATTGTTCGCCATGAATCCACCCTAACACGATCTTTGAATCCGTCCATGCATATATTTTAACATTCGTGCTAGGCAGGGTATTCTCCACCTTCCGAATCAGCTTTGATAAAAGTAGTGCACCTGATAATTCTAGTCGAGGTAGCGACATGTTCTTGCTTAAAGGCGCTAATTTTGTTTTTGCAGTTATTAAACGCGATGTGCGCTCGCCTTTATAATTTGTTGCAACACAATATACGGTGCAAGCGTACGCTTTTGCTGATGCGTCGCTGAAGCCATGTATTTGATACGTACATTGAAGGTTACCAATGCATCGTGGGATTTTTATGTTCTTGATATTTTTAAAATCTGTTCGTAATTCTGTCCACTCTTGAATGATGTCACTTGATAACTTTTCATCCCATGATTCCACCGTGACCCATGCTTTTTGAAATAGCAACTTAGCCTTAATTGATATTGGTGATATCCAACCGATGGGGTCAAATAACTTAGAGATATCTGATAATAGTTCCCGTTTAGTGTGATATTTCGGTTCCGATTCAAATTGATAGTCATATGTAAACGTATCTGATGATGGATTCCACTTAAGGCCTAACGTTTTACGGGATTCCGAGCAACGAAACTCGTACGGATTATTTAATTGATCGCATGATAAATCTTGTAGAAGCTGCGGCTCGTTGCTTGACCATTTGCGTAGGTTCATACCAGCTCCGCGTAAGATGCTTATCAACTGCTTCTGCACTTCCTTCGCCGTCTCTAGATCGTTACAGCCTCCCAAATAGTCATCCATGTAAAATCTATCTCTTAACTCGATTGCGCCCAAAGGGTACTTTTCAGCATCGTCCATAGCCAGCTGCTTCAACGTCCTCATTGCCAGGAACGGCGCTGCCTTCGTGCCGTACGTCACAGTCGTGAGTCTATAATTTTGAAGAGGTACATCACATGAGCTTCTCCAGACCACTGATTGTAGAGTTTGATGAGCCTCTTGGACCAGGATTCTTCTGAACATCTTCTCCACATCTGATGTCATCACAAATTTATATTGGCGCCAAGATATGATAAGAGCCTGTAGGTCGGCTTGTAAATTCGGGCCTTGCTCCATCACGTCATTTAAACTCAGACCTGATGATGTCTTGGATGAGCCATTGAAGACCACCCGCAATTTGGTGGAAGTGGAGTTTAAATTGAGTACGCCGTGATGGGGAAAATAATATGATGGACCCTCACTAGACTTGGTATATGGAACCATGTCTCCTAGTTCTTGATATTCCCTCATGAAATTTTTGTAGCTGTCCGAAAATGTTTGATTTTGAGCCATTTTGCGCTCTAACTGATAAAATTGGGCAACTGCTTTCGGACGTGATGAGCCAAGTTTTTCCTCAAAATTTGGTTTCATAGGAAGACATACTTCATACATGCCACTTTCCAAACGTTTTGTAGTCGAAGCATATAAGTCTTCACAAAACTGTTCTCCGGCTGATAGTGATGATAATTGTTCGACTGATATCTCCTCCATCTCCCAATACTTTGATAAATCTGATACATTGTTAATAACCACATGGCAGTTAAATGTTCTAACATTACCAGACAAAATCCAGCCTAGCCTGGTCTGCTGCGCAATAGGAGCCTGAGGTGGCCCTCTGATAAGTCCACTCATTAATATTTGAGAATAGACGCTGGCATCTAATAACAAATCAATAGGACGGGAAATATTATAATCCGGATCCGCTAAGTTGATATGCTGCAAGTGTGACCATGATTTTTTAGTAAAAGAAATATTAGGCAAATTATTTACAACACGTGAAATGATCATAGCTTGTGTCGTAAAGCTAAAGTCATGATAAATAGAGTGACATTCAATTTCCAGCAGTCCTTTGCTCTGCTTTGATCCGTAGCCTATACCTGATACTGATGCATGATATTTATGCCGTCGGAGTCCTAACATCTGTGCCGCATTTTCTGATATCAAAGAAATTTGAGACCCCTGATCTAAAAGCGCTCGAAGAGTGATAAGAGAGCCGTCAGCTGATACAACATTCAATAAAACTGTGGTCAACAAAATTTCTTCATTTTCTCCGGCGACGAAATTGACGTTATGCTGCTTACTAACATGCTTAATCTCATTTTGGCTACTTTCGGGGCGAACTATTTTAGAACTAGAACTACCAATATTTATAAAAGCCTCATGCAACAGAGAATTATGGTCACCCTGGCATTCTTTGCAACGCTTTGTAGAAATGCATGGATTGTCAAAATGCTTGTATAGACAATTCCTACAAACTTGATGTTTCGCAATTGTTTGTAACTTCAACGCTGGTGTCATATTAATAAATCGCCTGCATTTAAATAAATCATGATTAAAATAACATAATGGGCATTTCGCAGAACGAGTATGATAAGTTTTACCCTGATACTTTTCGCGACAAAATTTTTTTTCAGGTTGATACGATGATGATGATGACCTTGGGTTGGTTACATGCTTCGATGTTGTAGGTGGAAAAACATCCCGCTCCTTTTTATGCATCGGTTCCAACGCAATGAACTTCGACTCTAAAAATGTGATAAATTCTGATAACTCGGGTAAATCTCGCGGCGCCTTTCTGGCTTCCTTGTAATCTTTTAACGTTTCGACGTCCAGCTTTTTTGATAGCAGATGAACAAGCAAGGGATCCCAGGTGTTGGTGTCCACCCCCAGGTTGTGGATGGCGTGGATGCACTCGACGGACGTGTCATGTAATCTTTTAATTTCATAGGCCGACTGCTTCTGAAGACTCGGCTGATTAATCAGCGTCTCAATTTGGTTGGTAAATAAAAGCTGCTTATTGTCATACCTATGAACTAAAATATCCCAGGCTGTCAAATAATTTTCAGATGATATATGCAGGTGCTGGATCAATCGCTCGGCTTCTCCTCTTACCTTCCCTTTTAGGTGCTGCATTTTCTGGGCATTCGTCAGCGAGCTATTATTGTGTATAGCTTCACTGAACAAATCAAAGAATGTGGGCCACTGAGAGTATTTACCGGTGAAGATAGGTATCTCCAGCTGCGGAGTCGATTGCTGGGTGTGAGCTGTAGATGATAATTTTCTATGGAGCGCCCTCTTGATATCCTTGTACTCCTTCTCGTAGGTGCTATATTCTTCTTCGTATTCCAAATCAGAACCTTGCAAAAAATCATCTAATTCTAAATGCTGCGTGTCAATAATATTCCACCGACCTTTTAGATTTCGGAGCTCCTCTTCTAACTCCCACTTCTCTGTGATTTCTTCGATACTGATGGCATTAATTAAGCGGCTCAATGATCTAAAATTTGTGCGCTGCTTTGATAACAATTCTTGAATTCTTTCAGGCGGAGCAGCCGAAGATTTGTCCTGTTTAGGCTGATAGGTCAACAAGTTGTGCTTAATGGTTTGATAAAGGGTTTCCATCTTCCCAAAATGATTGTCCGTAAAATATGTATTATTTTTGTCCGAACTACCTCTGAGAAGCTCGTTATTTTGTTCAAACTCTACCCACAGCTCCTCGAGGGTGCTGAGTCTTCTCTGAATATATTCAGGAGTTTTGCGGCTCGCGGAATCCTTTCCGAAATTTATTTTAATACTATTGATCGTTTTGATAATATCAACTTGCCGTTCAAATATATTTTCCATCATGATAATCAGAAAAAAATAAAATATATGATATAAAAGGAACAATCTTACTTGAGTCAGCTGCTCGGGATACGAAACAGCAAACCTGCGACCTGCGACGTCACGATGATGATGAGCAGACCTCCCGGCCCGCCAAATGATGATAACACTCACAAACACTCCACCAATTCACATATAGTATTTAAACAGTACACCACGGTTTGAGCTTAGCAAAAAGTCACTTAAAACTAATATTATTGATATGATAAAGTACCGATAAAAGTTTTGATAAATTAATTTTAAGCTCAAAGTAAAGTCCACAGTCCACACACTCGCGCCGATATATTATGATAAAAGTTCTGAAAAATTGTACTTCCGAAGGACCAAAAAAAATATAGGTGTAGGGGCTACTGCTGCAGCCTGCCTTACCCTAATATTATATTAAGAATGATATGATAAAGAAATGATATTTAAGGGAGAACGATTGCAGATGATAAAATAAAACCGCTCCCTTTGATGGATAAATGATAACTGACTTTATTAATTCACAATGCACATGATACAAATTAATATGATCCGCGACAATGCAAGCATACTCATTTTATGTACGGTTGGCAACAACCCGTACACCTACTTTTGCTCTAAAAAATTCGTGGCATAAAAAGGTTTTATTAAAGATTCTGGAAAGCAAAGTATGATAAAAATATATAAGACGGAGTTTAGTACATTGCCTACATTTTATTCAAGCTAGCCTAAGCTTTATTATATCGCACAAAGTAGCAATGGAATATACATTATACGTATATATTATATTTTCTTTTATTTTTAGTTAGTTGGTACCTATCTCTACTATTTTGCATATCATTTTCAAACAGAAGACGACGATAACAACTTAATAACATTAAAAGGGTCGTGCGGATACGTCCAAAGTCCAAAGCATTTTAATTTTTAAATGAACGTTTCATTTAATTTCATACTCGAGAGGATAAAAATACATATATTGATTTTATGCAAAACCTTTAATGGCATCGCAAAGATACTTGACGTATGGAAATATTTAGCATCTAGACTTGCTACAAGACGTGTAAAGGCGCTTTTACACGTCACGCATTGAAAGAATACCAAACATAGCAATAATTAGTAAAGTAAATGTAGAAAATCCAACTTCCAAGCTTAATGTTATTAATGTCATGGACGGCTTACATTATACCAGTAGCAATCCAGTTGGATTGTATTAATGGATTGAAAATTTGAAATACATAATATAGTACGGGTGCCCTAGAACAAATTTTTTTGTGATTACTAACAAGCAAATTTTTTGTGAGTAGCTACATTTTGATAAGACGAACAACATTTTTATTTTCGAAAAATCTCAAAAGTGGTAGCTAACAGAGATAGAAAGGATTTCATACTTTGACTTGATGGTCCTAAAATATGGATTGTTTTATTTGTAGGTCAAGGTTACTCTTAAATAATATAACTATTAACCTACCAATATACAAAAAATCTGTTGGTTCGGGTTCCGTTTTAGGGTACAGTAATCAACCAAGTTTTGTTGATTACAGAACCCTCAAACGGTACCCTAACCAGCTGATTTTTAGGGTACTAATAAAAGTACAGGTTCCCTAGAACATTTCTTTGACTTGATTACTATCAAGCTAATTTTTCGTGAGTTTATCAAAATGAAACTCATTTTAATAAGACGAACAACAATTTCCTCTGCGAAAATTCTCGAAAATGTTCTAGGGAACCTGTACTGTAAACCAGTCATTTTAAAGTACTATTTTAATTTCATCAACCATACTAATAGTCCCAACTCCCATACCAAATTAAGTGTATTCCAAAAACTTAACAAACTTTACTGTTATTAAACTGCCATCTGCCGCACTGAGACGAGTACCTAATAATACGACATAAGCCCCAAACATAATCTGTCAAACTCTTCATTAAATTGAAGTTTAATTATCATTAAATGTCTCCGACTGCGGCCGTAGCCCGTAAGTGCCTTTTCACAATCTACTATTAGGGTGAATTGCACCAGAAGCGTAGTTAAAGTTAAGGTCAAGGTTATCGTCAAATATGGCGACTTTTGCTAGGGATTTGACAGTTCATTTCACATTTTGTTACGGTTAAAGTTAAAGTTATAGTTAAAGTAAGCCGGTGCAACTCACTCTTAATGTGTAGTGTATGTTAGCAAAAGAGAAGAAAAAGGCAAAATAAGCTGATATTTACCAATTTAGTAAAGAATGTCCTTATTTATGGCTGCAATATGAAATGTCTCTATGATGTGACAGGGAGACACAGATTCTGAAAAATAAAACAAATCCTAAGTGATTTGTTAGTGTACAAGGGTCTTCACATAACCTGTTACTACACACCCAACATTATAAGAGTATTAGCAGTTTAATAAGTAACTTAAGGCTTAATGCACATATTTGCTCATGGTACTGGCCGTTCAAACTTATATTACCTTTGACCACCTTTAGAGTGATCCTTATGTCTTTGGAATAGATGTCATATGTGCGAGGTACAATGATGAGAATATAACAGCTTTGGATTTCAGCACGTCATCCAATAACCTTTAAGCTTATAGTAATAGACTTGTATTCAATTATAATTTACGACTGATAATAATATTGTAAATTATTCTCATTATAATAATATGAGACATGAGTAGGTAGGTGTGTCGACTGTCGCTTTTAAAACTGTCAATTTATTCAAGTAAATTATAACAATATTATGTAACGTTACCTACCTAGGTATCTACGGATCATATTGTTATAAAGAGAGATTTGCTTGTTTGTACGTTTGTTAACATTTATTAGACTTAATAAGTTACTCGACTGTTCTGATGTTTTGTTTTATTTTAAAATTTTTAATTTATTAAATTAATTACCTATCAAATTATACCATAATTTTTGGGGAAAATGTGTAGGTACGTAGAAGCCAGAAGCACCTTTCGTTTCATTTGAGACTTTTATGCTTTCACACTATGAGAAATTAGGTGATCGTATGATTATAATACAGGATTATTATTAGGTTAGACGAATACCTACCTACTATATTTTAATTTCAGGCTTTCAGCATTAAATAACATTGAAAGAAACATCTTAAAAATTCCATTAACATTACAAAAAATATTTTTGATTGCATGAATTCTGGAAGGCTTAATAAAATAATAATTATTAATAATTTACACAGGATATAAATTATAAAGTAATTAAAATATCGGCACGCAACGGACTACTTTTTGCCGTAACCATAACTCTCAACTGAACAAAACTTCTGTCGTTTTTTTCATGTTTTTATTTATACATTTAAATCAAAAGATATCGCAGGAGTTATTCAGATAAAGATTTAATTATCCTGATGCCATTTTGGAACAATTATGGCTTACAACTTAGTTACATGATACATCGTTGTAAATTAAAACACGTCGAATGGAAACACACAATTCAGTCTTGAAAGTTGAATATTTGCACTATGTAGAATGTATTAAGAGCGGAAAATTTTAATTTAATGTAATATTGAACCTTTTAATAATATTACCTACTTAATATGTCTTATACATATCTGGGGGCACGGCAGTGCCCCCACCGAGATAAGCCAAGCGATGTGCAACAGCACCTTTTCTCGAAGTGTTTCGTCGTTTTTTGAACCCTCATAGAATTGAAAATATATTGACATTATATTCTCAGGATATGATGTCAATAATAGACTAATTAAACATACAAAGTCACAATTGAATACCTCTTATAAGTTATACTTACTTTAGATTTTATTGATAGGTATCCTACCTACACCGATTTCGTCACTGACACACCGATGATCATCAAAATGTTTGGCTACTTTCTGAAGTGCAAGAAACCTGAAATTTGGTATATACTTTATCTAAGTTTAGTATACAACCAACAAAAAATTCATAAACTTATAACTTTCACCATCCCCTAAAATGGGGGGCAAGTTTATATGAGACTCACCAATTTCATTAAATTGGTGAGTCTCATTAAGGTGACGCCTTGATAATTTGGCTGTAGCGATGTCCATTTTTCTCAGCAATGACTAAAGCTAAGAAGTTAAGGTGACGCCATGTTAAAGTAAAAAACCGTGTTGGATGTGTTTGAGATTGCTTGTTTTCTATGCGAGGCTGGCCCGGCCTCTCATAGAAAACAAGCAATGGAACAGCAAAAAATTGAAAGGGCGTAGCGACAAAATGGTTTATGTCGCGTAATTTAAAAACCATAAATACATTTCATATAAGCTATGGACAAATTAAAGTGTATACTAGAACCAATTTATGTACAAATTTTGGAAGCTTATATCACTCTGCTCTGTTGGCAAAATAGGAATCCCTTTTTTTACAGAGGTCTTTTTGATTGATTATTCTGTGTTATAAAAGTTGACCAATCGTGTTATGCTATGGGTAATTCAAAGACAAAGACATGATGAATACTGACAGTGAACTTTAATTTCTTAGCTTTAGTCATTGCTGAGAAAAATGGACATCGCTACAGCCAAATTATCAAGGCGTCACCTTAAAGTTCACTGTCAGTATTCATCATGTCTTTGTCTTTGAATTACCCATAGCATAACACGATTGGTCAACTTTTATAACACAGAATAATCAATCAAAAAGACCTCTGTAAAAAAAGGGATTCCTATTTTGCCAACAGAGGAGAGTGATATAAGCTTCCAAAATTTGTACATAAATTGGTTCTAGTATGCACTTTAATTTGTCCATAGCTTATATGAAATGTATTTATGGTTTTTAAATTACGCGACAAAAACCATTTTGTCGCTACGCCCTTGCAATTTTTTGCTGTTCCATTGCTTGTTTTCTATGAGAGGCCGGGCCAGCCTCGCATAGAAAACAAGCAATCTAAAACACATCCAACACGGTTTTTTACTTTAACATGGCGTCACCTTAATAGGACATGAAAGTTTACACGGTACTAAATAAAAATCATGGACTGTTGTCGGTAGTACTTAATAGTTCCATGATAAAAATAAGTACTTACAAGAACCACCAGCGCTGCTGATATGCCAGAAATACACCGAAGAAAAAGAAGAAAAAAAATGAACACTAAAAAGACTGCGACTGAAGACTTACAAAAAGAACTGAAATCGCACCAAAAAAAATTTCATGTTAAATGTTTCCAAGACTACCACATACCACACAAGACACACAAGAGTACCTGTACGATCCATAGGACGCATTCATTGGGCAGTTTTAGGGTTATTAAGGAGTTAGTTGAAGTTAGGGTCGGTAGAGTTAGGCCATGTAGATTCAGAAGCTTGGCTTTACATGAGATATATTATCTTTTTCACAGGGCAAACCTTATGTGGTAGTCTCGGCAACATTTTACATGAAATGTTTTTGGTGGGATCAATTATTTTTATTTCCGCTACCGGAAAATTCGTAAGGTAGCGACTAGCGCACATACAGTGGATAATCCCCTAAAATTATGTGGTACGATAAATTGTATTGCATTAATAAACTGTCAAACATATAAAAATAAAGAATCAAAACAGCCTGGAAGCATTAAAATCCTTTAAAATATTTCTCAATCGAAATTATCTTTTTACATCGCTCACCCTATTAAATGAGGCACATAAATTTTAAAATATTATCACAAAAAGGTTATTACCGAAAACTGTTGACAACACCTGAGCGCGTACAAAATTAATGACGGTCTCATGTTATTGAGCTACCTAAGTCAGAGGTGGTCCACCCTAAACACGTTCTCATTTAGAAAATAATAAAAAACACTAATGTCCCGGTGACGCGTCCTCCGAATACTTTACCGTGTGAAATGTTGGTGCGATTAAAACAGGAATTTTACCTTATCTGAGGTACCTTTTTAATTGGGACTTACATCATGTTAATAGTGTACATTCGTTTACACGTAATACAATCGGGACTAGCCGCAGGTGTATGCAGCTTCAAAAGCCATACCATGGTTAAATTCCAAAAACAATGCTAATTTCAGTCAGAAATGCCCGTCTAGTAACTATTTAGCATAACATAATTATAATTAGTGAGATAATTAGTAATATCAAGGTGAGATAAGATGAGACTGGACATTAATTTATATCCGACAACATAATATATTATTTAATCTTTCAACACAAGATCATAAAATCTATAAGCTAAAAATAATAATAATAATTAATATTATTATAAAAAATATTATTACCATATCCATTAAAATCGGTTCAGCGGGTTAACCGTAGAAGGATTACAGATTGGTAGCCATAATATTATAGACATTAGTAGATACAAGGCAATATTAGCATGAAAGTGTGGCTTAGTTACTTGCAAGTTGAACTACTGTCTACTGAGTGAACTGCGTTATGCGACGTTAAAAAATTGATTGAAGTGAATAATGCAATAGTTCTTACAAAAGTCGAGAATGTCGAGATACATCTCGAGAGCTATCTCCAAATCGCATACCGCCGTCCATGCCTCTCTCATACTAATTAGTTACACGGTGCTCGCGTGCCGATTATACATCAATTTTAGACTAAATAATATGTTTTTAAGTATCCACAATACATTAATCGAGTATTTCGACTATCCCAGGGTCAGTCTTTCGATTGCGTGAGTGCGAGACAAACGAACTAAACGAAGATGCGGCAGAAAGTTTTACAACATTTTGTAACGAAAAACGGTATTAATACTTCATTTTTAAAATAGGCAAACTATTTGTCCTATTTTTTAAGAAATAGATTGAAAACGTACTAGGTCTGTCAGAATTGATTTGGACATAACAGCTAAGCACTCGGATATCCCATTCTAGGAACTAGAGAGGCAAGTATTTGTAGCAGTTCAGGGGAATCACAGTAACATCGGTAATACGATATTGAAAATATAATAATATTATACTTCATCCCATTCCCACGGCGACGGTACTGGGAACTCCAATATTGTGATTTCTGATAGCTAATAATATGATTTCTAGGGATGTCTAGAGGTACAAAATATTGAAATGCATTCACACATTTTCAGGAATCATTTAGAAAAATAAATTTTTCAAACAGGAAAAGTAAATAACATCCTTTATTTGAACGGTTAAAAAGTTGTAGATTTAAATTCAAACTAAGAATCAATTAAGAATTTGTAAACAATTATTTTTAACAAAAAATATAACTTTAAACATAAGAACCGAATTAGAAATTATACAATTAAAATATGTTTTCAGTTTTTTCAGCCCCGACTATTTTTTAATAGGCCCGCCTTTACCGCGTTACGTAGGGCCTACCGCCACACTCAGAGACGGATGTTATTTACTGGTAATTAAATGATGATTTGACATAAGCCCCATATATAATATCTGTCAAACTCTTCATTAAATTGAAGTTTAAGTATCAGTACTTAAATGTAAGTATCTGAGTGAGGCAGTTAGTCTTAATTTAACCAGCATCACAATTCGACTACTATAACAGAATATACATTAGTACAACTACTAATTACTATGTAAAAAGTTACACACCTGTCAAGAAGTATGACAAGTTGCCCAGGAACTTAATGTTGGTATATTTAAAGGACACAATATAATATGCATGATTGTAGAGAAGTCACCCCGTAGGCACTAGTGACTAGGCACTGCCATAAAAGCGAATTTACAGTCGCTTTGCACATTCCTGTTACGGCAATTAATTTATTATTAATGTCAGCGATAAAATTAGCGGTACTAATTAAAAATACAACAATCCCGGGATCTTTCATTTTAATATAATTTTGTCTTCGCCATCTACATACCCGACGCAATCTTATATGGAGGCGAAAAAGTTTACAGCAGCATCGGCTTATTTGTTAAAAGTTCTACTTGTCGTGTGCGGCCGCTAGTATTTCTTTTATAATATCGTCGGGCGAACGAGGGGTTCTGCAGTTTTATTAAGCAGCTCCGAGGTATTAATTAAAGATTATAAAGTACCTATTTAAAATACTTTACCGAATTTGGCGAGGTATCTACTGCATATGGATGATTGCGGGCTTACCGCGAGTATGTCGGGCGGCTATGGATGTCTACGTCTCTCGGTAATATTGGCCATCGCAATTATTTTAATTATTTTGGGATTTCAAAAATATGGCCCAAACCACCTGGCGCAGGAAATGCAACTCGAACTATTATAACTTTCTAACAGGGTAGATTTCTAGATATTATGTCAATAGCACCAACTGGCAACAGCCTGCCGATTTATAAAAAAAATAAAATATAATTATCTCATTTTTTTTTAATGTTCACTCATCACTGCCGTTGAAATAAAAATGAGCTGAGCCGGGAGCCAGTGAGGCAGTGATGCGTATCGATTGTGTAGTCACCCCACATATCGACAGAGCGCCGCACCGCCGCCGTAACGCACTGTATGCAAATGACCCCCGGTTATGAAATATACGGCCAATAAATAAACACGGTAGAAGGGGTGAAATTAAATATTTACACCGATATAGTGTGGCTCCAACCCTAGTAAATGTCGATAAAAACTTGGCAAAATTCAGACAAAATAAAAAAACCACAAACTGAAACTCAAAAAATTTTATTCAGAATAAAATATTTTTACAAATGTTTTCTGAACGTCTACATGATGCCTACCACAGGTAAAAATACTAGTTGGTTTATTTTTGTTTTTGGTTTTTGCATTTGGAGAAAATAACTTATGAATTGAAGCGACCTTTTCTACTAAAATCGCAAATTTGTAGTATACGCTACTTACTACGTCCCAAATAGGGAATGCAAATCTCGCGAGATTGGGGCTCAAGCGAGATCCCGCGAGTTTATGAATACAATACCGCGAGATCTCGACAATTTCGAGATCTCGCGATATTAGCAGTTTGGTGGGTTTCTTTTGCAAATATTTATCACATAAATATCTGACAGTATAGAATGTTAGTTTGGCATAGAAAATTATCTGTATACCTTAATAATTGTACTGTTTTTATTTTAATTATTTATTTATTTAAAAACTTTATGCACATAAAAAGTACAAAGGTGGACTTAATGCCTAATGGCATTATCATTTTTAGGGTTCCGTACCCAAGTAACTCAAGAACGGTAATAGCTAGAGATTTGATATTTTCACAGATTATGTATATCTATTGCCGCTATAATAGCAAATACTAAAAATAAAAAATAAAAATATTTAAGGGGGACTCCCATACAACAAACGTGATTTTTTGGCCTTTTTTGCTGTCTCCAGGCTGTAACTCAAGAACGGTAATAGCTAGAGGTTTGATATTTTCACAGATTATGTATATCTGTTGCCGCTATAACAACAAATACTAAAAATAAAATAAAATTAATATTTAAGGGGGGCTCCCATACAACAAACGTGATTTTTTTGGCCTTTTTTGCTCTATATCAAAAATGGCAACAGGTAGGAACTTGAATTTTTCACAAAATCCTTATATAATTATAATATGTGTACTTTAATATTTAATAATAATATTAAAATAAAATTAAAAAATAAAGGGGGCTCCCATACAAAAAACACAATCTATGGCCTAATTTTGCTCTATAATGGCACGGAACCCTTCGTGCGCGATTCCGACTCGCACTTGGCCGATTATTTAGGATTATTACATGATAATAATATAGTTTATATGATCGATTTTTTTATAAAATAAGGGGTCAAACGAGCAAATAGGTCACCTGATGGAAAGCAACTACTGTCGCCCATGGACACTCGCAACATTAGAAGAGCTGCAGGTGCGTTGCCAGCCTTTGAAGGTTTGCAGGTCGTATTGGATTTGGAAATATTGCTGGTGACAATATGTTTCAGAGTTTTACAGTGCGAAGCAAAATGTTACGCAAAAACGCACGGTGGAAGACTGATCCTCATCATAGTGAATAGAATAGTATTATATTATTTTCTAGTGGAACGATAAAAAAAAGTTGCAAGAGGTATGATTCCGAACAATTTCTTAGAGCACTCTCCGTGATACAATCGATAGAGGATGTAGAGAGAAGCTACTTGTGATTTAGTTTATTCTTAAAATAGTGTTAATATTATATTTGACATCTCTTTTTTTCTCTAAATGGTAAATTCTTATCTATCAACATCGCTTTCACGAGAAAGAACACAAAAACAAAGGAAGTAACTAGTTGACTCGAAGTACTGTCTGTACTGGGTATCTCAGATTTATTTTTTCAAATTATCTGTTTCGGTTATGGTTTTGAATAAAATGAATTATATATTTACAATCTACTATTTATGGTCTACTTTGCTGTATATAAATTATTTTAATCGACTACGGGTTTTTTTTTTGGGCATTCACCTTTTTCCATATATTTTTTTTAGCATTTAAAAGATTCTTTTATAATAATTCTCAAAGTAAGATTAGATATTGTTATAGCTCCTCATAAGTGCATTCATCTGAAGTTTAAGCTTTAGAATTTAAAAATATACTTAGTACTTTCGACATCGACTAGTATTCAGCACATCACTAAAGAAGAGCAATATTATAATAGACAGGGTAAAGAGTGGTGCGACTTGTATAACATCACCAAATTAGCCGAGCAAGAGACATGAAGAGACTAGCCCCAGGGCGATTACACTAGGGCTGCCACAAAAACGATATTTTTATATTTTTTGTTCTGTACGTATAAGATCGATGCATCTTTGTTTAGACCAATAAAAATTATTAGTAAATATCATAATTATTTTGTACATATGCCTATAATATATTTTGCAGCAATTATAGCTAACGTAGCTCGAATCTCTACTTTGTATCCAATCATTCACGAAATCATATAAAAAAACCTCACTTTCTCAACGAAATAATCATTTTCTGTTATAATCCTTGGCAAAATCAAGCACAAGATAGACTTTATACTACACATAATATTATATTTTGAGGATACTGGGCTGCATATTTGTAATGACTAAATATGAGTAATGACTAATGACTATTGAAGCACGTTGTAACTTTTAAGCTTTTGGCAGCCCTACAACGAAAACGATATGTAAATGTTTTGTGACGCCTTTATAAATGATTTTATCCGATGTTTTGTGTGAAATATTACTTTAGAAAATTGAATTGTTCAGCAATCTGTGCGAGATACGAGGGAACACATGTGCTCTTAAAATCACCAGTGTAATTCGGTTATATTATACAAATGAGAAGGGTTGGAGATACAAACTTGAATGATAAATTTCAAAATGCGCATTTAAAAATCTAAGAATTGATTTTTTTAATAACAAAACTAAAAGCAAGTAGCTTCACCAAGTTAATTAAGTTTTGCCGTTAGCTAAATATTTAGTTACTTATCTCTTGTATTTACCTACCTATCAGTATTAATAAAAGAAAAGGCATAATATTTTGACAAACGACTAGCAGACGTTGACGAAAATAACAAAACTATTCAGGGCACAAAGGTAATATTGTGATGATAAAAAAAATTCCCTAAGCGTAAATCAATAATAAATCAGAGTTTTATTAAATAAAATAAATAAAACTTTATTTCAGTCTAATTTTGTCCATAGATTTGTTAGTACAGTTAGTAACAATTAGCTCATATAAGTATGTTAGTAGTAATCAGTATAATATTTTAGTAGGTAGCTACTGATTTTCTTAGGGACCGTTTTCTCCATTCTTCATTAAAGCCTATATTACGTACTAGGTATATTATAATATACTAGCTGTGAGTGTTGCCGGGAATTTCTCCGTTTTTTCAACAATCTCAACTGATTCTTCTCTTCTATATTTTGTCGTGGTGGGTAGTTTAATTAGGCTAATTATAATAGCCTTCCTCAGCGAATGAGGTATCCGACACAAAAATATGTTTTTAATTCGAAACAGTACCTAACTACTTACCAGAGATAAGCGTGTTCAAACAAACAAACTAACAAACTCTTTAGCGTTATAATACTAAAGTATAGATATTTGCACAGTTGCAAAGCTCAAATCGCATCTGGGTGCACGGGAGTGCCCCCGCCAAGATGAGCCAAGCGAAGCGCGCACGGGCACTACCTACCTTTTCTCGAAACGTTTCGCCGTATTTTTGCACCCTCGTAACTTTGGTTTGGATAATGCCAGATAGTTGAAATTTTCAAGATATTATGACATGAGTATAATAATTAAATGCGCAAAGTTTGAATATTGTTACTATTATACTTTAGATTTTATAGGGGTCCAAAAACCCCACAATAATGGACTGACTCACCGATCATCAAAATTGTTAGGGTACTTCCTGAAGTCATAGAAAGCTGAAATTTGGTATGTGACATACTATTAGTACAGAAACAACAAAAAAATTATCAAACCCAACCTAACCTATCCCATCCCCTTGATATAGAGAGGGGATGTTAGTATGAGATACCCCCGTTTCTTGTGCTAGATACAAAATTAAAAATAGAGTATAAAATAATTCTCGTGCCAAAAAAAAATACGTATTAGACATGAGAGACCATAGAGTCACAGAAAACCGGCGTGAAACAGCGCTCTCACAGAAAACCGGCGTGAAACAGCGCTTGCCCTGTGTTTCGCTTAGTGAGTGAGTTAAGCGGAGGCCCAACTGCACCCTAAACCTTATTCCCTATCCCTGTTCTCTTCTGCTGATTCCCTTAGCCTATTCCTTCATAAAAAGACCGAAAACGCACTTGCAACACTTCTGATGTTAGTGTCTATAGACGACGGTAGAACTTACTTTCCATCAGGTGACCTGTTTGCTCATTTGTCTCCTAATTTTATATAACAGATCCCCTCTTAAAGGCTGGCAAAGCACTTGCAACTTTTCTAATATTGCGAGTGCACATCCTCGTTAATTGCTCCTTAATTTCATAAAAACGTAATAATTTATGTGGTAATTTTTCCATCTTTCAAAGAATCATTCCGTACCTCCTTTTAAATAATATTACATCTATACCTACTAATATTATAAATGCGAATGCGTAAAGTTCAAATAAAGTTAGTTCCAAAAATTCATAATAGATGGCGCCGCGCCGCCGCCGCGCGTCTTCTACATCGCACTATCGCTTACCCAAACGTGTTTCTATAAGAGGTGGTAAGGATTAACATACTGCTTTCGATTAATTTGATGTTTCACATAATAGAAGTATTTCACATAGTAGAACTTACTTTCCATCAGGTGACCTGTTTGCTCATTTGTCTCCTAATTTTATATAACAGATCCCCTCTTAAAGGCAGGCAAAGCACTTGCAACTTTTCTAATATTGCGAGTGCACATCCTCGTTAATTGCCCCTTAATTTCATAAAAACGTAATAATTTATGTGGTAATTTTTCCATCATCCAAAGAATCATCCTGTACCTCCTTTTAAATAATATTATATCTATACTAATATTATTATAAATGCGAATTGTAAGGGGGTGTAATGTGTTCAAATAAAGTTAGTTCCAAAAATTCATAAGAGATGGCGCCGCGCCGCCGCCGCGCGTCTTCTACATCGCACTATCGCTTACCCAAACGTGTTTCTATA
Organism: Plebejus argus; assembly: GCA_905404155.3. Taxonomy (NCBI): domain Eukaryota; kingdom Metazoa; phylum Arthropoda; class Insecta; order Lepidoptera; family Lycaenidae; genus Plebejus; species Plebejus argus. Next base: position 6,750,404 of record FR989933.1, read on the forward strand.
AGAGGTGGTAAGGATAATATAATGTTTTCGATTAATTTGATGTTTCACATAATATTTGAAATATATTGTATTAAGAAGAGTTGATGTTCGACTTCGACCCCACTCTCCCCAGCTGTTAATAACCCTCTATGCAAAAATCTTCTATACATAATTATAATAAAACTGTAGTAATGAAAATTCTGTACAATAAAGATAATATTAAAAAAATAATAAGCGGGGGGTGTCACTACAATATCGCTATAGAAGCCAAAAATGTGGTTAGTTTTTTTGTCTGTCTGTCTGTCTGTATGTTTGTTCCACTATCACACGAAAACTACTGATCCGATTTGAATGCGGTTTTCACAGATGTATTTGTCTTCTTCCAACTTAACATCTGGTGATAAAAAAATTCTCCCCACCCCTCAAAGGGGACGAAAAAGGGAGTCAGATTTTGTATCAAACTTTTTTCTTTAACACGAAAACTACTGATCCGATTTGCATACAGTTTTCGCAGATATATTTGTCTTCTTCCAACTCAACATCTGGTGTATAAAAATCCCACCCTTCCACCCTTCTAAGGGGACCAAAGAGGGGGTCAGATTTTGTATCAAACTTTTTTCTTGGACTTACTTCATAATATTATTAACTGTGTTTTCTAACTTAACATATTCTGTTGATAAAAAATTTCCCCCACACCTCTTAGGGGACAAAAGAGGGGGTAATATTTTATATCAACTGATGAAGTAGAAATACTTTAAATGGGAAAACAACGGTTGCCGGGACAGCTAGTTTAAAATATGTAAGAAATGTTTTCTGTCTGTCTGTAAACATTGAAGTTTGAAGTAAGCGTCCCCCGGAAGCACCTCTAGTCTGTCGTGCAAATGCAATTTGCAGTAATGTAGCAACGAGAACTACTTACCATATAATATTATTATATTATAATAGAAGTTGCTTTATGACGGGTACTACCGCGCGCTATTTAAAGCTGAAGTCCACGCGGACGGAGTCGCGGGCTCGCGGGCAACAGCTTGTATATTATAATTGTATGTTCCTTAAGTATATTATTAATAACTTTACTTTGCAGACTCTAGACCTTAAATCATTTTAGTTCAAAGTATAGTCGTAGTCTCAGCATTTCTTTGCAAATATTTAATTGTAGGATGTAAACAACATCGGTTGGTTCAAAGAAAAAACCTGTGCCTAAAAGTTAAACGGCTAAAACATAATCACGTCAAACAATAGTGCGATGTAGATACCTAACAGTGAAATCTCTTATTGACTAGAGTACATTTACAAGTATTATGCGATGTAGACGACCAGCAGCGACATCTATTATTTATTAATTATTATCAAATATCAATAGGAAAAAATAAAACCACGTTTGTTGTATGAGAGCCCCGCAAAATATTAAATTTATTTTGTTGAAATACATGATCGATGAAAATTTCAACTCTCCAGCTACTACCGTTCTTGAGATACTTCCAAGAGACAGATAGACAGACAGACAGACGGGCAGCTGACAGACACTGAAGTCTAGGAATAGGGTTCCATTTTTACCCTCTGGGTACTGAAACCTAAAAGAAATACACCAAAAAAAATAAAGAAAAAATTAACTAAAAAAAAAACAACGTAATTAAACCAACTTACAAAAAGAAATGAAATCCCACAAAAAACATTTTCATGTAAAAATGTTGCCAAGATGAGAACATAATATTGTTATAGTTCGTGGTGTCAAAAAGTAGTGAAATCTCATGTAGAGCCAAGTTTCTAACCTTACATACTTAGCCCTAAATCTAAAAACCTTAATTTTACACCAAAGCGCGGCAAAATATTTGATAATAATATAATGTGTCAGCCGAACGAGAAGAATCTAAAAACTCTACACATTAGTCAAAATCGGTGGCTTGGCCATTTTATTATTCGGCAGGGCTTTGAACTTAATATACCCTAACTAAAGAAAAATGGCCAGGCTATCGATTTTGACTAATGTGTAGAGTTTTTAGATTCTTCTCGTTCGGCTGACACATTATATTATTATCAAATATTTTGCCGCGCTTTGGTGTAAAATTAAGGTTTTTAGATTTAGGGCTAAGTATGTAAGGTTAGAAACTTGGCTCTACATGAGATTTCACTACTTTTTGACACCACGAACTATAACAATATTATGTTCTCATCTTGGCAACATTTTTACATGAAAATGTTTTTTGTGGGATTTTTTTTTTCTGAATAGACCCTTTTAAAAATATGAGGCTTACACTTGAAATATCGAGACGGCTTAGCGGGGATCAGTCTCCCTCAGTAGAAACACAATAGTTTGGACTGTAATTATTATAGTGTATGGTGTATAATGTATATCTACCAGTCGCCACTGAGTATAAACATAATAAATCAACGGTGCGGGCTGATAGAGCACGTGGGTAGAGCTGTGCTAGACAACAACAATTGTTCAATACAAGAAACTAGAGTAGACTATAATCAGGGCGAGCGAAGCGAGTCCTAGTATATCCCAAAACATTTACATTTTGTGGTACACTTTACGGTAAAACTATCACGCCTATTTTAGCATAGTAATTTTTATTTATATGTAGATGTGTCAAGTCAAGGCGTTTATTATGTATCTTTTTACCCGACTTCAAAAAAAGGAGGTTATCAACTCGACGTGTATGTAATATTTTCAGAACTGCCCAGTTTTTGTAATATTATATTAGTATATTTCTGTGTCTGAGCAAATGTACCAAATTTCAAAAGTGTATGTATGTATGTATGTATGTATGTATGTTTTTATGTTTGTGTTCGCATATCTCCGGAACTGCGAGTCCGATTTAAGTAATTCTTTTTTTTGTTGTACTAGGTATTGTTCAACTTAGGGTATACTCTAAGTTTTATCAAAATCGGTTCAGTAGTTTTTGAAACAAGGCAATTTTTATTCTCAAGTACGTACAATTTTGAAGTCGGTTTTATCTTTTCAAAATACTATTATTCTAGTAGCTAGGTAGAGTAGGGCGCCTGCGCCTGCGCCGCACCGCCGCCGTGACAAAATATTGTGACGTGTATGCGCCGCAGGCTGAAAAAGATTGGGAACCCCTGCACTATACTGTAAGGTTAATTAAGAATGCAGATAAAATATAAAATTATTATATATACTCTTAATATACCTACCATACTCTTCGGGTATGGTAGGTATTAAGAGCTTTTATCAATTCCTCGAATGAAGATAGAGGATGTCATAGACCGGTAAAAGGTAAAATGACAATGTTGATATGGTACAAATAAATCTCTAACAAGTTTGTATACCATTATTATGCTTGTTGCAATAATAGCAATGACAAGCAACAACATTTTGTTATTGTGTGACCTCGCAGGGGTCATATTCTCTACATTTGTACTTGCAGGTAATATGTAATGCGCATTGTCATTGATACATAATAAAATGAATTAATTTTACGAAGGGTGTCATGAATACTTAGTATTTTTATAACTATTAACTACTCTATTTAATAATTGAAGAAAATGTAGAGAGATAATAGAAAATGACGGTCTATTCTCTATCCGTCTTAAATTTACCTACCCATAAATAAAAACACTTGCTTTGTTTAGTACTTTTCTGAAATTAATTTTAAAAATTTACATTTTTTTTCTTTATTATCAGAATTTTTCTTTAAAATCACAAAGACACTTCGCCTGCGGTCAACGTTATTAATATTGGGCTCGTAAAAAAGTTCATGTCTTATGGAAGACAGTAATTAGAACATTGCAGGCAGGCCACCTCTCTGACTCACACATCAAAGGCGCCGGACGACGTTTACTGCGTTTTCACAGGAAGTTGTGTTTCCAATGAAGCTTTAACTGTTTTTTTTTAATAAGTGGGGTATAAATTTTATGAATACGTATAATAATTGATTAATGAGTCAAACACTGTCATAGATCATTAATAGTGGACGGTGGTCACAGATGACAGATAGAAATCAGAATGTAGAGCATTTTCCTTGTTATCTTAGATTATAGCGAAAATCTTATTAAACCGATTTCAACCAATCAAAGAAATCAATGTGACTAAAGCAGGGTCAATGAATTTTTGGTGAGTTCATTTTACACATTAAGAGATTGTATAGATACTTAATAAATAATGATAAGTCTGCAAAAATATAGAATAATATGTACACACTTACACAGTACTACATACTTCGGCGCATCTAAAAGTGTGGTACTAATACATATTATTTTGTATAATATAGTCATAATATGTAATAGTATATTTGTATAATTATTATACAAATATAATATTATTTATTATATAATATATTTATAATATTATTTTATCTAGCAAGCATTTGGAATAATTTATTTTAGAACTATGTATGTATTTGAAGATCTATGCACAATTATAAGGCTTCGGCCAAACATCGGCCATCAGTAACGCGGGACACGAGCGGGACCCGGGACAGGACACGGTAGCGTCTGCTACGCGAAACTGCTCACCGCGCGACTACGCGCTACGGTGCAAAACCGTAGGTTATTCCGCCGACGCGAACGTCCCGCGTTGCAGACGCTCCCGCTTCGCAGTCGCTTTGATCGCATAGGTTTGGCCGAAGCTTAAATGCTTTCCGACAAGATAATAAACTATCGAGTATCGTTACTTAATATTTTTAGGGTAGTAGGTAAGTACATTTTTTTAGTTTAGAAGTCAGTCGTTTCTTTCTTTTTGTCTTTATTTCGTAGCAGAATATGGTCTATGGAGCCCGGCGCGCGCGCATTTTATTAATGGCAGCTGCGTGTATTTATTTCAAACAAACTTTTAAGTTCAACGTTGTTTACAAAATAGAGTAACAAAAGGTGAAAGTTATTCTGTGCAGTACTAGCGGGGTATAAATATAATTTTAACGCGCGGAAACCGTCGGTACCGCGGTCCGCGTACATCAAAGGGACGTTGACAAACACGACGATTTTACTTACAACTTGTATATACTGTATAATATTATGTACAAATTGTATGTGTATACAGTTATACACGAATTACTAGACTTCCGTCCGACCGAGCTTAGACCGGTTAGATATATTTTCTAATGCCGGGGTCAGCCGTCGGCGATTAGGTTAACCAGAGATATCATTTGAGAATTAGGACATTCTCGAAAAAAAATAGAAATGCAAATGGATTTTAGACAGAGCTATGTATGATCATTGATCACAGAATAAAAAGTATGTATACAACTATGTACAGATAACAGCTATAACTGCAAGCTTACTTGTGCACATCTTGACTTCTACCTTATGTATGCGGCTATAGGCACTAGCCACATGCCCAGAAAATTACTAGATAAATATTATTATCATTTTTTCATTAATGCAAGTACATAACGCTTGTAGTAGTGAAATCAAGCTAAAAGCTTTAATTACTGCGTAGCTGTTAATCTGTTTTCTTCTAGCTTCTAGAGAATCAACATCAAATTGATTAGCTAATAAATGAACAATCTGTTAACCTCAATTAGCCAGATAAGTGACGCGAGACGAGCGCTATCAAAAATTACACACTTTATTAGGATAATAATATTGAATAATTATTACTGTTATCACTTATCACCTATTATGATGAAAAGTTTTGTAATGTTTGCGTTCTAAATCGGAGCAAGTGAATGCAACTTCCTTTAAGATTAGGGATTTTTATAAAGTTTTTCTCGAATGTTCATGCAAAAGAGAGTTCGACAAGGTCCAATTCTAGTCCGGAACGTTTTATTTACAAAAAAAAAATTGGAGTCTTAACTTCTAAGGCGATTTCAACTTTCGGCCTACATGGATGGACCTTCGGTTGGACACAATTAATTAATCAAATATTAATAACACTGTAACAAAATGTGTTCTATTCACGATAAGCCATAACACAGAATATATAATAGTACTCCGTAGCCATAACTTATAACAAGGTAGCGCTTACGAGTCACCTTTACCTAAAAGCTGATAACAGATATTATCTTCCAAGACTCATACTCTGAGAAATGTACAGTAACTTTTATTACTTGACAGTTGGCACTTACATAAATCTAAGCTATATTTATTCAGAGTAAATTAGTCCGGTTGCCTCACAGTACTCGTCGCTTGGAGCTGAGAAGTATGAATTATTCAAGTCGAACGAGCCTATAGATTAGCCTTAATGTACGCACCTATGTTTAACAGAAACCCGCTAAAAGTGTCGTGGTAACTGGTAACGGTGCGCCCGCGCCGGTCGCCTTTGTATGGAGAAAAGTGCTAGAGAGGGAGCCCGCGACAGTCAGACTTTCGTCATTTTATAAAAGCTAAAAGTTTTCCTATTCAGGCAGTGTGAATACAACTGTCATAATAATGAAGACGTGCGTCCAGATGAACACGAACAGTAACGTTTTGTAATATGCGGACATTTACTCATTTTTTCCCTTACAATTTAAACAAACATTGTAACTTATCTACTTCATCATCTGGCTAATATATATCTGGCTGCACATGAAATGCACAGTTTTATATTTCAAATCATTTTTCTGGCCCCAAAGGCCACGGCGTCCATTTATGCAAAAAACGGCATTTTTTTTATGTTACTTATCATGTTTTTCCACTCACGTCTCGTAGGTAATTGTTCGGCAGTGAAAGACAAGATTCCTACAGATAGCCCAAAAAATAAGATAAAAATTGAGCTTTTTCGAAGGTTAGGAAGACCTTTAGAACTGTATATACCTCATAGAGTAACCGAGACCGAAACTCCATATTTGCTGGCCATACTAAAGGGGTCATATAATATGTCAGGGAAACTTTTAGCTTTTATAAATGTCGCTGGCTCTTGGGCCATGTAGGTCGAGAGGTGGATGTCAAATTTTAACTAATAGGAAAGTTTTTTTTTCATCCGAAACTGATTCATAGGCAGATGCCGTGAAACAATTTCTAAGATAGTACAGAATAATGTGCCAATGAGATTGTATCTAATTATACGCTTTTTATTAGCTTCACCTGTATATTTGTTTGTAACATGTTTGTAACCGACTTCTTTGGGCGCGATTTTGACCCACTTTAAACGGCCAGATTTCGTTCAAACTTTGTAGATTTATCGAGGACCGATGACAATACACTAATTTGATATAATTATTCCATTTTTCAATTTGTATGTTTGTATGTTTGTTTGTAACCCTTTATATAAAAAGCGTATTTTTAGTTTTTTTAACTATTACTAATTATATGAATTAATTCTTTATACTTGGACCATTACAATTTTCTATTCAACATTAATTTATTAATAATATTTTTTAAGGGTTTGGTTAATTTTTTCACGAAGTTCATTAGCTTACGTTAAAACCAACTGACAAAGTGAACACAGTTGGTAGTGTAAGTATAACGAGTAAGTGGTAGGTAGGGTTGTAAAACCACTCGGAACTAAAATACCTACTTATTTCTAATTTGATTATAAGAGCTAATTTGTCAGAAAATCAAGTAACCTCCTAGACTACAATACGTCCGTTTGAGCCACATGTCAAACAACGTTGAACGTCGAGTTCCATAACATAAACAATTGATTATTTTTGTTCTGCTATTTTTAGTCTAAGCTAAAAAGTTAGTGCAAACATGTAACCTAACATGTTGCTAAATAAGACGTAGTGACTATTTGTATGAAAAACCACAACCCAGCTCACAGGGCAAGGTGCTTTCGTTAGTCGGTAAAGCTTATGAATGCTAAATTATCTTTTGAAAAAATTCATTGTTGTATCATTTATTATCACTGCAGTAAGCAACAAATATTTAAAGTGGGAATTTGATTAAAAAAACTATTACCAAAAGGAAGCCTATATCACAAATTATTATAATAAAGATAAAACGACAAAATTAATGAAAAAATATAAACACTTAAACTTTTTAAGATTTAATCCAAATAATTTAACTAAGAGTTAAAAAACAAGGGTAAATCTTAAAGGGTTTTCAGAAATTTTAAAACAAAATTAAAAAGTGAATTACGAGCTACGTAATCCTTTACTACGAGTGCCTCTAGCTCTACACTCGACTCTACTCCACACTTGCACTGCAACCACATTTTATGCAAACTTACAAGTGCTTTTCTACAGTTCACTTATAATTTAGGGCCTGTTTCACCATTTCCTGATATTACTTAACTTGACAGATGAAGTATGGAGAATCTGTCAAAAAAGTTGTGAATAGCCTATTCGCCACTTTATCAGACAGTGGTGAAACGGACCCTAAGTATTGTATTTTTTACTTCCTGATAAAATAATATTAAGCTTTTGTTTCTTACTTAAGTTATATCTACTTACTACACTTTGAGGTATGATTGGCAAGCAAAAATTACCTAAATTGTAATAAAAATAACTTTTGTAAGCTCAATATTTATATAGAAGCATGAATAGCTTACCACCAGTTGCCCGTAACAGCCTGTACGAGTATGAGCAAAAAGTACAAAAGTTTCCACAGAAGCGGCATTGTGCTTTTTATTTACGAAAGCACCGCAAAACTTTACACAACAGTTCACTCACTCTCACCGCTCAACAAAAAACTGTAATTACATCGCGAATGTAATTGCAAGTAAAAAAATAATAAACAATAACCACAAAACGCAATAAAAACATAACAATGTAGCCGCGTAAAAAACGTAAAAAGAGAGTTTTAGGGGAAGACTCTTCGTCTACTCTCGGAAGAATAAACACAAAAAACTGTCCGTCAAAATTTTTAAAATTGGAACTGAAATTCGAAATACTCGTCGGTTGTGTTTAGTCCACGCGCCTGCGACCCGTGCGGTTAGGAATACAAAACCAGACTGGCTCGCTTTTAAGTCGTTTGTAAGTATTCCATAGGATTCGTAAGGGGAAGGGTCGCTCTGGAGGGCGTGTAAATGCAATACACTGCACGAGTTCATCCTTCGAGCCCCTACTACGAAGCGAGTTTTTTACAACCGACATTACATTTTCCGAATTAGGTACGTGCACTCGACAAAGAGATTAAATTTCGCGATGTTCGTCATGAGAACTGGTGGTAATATGTGACGCCATCAATTCGGAGCTCAAGTCGTCTAGAGACGCTAATGCAGAAAAATATTGTCACATAACAGAATAAGATTTAAACGTTAAAAACCGGCCAAGTGCGTGTCGGGCCACGCGCAATATAGGGTTCCGTAGTACCGCTAGTTTTTGTAAATTTTTGTATGGTCAATGAATGTAGATTTATAACATGTTTTACACTACTAACAACAATATCATCAATAACAATATCATCTCAGTTAGTTTCAAAAGGAATTCGAACGAAAAGTTCCTTTATACTTCGCCGACGGCCGAATACATCTTTTTTAGTTGATCGACTATTACTAAACTAATATACTATTCTGTGCTATTACTCAATAACTTATCAAGTCTTCTTAGCCGTGATAGTTTTCCTTTTAAATTCAGCATATTTCCTACTCCCGTGAATTTTTCACATTTCCAGAAGCAACCGTTTAGCTGGTAGAAGGGGGAGACACTGGACGATTTTTTCCACTTTAAAACTTAATATTTCACAAATGGATCCCTAAATCGGAAAATGATCTATGAATACTCATAATATTTTTAAAAAACCTACCCAACAACACCCCACACGATGGAGTGGGCGCGAAAAAAAAAATTAAACCCCGCTTGATGTGTAGGGGAGGTACCATAAAAAAATATTTTTTTAATATTTTATGTACCATTTTGTCGGCATTATTAATATATATATTCATGCCAAATTACAGCTTTGTCTCTGAGCAAAACCGCGGACAGACAGACAGACGGACAGACGGACAGACGGACAGACGGACAGACGGACGGACAGACCGAAACTATAAGGGTTCCTTGTTGACTACGGAACCCTAAAAATGGTCGCGGATTTGCGATTCGCATTCGCAGTTATAAATACCTGATAAATAGCCGATACCCGTCGTCTTAACTAAGTGCAGTGACTAATAATAACAATTAATTATTTATTCAATAAAGTTGAACACCAATCTGCACAAAAGTACTGCAGCTTGCGCTACATATTGTGATTTTAAAGTTGAGACAACTTTAAGATGCTGAAGCTTAAAAATTGTCTGCAATTTTTTGTAATAACCCTTGTTTTTCAATAAACAATAATTGCATTTTCTTAACCCTCAACTCAACCAGTTGATGAACAAAAGCTGTACACAACCGACAAAACATGGGATAAAGATAACATTGTAATTAATGTGCGGGCATGTCGGCCTCATAAAACAAAACAAGGAACTGCCACTCACCCACCTGCCTATTGCATCGCTCAGCTCAACTAAAACTAAGGAGTAAAAGCGAAAACAATAGAATTTTTAACCACAGTTCCTAAGTTTTATAGATTTTACTAGATCCGTACGAAAAAGTGTAAAAATGTTGAAAAGACGTATAAGAGACTCACTTAAGTTTAAGGATGAATAATAATAATAATAACTTTTTATTTCGGATCACAAGAAAAATCCATAGTGTTAGTAAATATAATATTATTGAGACTTAAAAACTGTTAGTACATGCAATCTTGCTCCCTGTTACACTAAAATCATGAATATTATCTTGTTCACTATCAAATTAAAAATTTAACAAGTTGTTCCGACACCACAAAATTCGTTGGTGTGGATTTAATAACTGTGGGGTATTTTGTGTCCCGGCTTACCGCGCGCGGTATATTCGTCTATACATTCTCGTAATACGGGTTGGATTCGCTCGCTGAGATTCGCAAGGAATTTGATAAGCTGTATTTAGGTAGAGATAAATGTGGAGGGTAAAAACGCAACAATAGAGCTTACCTGCCAATTTGTTGGCGGCGTTTAAGAGCGGTGAAGCTGTAATTGCAGATCAAACGGGCCGCCCGACGTTAAGGCGTCTCCATACTGCAGAATACCTCCACGATCCTAGACTATGATCGATGAAGTTTTTAATTGTTGTTTTATTGATTCTGGTGAGATTGACCGTGGGAGAACATCTCTAGGGATGGTTAAAAGGCTGGTATACAAGTCACACCTATATTATTATAACGGAATTATAACCTAAGCTCCTCTTTAAGGGTCTATGGATAATGAAGGTTGTAAATCAACGCACCCGGCCAACAACGGCCGGCAACGCACCTGCAGCTCTTCGGATGTTGCGAGTGTCCATGGGCGACGGTAGTTGCTTACCATCAGGTGACCCGTTTGCTCGTTTGCCCCCTTATTTAATAAAAAAAAAATCAATAGCTACTGAATGATGTAACATTGATGTTGACTAACGGCCGTTCCCAATATTTGATCTATCTCTTACTTGAGATAGGAATAGCTCACATTAGACATTAGCTCCATATATTTTATGTCAATTCTATGTCAGCTGCGATCGGTTGTATGTCAAACTAGAGATAGATTGAATATAGGGAACGGCCATAAAGAAGGTAATAATAAATTACTGCAATATTTTCATGCTAGAGTTCAAAACTAGAGTCAAACGTCGAACAAAGAGTTTTGTTCGACGTTTGACAATGTTTCTGTCAATATTTTGATTTGTCGTGACTCGTGTGCAACATTTTGGTCGACGTACGACGTACGAACGCGAACGGTACGACGGACGACGATCATCATTAATTACTGTATGTGCTATAGTAGCGCTCTCTGCTCAGAGTTCAGACCTTAGATGCGTTATTGCGTAACATATTCCTTTATAATAGAGACATTTGTATCAAAATGTAGCCACATTTTGACTGTGGTTATACAAGGGAACTTTTGGTGACCTCTGAATTTAAACGATTTATGTGCCTTTTAGGTAACTTTGAAAGAGCGTACAGAAGTCAAAATAATTATTATTAGATTAGAGATTATGCTTATTACTTTAGGTTGAAGTATGAATTATATAATATTATTAAAACATACTTTAGTTAAAAATATGGTGACGGGGTCATAATATTTTTTAAATAAAGAGATAACAGACAAACAGTAACTTTATTACAATATCTGTATTGTGTAATATAATAACTATTATGGCTTGTATTCATTTAGATTTGTGCGAGTGCAGGTGATTAGTGATTAGGAGAAAATAAAGAACTTGCACTAATCAGTCGCTGTCTACACAGTTTTCTTTCTCCTGGGGGTGTAGTGCGAGTTTTATTCGATCATACGCATCGAACACGTTAACGCGGATTCGTATGGGATCAAAGCAGCGCCACCTACTGGCTTACGTAGATACCGCTTTGATCCCATACAAATTTGCGTTAACGTTCTCGATAAAACTCGCACTACGCACTCTGACTAATCACCTGCACTAATTACCTGCACTTATCACTAAACAAAGTGAATACAGGCCTTTAGGTAGGTAGAGATTTAAGGGTTTATTATGAAAAAGCCCCATTATTGCGTAACCGCAGCTTAAATATTCTCTGAAACTATGTAAATAATGTAAATAAAACTTAACAAACTTTTAACTTTTATATTTAACAAAAGCTGGGCCCTCAGATAAGACGTTTTTCTCAATTTCATTGACTTTTTTAAAATCTTTATAGGCCCTAGCATGCACAAATCCAATGAATTTTTTATTTGTTTTCCAATGCGTAAATTAGTAACCCCCGACAAAAAGAGGGGTCTTATATAAGTTTGACGTGTCTGTCTGTCCGTGGCATCGTAGCATCTAAACAGGTGGACCAAATTTGATCTACTTTTTTTAAAGCTGACATTATCTAGCGTGCTCTTAGCTATAATAGTTCATCACCATCAGCCCATTAAGTGCTGAAAAATTTAAGTTTGATCTACTTAAATTTTTTGAATCGGAGGTTGTTTTTATATGCTTTTTATTAGCTTCACCTGTATGTTTGTAACCGAGTACCGAATTCTTTGGGCGCGATTTTGACTCACTTTAAACGGCCAGATTTCATTCAAACTTTGTAGATTTATCGAGGACCAATGACAATACACTAATTTGATATCATTATTCCATTTTTCAATTTGTATGTTTGTATGTTTGTTTGTAACCGACTTCTTTGGGCGCGATTTTGACCCACAAAAAGCGTGTTTTTAGTTTTTTTTAAGTATTACTTATTTTTAAATTTCTTAATTTAATTCACATCACTCCTAGACTAGAAAGGTCAATGACCGCTAGTGCTACCTTTAATTATTGTTAAAACATTCGTACAAACTTCAATGTCGTCTGATGAAATTTTTGCGTTGCGACCACAGGTTGCGACATATCGCATCGCAATTTCTTGCGATGTTGTTCTTGCGATACGATGCAGCAACGCAGTGCTGTTTAAAAATTTGAATACTCTTTTAAGCATAATAACGACTAGAGCATTAAATGAAGCCACATACAATGTAGGTGGAGTACGTATCTATAACATTTTAAGTAGAACAGTTAATACTTGTGGCGCCCACTCAAATGATGACTCTAATGAAATAATGTGCAAAACAATTTAAAATTGTCCATAAAACGTTTAAGGTGACGCCATGTTAAAGTAAAAAACCGTGTTGGATATGTTTTAGATTGCTTGTTTTCTATGCGAGGCTGGCCCGGCCTCTCATAGAAAACAAGCAATGGAACAGCAAAAAATGGAAAGGGCGTAGCGACAAAATGGTTTTTGTCGCGTAATTTAAAAACCATAAATACATTTCACATAAGCTATGGGCAAATTAAAGTGTATACTAGAACCAATTTATGTACAAATTTTGGAAGCTGATATCACTCTCCTCTGTTGGCAAAATAGGAATCCCTTTTTTACAGAGGTCTTTTTGATTGATTATTCTGTGTTATAAAAGTTGACCAATCGTGTTATGCTATGGGTAGTTCAAAGACGAAGACATGATGAATACTGACAGTGAACTTTAATTTCTTAGCTTTAGTCATTGCTGAGAAAAATGGACATCGCTACCGCCAAATTATCAAGGCGTCACCTTAAGTGTGGTCTGTAGAATTGAGACGATCTCATATATTACATGTTTGAGCATCACATGAACATTGCAATTTGCATCAGTTAATCATGGTAACTATGAACTGTTAAAATTCACTTATTTTTTCCGCCCAACTACTATTTCATTTAAATAAGATAATAATATACATTTATGTGCCTTTGTCAATAAATAGAATATGTGTGTGAAATCAAATAATTGTGATGAATAACGTATTTATTTGGATAAGGATCATCCTTATAAAAAACATCTACGCAAATAACGCATTATATTAGAACAAATTTGGTTAGCACAAAAAAGGTTATAGTGAGCTAACCTTAAAAGATACATAATAATATACCGTCGCGAACTTTTTTTAGAACTTTTAAAGAGGAACAATTATTATGTCGTGTACATGATTTTTGCGAAACTTTTACCGTTCACGCAGCGCAGACAGCCCATTAGGAAAAATCCCCCGCTTTTTCCACATTTTCCTCTGTTTCGTCGCTCCTAAAAGTAATAGCGTGATGCTATAATATAGCCTATACCCTTCCTCGATAAATGGGCTATCTAACACTGAAAGAATTTTTCCTGAGATTAGCACGTTCAAACAAACAAACTTTTCCGCGTAGTATTAGTATAGGTGTGTCAAAATCATTTCAGTGGCAATGTACATTCTTAATAATTATTATGTACAATAAATAATGATAATTGATACTAAAGAATGCACAGTCATATTATAATAATATTATGTAATACAGTTTGGTATACGTGGACTAGACTTCAGCTAAGCCAAGAAATAACAAAGGATATTGCAAGTTGCGAGAAACAAATGAATAATCTATAAATGACTTAAAGACATTGATAGAAAGAGTTAGGAACTGCACAGACGCGGCAACATTTTATTATACTTATTTTAAATTTTTAGTTTCTAAGTTATTATTAAATCAGGTCTGTCCATTTATCTATCACAAGGCCATATTTGATTAGTTAACTGTTAACACTTTTTCACACATTCGATTTAGTGACAGTGATTCATAGGCGTTGCCGTTTAACGAGGTGGTTATTTGATTTCGATAAGTCATACAATTTTTCATTTATTATAATTAAAATCTCTAAATTAAATCGTTCAATGTCGATAATTATTTATAGGTAGAGCACGTAAAGTTTTTATTTTATTTTTAACTCATCATAATTCATAACCAACGCATTTTAATTTATTGAGCAGGTCCTTCATGAGTTGAAAGTGGTTGTTAATAAATTAGGCGTGTACGTTAATCTAACAGGCATTAGCTTTTAATTGCCTCGCTGAGCAAACTGGTTAGTGGTTGGTGAGTCGTTATCATCCCACTGGCTCGTACTTTACCTTATCTATGGGCATCTAATATTTAATTATATCATTTTATGACCTAAAATAACTGCTTTATTAAATTATAAAGCTGGATATTGGTTTCCAAACGTGGATGTTGAATATTTTGTAGAGTAACGTATTGTAATACTGCGGTAAAGTGAAATTTCGGTAGAGTCGTTGTAACAACTTAAGTACTTATTCGTTCTTCGTATAAAAAATTGATATACCATTATAGTAAGTAACTTGTATGTAAGTACATTTAACATTATAGTACTTAAGTAAATTCTAGATAGTTAGATACCTACTTTTTACTCATGTCAGTGGGTTCCTTCTCGCTACGATTTACCAATAAAAAACCAAGAATTTAATAAGCAAGGTAATTTTAAAGAAACATTTAATTGGTGCACTGTGTATCTTCATGCACATATCGCTGGTGTTTAATAATTATAATTACAATGTAGGTGCAGCGTACAGTGATCAAGTGAGGAGTAAGTTGAGGTGGACGGTTATGAAGTCGGTATTTTATGGAGCTGTCAGTACCGTTTAACGAGCGCATGCGCTTTTCACTTAAATATCAACTAAAACATCAATGTAGGTGGGATTCTTTTCAACTGGACGCACTAAACCCGTTCGTACGACAGTGTTAGTTTTTCAAAGGCCGTTTTATGGATATTTAAATGTTTATTTGTATTATTGTCCATTTCCGTTTACTATTGCTGGCTGTAATGGGACTTGTATTACGTAGTGTTGAGATGTCTTAACGTGGAATTTATCATTTCCTAGGAAATGTATCATATCACATTCATAATTTAACCTAAACTTAGTCAATACGAATAGTATATTTTAAATGAATTAATGTGATACTACAATCTCAATTAACAAAAAAAAATACAGCCGAACGTATAACCTCCTCGTTTTTGGAAGTCGGTTAGTAAAATTAATAGTTAATGAAGATTTAAATGATTTGACTAGTTTGGCATCGAAACATTGGTAGGTACCTACATATATTTAAACATTTATTGTACACTGTATAATAATTAATATCTGATTTATATAAAAACTAATAAAGACCACACACGCTTACCTTATAATAATTATAACATGAAGTTAATTTGCATCGTAGCCATTTTTAAAAATGGACAATTTAAATTTTAGCTTTTTCTCAACAATTTTTTTCTCAGAGTCAGCGAAGTCTTGACATGATCGGTTAACAGTCAAAAATAACTGAAATGAAATTGGTGTACGAATTTTAATATACTTATTATATCAGCAGATATTCTGCATTTTTCTGTTAAACGCCTATTGCATTGCTTCCGCAAGAAACATTATACCTCTGCGGTCATCTCTATTGTTGCTCCAGTCTATGGCCTCCTAATGCGATTCTGTTATTAGGAATAGGTATAATAAGTCGGCATATTCCGAGCTCAGCTCGTTGGCGATACCATCTCATGGAATTTTTATTTTATTCATAGAACGTCTTTATACCTCTGTTTACCATCGACGTTGATTGGATGACAATTTCAATATTAGTTTTTTATTTCCAATAATCGTGTAGACGCAAATTACCTAATATATTTTATTATGTTTTCGGTATATATGTAGATACTGAAAACGAAATAACACTACTCTCATTTTGTGTTACCTTATACCTACATTTGTTAAAGAAGTGTTTGCATGAAAGCTCGATTTTCTTTAACTTTTTTTAGGTACTTACTTAATCAATTTTTTATATTATTTCATATATGATTTAATATAATAATTATTATATTTTATATGCCAAATAAACTCATACTTTAAAATTTAAACAAAACACTTAGAGCGCAATTATAGACCTAAGTAGGTACATAAATTTATTATAACAGTGCAGTGCAAAGAAATACAAAATGCAAAGTTTATTTAATATCCCGTTCATGAAAGTAAGGTTAGGTTCAATATATAAGATGCAGCTAAGAAAGTAACGCAGAAAATGACAATACAGTAATAAATTAAGTCGAAGCAAATTTATAGTTTAGTAATGAGGAGACGCAGCCAGCGCGCCTCCGTAAACAATATAAAAACAGATTTATTGTTACAGATATTTATCATTCGTCTTATTATTGATATCGTTCGATCCAATCAATATAAGATTGGATAAAGTTATGACTGTTACATAACCTTATTAAAATCTTCATTATTGTTTATTTACGGCACCTCTTAACGGTCGCACACAACAACTAAACGCCGCACTCAGAAACGAATACATACTAATTACTTGACTGTAATTAAATGAAAAATTTAACAGATAATAATAATTAATGTAAAATGTCAAAATCTTCATTTAATTACAGTTCAATAATCAATCTCTGACTGCCGCACTCAGAGACATTTAATAATGATTAGGTAACCTTCAATTAAATGAAGAGATTGTCAGATAATGTATGAGACATATAAATCAAAATTTTAAGGCAGTAAGTGCGGCAAAGATTACTTTAATATTTAATAAATTTTTTGTGATCGTTCAGATGAGCGCGACCAAATTACTTAGGTCCGCCATCTGCCTAGGAATCAACTTCTCTGACACATAAACAGACGAACATAACATAACCTCCTTTTTTTGAGAGTCTACTAAAAATAAAAAGTATCAAAAGTATGCTACGAGTATGCAAAACTGTAAATTCTTAAAAAAACTAAATTCAGTGCAAACGTTTCTAGATAATCTAGGTCTAGAAATACTTTGTTGTGTTTAGAGGAGTGTTTTGAGTTTTATAGTTTTTAAATTGTTCCCGGTGCCCTAGAACATCATCTGTTCAACTGCCGTAAAACTTCTAGAATGCGTGCGCTGCGTTTACACCACATAGTGATGTGATCTCTTTGCATCGTTACTTCTTATCGATATTTTTCGTAAAGTTGCATAATTTGTACAGTAGTTATTTTTTGCCTGCATCTGTCTTTCACACTTCTATTGAATAAAAAAGTGTGTTGACTATAATATGTTACCTAAAACTTTTTTATCAAATTATACCAAAGCTCTATAAATCTATGTTCCAAACGTTGAATGTCGAATATTTTGTAGAGTAACCTTGAAGTTCTGGTGGATACGATTTTCAGTGTTCAATGTTCAGCAGTTTTATTGAATGAATAAGTACATAATATTATATTGATGTCAATATACTTTTTCATTAAAACCATTAAAACGCCAATAATTAAAACCACTGAAAGGTGCCATGATATAAGTTTTGATTATAATATTAATACTATCGTGGATACTCGATATTATTTGGATTTCTATCTGCATTTAAATTCATTATTGCTATAAAGGTAAATAAAAGGTTATAAAGTAAATAAAGTTTAAAAGAACTACAAGATTATACCTTGACTTGGAAACACCCGGAGGTCTATAACTCTTCTTCCGTCTTACGATTTTTCTAGCTTTTAAATCTCCCGTTACAATGTCCCAGCTCCCAAAGTGCACAATGCCGCTAAAGAAGTTTTCACTTTAAAAATAATATTATTTAAAGTTAAAAAATTTATCGATAACTATAACACTAGCACGTCCCTATTAGTTTATTTATTTATTGTAATACTGGATTATCTCAGGTCTCAATCATCGCGGTGTTTTCGGATCACTCCGCGCGTCGGCCCAGACCATCCGTCTTGCCGGTGCGGCCACCAACTACTTCATAAACTGCGACTGCGATCACGTTTACGCAGTGGCTATTTATTTACTGGGTTAGCGTAGATATTTAAATAGAAACGTTAACGAAATTAGAAGCAAAATTACAGATTTCCTTGGTCGGTCTGTCATTTTATCACAATCTACGCAAAAGTAATGTACTCATATTATTGCTTTTGCGTGGACGCATGATTTTGCTAGAGTGAATGACGCAATAATAATATTATGTCCTAAAATTTTTATGGCGCATCATACAATGTTTGCTACGCAGCAGCGTAGGTGGCTACGCATGCTGTAGCACAGTCTACGAAAAAAAAGGATAATGATTTACCAAATGACCTAATAATAATATTATTGTATATTTTGCAGTTACGGCTTCCCAATTCCCATATCGGGCTCTCGCACTGACCACCTTCAACGCTAACGCTCGCGGCCGATTTCGTGGCCGGCCTTTATAAAGTTTGTGTAAACTCTACTGACTAAATTGTAGTTTAACTGCTTATTAATCTGTTCCCCGCCGCTACGCCTATAATTTATAACGATCGTAAATCCCTGTTTATGTTACATTTTTTGCTTGTCTCAACATATAACTACGAGCCGATATCGAGCATATTATAGCCAACGTGATGATCATTTTTCCAACCGATTCTCTTATAATTGGGCCCCTAAACAGTTAACAAAAGATCAATATACCCGTAGAATGATTTGCCATAGACGGAGCGAAGTTTTAACAATAACCGTCAACGCCATCTTGCTCGGATGACGTTCACTGGAGGCCATGTTGGATCGGGTTGCGCTGAACAAAAGACTCATTGCATACAATTATGGGGGAGACAGGTATCGGCCCCACTGCTAATAATTGCCAAAACTATAATAGATTGGTTAGTCTTTGAGTACAGGCGAGAAATCTAATTCTACTTTTGAAATAGGTAATAGCAGTTTAATTAGTACTTAAATTACATTACCTATGAAAATGATGCTAGAAACCTCAACATCATTTTTAAGACCTATCTATAAATACCTCACACGTAAGTAGGTATGGGTTTGAAGAAAAAATAAACCGGCCAAGTGCGTGTCGGGCCACGCGCAATGTAGGGTTTCGTAGCACCGCTAGTTTTTGAAAATTTCTGTATGGTCAATGAATGTACATTTATAACATGATTTACACTACTAACAACATCATCTCAAAGGAATTTGAACGAAAAGTTCCTTTATACTTCGCCGAATACATTTTTTTTAGTTGATCGACTATAACTCAATAACTTATGAAGTCAACTTAGCCGTGATAGTTTTTTTTTCATATTTCCAGAAGCAACTGTTTAGCTGGTAAAAGGGGGGGACCCTAACGATTTTTTCCACTTTAAAACTTAATATTTCAGAAATGGATCCCTAAACCGGAAAATGATCTATGAATACTCATAATATTTTTAAATAACCCTCCTGGCAGTCGGGTAAAAACCTATCCAACGACACCCCACACGATGGGGTGGGCGCGAAAAAAAAAATTCAACCCCGCTTGTTGTGTAGGGGAGGTACCATAAAAAAAATATTTTCTAAATATTTTATATACCATTTTGTCGTCATTATTAATATGTATATTCATGCCAAATTACAGCTTTGTAGGTTCTATAGTCTCTGAGCAAAACCGCGGACGGACAGACGGACAGACGGACAGACGGACGGACAGACCGAAACTATAAGGGTTCCTTGTTGACTACGGAACCCTAAAAAATTGTGTTTCGCTTTTAGGTGAAACCTTAAAATTTTTATTACCGTACTTTTTTTCTATTTTTGTATAAAAATCTTAATGCGGTTCACCGAATACTTACAAAATATCAATCAAACAGTCTTACAGTTTCGGAGAAAAGTGTCTGTGACTTACGGACAGACAGACAGACAGACAGACAGACTTCAAGAGACATGACGAATCTACGAAGGTTCCGTTTTTTGCCATTTGGGAACCCTAAAAACCATGATTTAATTGTAGCTGTTGATTATTCTGATTGAGGAATGAAGTAAGTAATAAAAACCAATTAAAATGGCGAAGTATTGTTTTCTTTTTTTACAAAGTTATAAACACACAAGAACATTTAAATAGGTTAATAAATATTTTTTTTAATTAATAAATATTTTTATGTTACTTATAGTCCGTACGGGTTCCCGACCCACGGGTATACACTGGGACACCGGTTACACTGCGACATGTAGTACACCAGCTGAAAATATAATAGACTATGAATTTCATATAAAATTATTAAATGCTAAGATTTGGGTGAATAATTATTAGTGATAGTAAAGAGACTACTGCCCCTACCATGAGCTCTTAGGTATAGTAGTATTACTTTAATTTTACTTTCAGATTTCGCACAAACAGAAAACATAAAAATCTTTCAGTTATGGTCCCTACAATCTATATACCTCTGTGTGTCTGGCACTGAGCGGTCCGCAGAAGGTGGGGCGGCAGGCGGCCTCCTGCACAGTCTTACACGGCTTCTTCCTGTATTCGTCGATGGGGATGGGATCTCTCACCCAATCAAGGACGTCCTTGGCACTAACCTGTAATGACAGTGCATATTTTTATATGGCTTAAGAGCATACGCTAACACTTTTTTTCCATACAAACGTATTCCTCAATTTCCTCCCTGGATAATGCGTCTAGACAAATGATTTTTTATACATTATTGGGATCTGTGAAGGTTATGCCTCTACGTCCGATTTTTTTTAATTTACTAATAAATAAAAAAATATGACCCTTCAAAAATCGCAAAAAATGAATGTTCCGTACCCCGCCAATCAACCCACCATAAAACGAATTGAAAAGATCTTTTAGGTAAAATAAAAACGTAGAGGCATAGACTCATCCTTTCTGAAGATATTAAAAAAAAATTATTACATAGGCTCTATTTTGAAGGAGGAATCAGAGGAATACGTAACCTCGATTTACTGTATCTGTCTATATCACAATACACGTGCCAGCGCAGGGTGAAGCGTGATGGCAATAGTTTCTTCGTTCAAATTTTACTGTACCCGAGTTCCCTCTTAACCCCCAGTATAATTTTGTGGCCATGTGGCTAATATCTAAAATGTTAAGCCGTGTAAATCGAGTTCTGTAAAAAAATTGCCTAATTTAATCAAAATGAAACAATGTTTCCACTAGGTTTGGACCATTCATATCCTGTAGACAAGTGGCAAAACGCTAACGCTAACGTTAGAAAATGTATGGGATTTGACATTAGTATTCGCTAGCGAAGCGATGACTTAGGTATGTCAAATCGCATACATTTTGTAACGTTAGAGTTAGCGTTAGCGTTAGCGTTTTACCACTTGTCTAGGGGGGCAGTTTAGTCAAAGGCAGAGTGGTAAAATTTTTTGTCAGTCTATATCCATTGTAAACATGGTAGGTAATATAAATAAGTGACCAAAATAAAAAAAGACGGGTTGCACTCCGGGAGTGCCGGCAGAAGTGAAAACATTTTTATGAAAATAGATTTTTAAAAACTCGATTTTTTTACTTATTCGAAACCCTTACAATCGATTAAAAACATCAACAATCGAAAAAAAAAAACACTTGATTGTTCGATTAATCGATTTCGATGTTACAACACTACTCTCCAACCACACTGAAAAAATTACTCTCCAACTAAGTAGTATTTTTTCTTAGTTGGCACCAAATTAATTGGAATAACCTTACTATTGTTCACAAAAAATAAGGTGATTGTTACAGCGAACAACTGGACTTAGTTTTAACAACAAGCTAAATTTAATTATAACATCAAAGAGGACATTTGTTAAATTGAAGATATGTTTTTATTAAAATAACTAATACTTCTTTGAGATTATACAGCAACCTAGTCAAATTAACTATAATCTTGTATTTGGGTCTATAAAGACCGTGTATTATATTAACAGTTTATGTTTTTAATATTAACTAGGCATTTAGTTGGAGTATCCACTAGATATGTTACATCACAGAAGCTGTGAAGTAGAATGAAACAAGATAAAAGTAAAATCTACAATTTACCCATATTAGCATCAACAAATTATTATCGTTGAAGCAATAAACTTAAATAATTACGGCAATCAACTAATGCGTTAAATTAAAAAAAAATCTTGAATATTCCGACAAACTTCTTAGTAGATTCTACTAAACACTTGATTCGCATGTCCCCCGCCGCGCCGCGCCTTACCCTCCTAGAGAAGCGTCCACGCACGCCATTCGACCGACGGGCGACGACGCCATTTCTCTGAAGTGCGACTGAACACCACGCTACGCTAGTGATTTTTAATGGTTTCTGTGATTTCTTTTACACTTGATAGTGTTTCAATTAACAACAGTCGATCCCCAAGAAGATCAAGTGCATAACGAGCAAATATGCAAGCGACTTCGAGTGGCGGCAAAGAAGATATTATAAGTACCTTACCCTAATGGACGACGTCACTGATCATTTTAAAACATGGGAGCTTCCGGAATTAATAAAGATATTTACAGGTATGTCCTCCTATATCTACGATCTAACAGTTATTTACCATATTTTCAACCAATATCGCACAGCACTCCATTCCATCATATTATATAGATTATTATTTATTACATATTAAGACATAGGTAAGTACCTGCCTACTTACATTTCAAAATCCAAAATCCATAAAATTATAATTAGGCATGTAGGTATGCATGTTTTATCTATTAACTTGATTGTAGGTACTAAAAAATACCAATCTTTTAGAACAGCGCATAACACTCGAGGCTTTGTCAGCCCTAACCAACGAGTACTTGAAAGAATTGATTCCCCTGACTGGACCAAGTGTACCTTTACCTTCACTTTTTTTGTTAATATAATAAAATCTTATTGTTTTTCAGGATAACTCAAACTATGAACAAGATGAATCAAAAGACCCAGAGCCAGAGCCAGAACCAGAACCAGAAAAATACATTCTATCTCTGTGCCATATTATATTATTATAAATAAATATTTACATTAATAAAAAATACCTAAATTTGTATTATTACACAAACCTTTTCAGGACGAAAAGGTATTGAATTAAAGTAAGATTCTTTTTCTAGTATTTTGTTAAGTGGAGGCTAGTTCTAGTAGTTAACACAGGAACGGAAGTGCCTGTGTTATC